>KZ506033.1:234856-246709 GCA_002844005.1 Limosa lapponica baueri
GATTTTAACTTGGACGCTACAAGTGCATAGATGAATCTGGGATAAGCATCACTGACTTTGAATTTTCCTATCGTGTTTTTTTTTAATGTTAAAGACATTTATTGAAACAAAATACAGATGCCTTGGCTGAATATTGACTCTTCACAGCTACCTCAAGCTGTACTGTTAGCCACCTTCGGGTCATTATAAATAGCATTTTCTGATCTCTGTGTGTGCATTTGTAGTGAAGGTGCTGAGGCCATTGCAAGAATCTGATATTGTCTGGTTTTAATATATTACTTAATCTGCTCGGGACTAAGCCGAGGCAGACTCATTCTTCAGGCAGTTTCCATTTTGATGTAGTATTTACTTTAAATGAAAGGCCATGATCCTGTTCAAAGACATGATTTCCCCCTCTCTCCCCTGCTGTCATTGGAGTCAGATAACAGGAAGAGACAGCAAGATAACTGCCACTTATTTGGACTTCACTGAAGCTTTCAGGCAGAAACAGGGACGCCGGCCAGAGCCAAATCAATTCATTTGAATGATTTGCTGATTATCTGTGTTAGTTATTCCCTGATTATCTTGCTTGGTGTCCAGGAGTAAGTAGCTCTTTGCCTTTGGGCTTGGGTTAGCTGTTTATTTTAACCTATTATTTCTAGGGAATACTCTGCATTGTGAGTAGTGCACCCCAGCCTGTAGAAACGAGAATAATTGGCACTGGAGAAGCCAAGGACTGGTATGTTAATAACTGATTGACAGAAAAAAACCTTCGTCCATAGTTTTTCATGGGGGTATCTTAACTTATTAGTGAAACAGGACTAATAAAGTGGCCTTTGATAGCTCCTTTCAAGTCTATGGCTTGAACATTTGGATCACTGCTTTTGTGTCATAATTAATATTTAAATTACAGACATTCCAAGAGCTACCTGCCAAGGTACACTGAAAAGGGTGCTATGTGAATCACACCAATAGAAGAATTTAGTCTAAAAGACCAGTCAGGGAGCAGGTGAAGAGGCACAGACAGACGTGGATGCGGTGACCTGAGCTCCAGCAGCAGCACGGAGCGGCAAAGGTGGGTGTCCAGGTCCCCAGTTTCCAGTCCAGAGTCACTGGACCATGGTCTGGCAGCACAGAGCTACTGCAGCCACCGCTGCATCCCTCCCTGGGAGTCCATCTTCATCCCAGACACAAAAAAAGAACCAGTGCTGCTCCCAACGCCTGGCTTGAGTGTCAGCTTTCCTTCCATAGAGTCTACCTTCGTACAAGATAAAGAACTATAGCAACATTTAGGAAATTTGAGTTAATAACATTGAGATGCAAAAGTTAAAGTACTGTATGATGGAGCTAGAGCAGCAGATGGCTAATTCGGTCACATGCTGCAGTGTGGCCTCCCTCCTGCAACCAAAGGATCTGAAAAATTCTTCAAAATCCAGGGAAACATCCTGTACTTCAAGGCTTCTCACGACAGAGAGAAAATGAAGCCTCTGAATTCACTTCTCTTGCCTTGCCATTACCTTCCTGGTGAGGCAGGCCCTGAGCCAAGAGGCTGTTTCCTGGCTTTTAACCACATGCATTTTGACAACATAATGTAGATAAATATATACAGCTTTCTCCTCAATAGAAATAAATCACTTGATTCTCCTCGCTACCTGGCCTGAGTGAGTTCGCCTGCAGTGAGGGAGGCAGTTATCACACGGTCTGAGCTGATGCAGGAGAAGTGGGGAAACGGAGCCGTGACCAAAGTGAGGTCCTGTCACTCTGAATGATGCAGAAAGAAACCTCAATGACAAAGCCATGCAGATGAAATCAGGCTACGTGTTTTGCAGCCAAACACACAGAACAAGAAATGAAAGCAACTCACGATGCTATCAGAACTGTGGGCCGTTCTCCCCTCCCTCCCGGACCGGCGTGACTGGTGCAGCCTGTGGGGTGAGGCTCCTGCCCAGGCGAGAGCGGTGGCCACGGGGCCAGGGCTCGCTGCCCGCCTCACCGGCCTGCCCTCCTCGCCCTCCTGGCTCCGTGTGCCTGTACGGATCTGCTCGTTTGGCTCGCCAGTCAAGACAAATTGAGAAGTCTGAGGAGAGACTGATAAATGAGCAATTATGGAGCAAAGTCAACAAGAAGAGATGGCACCATGTTGACTGGTGGGAGCGTTTGTTCAGGGAGGGGAGAGAGCTCCAAGAGCAGATACAACGCTCGCAGCACAGATAACAGGTTTCCTCTTGATATCAGCCCCCAGTGAAGTTGATCCGAACTGCAATATCTGCAAAATAAAACTTTTGGCTGGGCCATTAAAACTAGCCATCCTGAAGCCTTAAAATACCCCATTTCAGTTGTATGCTTTGCTGTAAACTTCATGTGTCAACGTCAGCTGGATCAGGTCTGATAAAAATGTCCAAAGAGGAATTCAGAAGTGTTGGAGTCAATTTTCAGCATAAAGATTAATTTTTAAAATTTACAGGCATCTATTGACATCTGTGTCTCTTGTTAGGAGAGGGACATTAGAGCTGCTCTGCTAAGACAAACCATTAACTCCAATGTCTTCTTCCTGCCAGTGACCAGAAGAGGCTGCTGAGGGGAATCGTGTGAGAAACGGGCACAGACAGAGAAACCCTTTCCTGCCTTCATCAAACAGCAGCATAAGAGCTTCCTGAGCCAAGTGCTGTGAGCAAGGTACTGTGTTTCATACTCATCAATGCACCTATCTTCCATTAATTTGTCTTCTCCTTTTCTGAGCCCATTTGTACTTTTGGCATCCGGCGCTTCCCATGGCAACAAGTTCCACAATTTAATTATACGCTGTGTGAAAAAGTACTTCCTTTTGTTTGTTTTAAACCTACTAAAACAGAATTACAGGATGCACAACAGAATTGCACGGGCAGATTTAAATGGGAAGATAATGTGGAACGACAATGGAAAATCAGTCTCAGCACAGAGCGCTGGAAACTGGCTTTGTTTTTGTGCTACTCTGACCACCAGTACGGGGTTAGTTAGTGCTTCCTATCATTCCTCTCCCTGTCATAAATAAGCCAGTTTACCTGATTAGTGCGGTGTTAGAAAACAATCTGGGCTCCCTACAAAAAAGGCAATGTTTGTCAGAAAGGCGAGGTCCGGAGTCTTCCTTTCCTCTTGGGGCGGAAAAGATGCACTGGTGCTGCCCCGCCGGGAGGGGTGATGAATTGGCATTTGAATTTGCTGGGTGATGCGACGGTTAAAAACATCAATCCAATGTGGGGCCCTGGAGGAGACGCGGCACACGGAAAGAGCGAGCAAGCCGCTCTTCTTGGAACTAAGGGGTGATAGCATCTGGAAAAGGTGAGCACGGTTCTCTGCAGCTCCTTACCAGGAAGAGGAGCTGGAGGCAGTTCAGAGAAGAGGAGCCAACCGTAGTGATGGGCTTGGAAGAGCCGGCTGATGAGAAAAAGTACAAAGACCTGACAGCGTAGAGTTTGCTAACCAACACCTAGGGAGTAAGATGACATAATAACTGTTAACTAATGTTTTAAGTGTAAACCTGCAGGAATGAGAGGAACTAGGTTAGCGTGGGACAAGAGAGTAGCATCAGTAATGACGGGCTGAGCAGAAGGAAAATGTAATAACAATACTTCATCATCTCCGGCCTTGCCCCGTGTCTGGGTTTGGCGTGGGATTCCAGGTCTCAGCACGTTTGCAGGAGCACACAGGTTACGATGCTCTCACCCAGCGGCGAGAAGTGTAGGCACAAAGTCACCGGTGCCACTGCCCACGCGCTGAGCCACTGGGCTACTCGTGGCCCAGCAGAAAGGCCCAGCTGGTGCCATCGCAGTTGTTTCTCTCCGTGCCCCAAAAGCAGATGGACACGCTGTTGGTGTCTCATTCATGCTTGTGTCTGTAGCAACACCAGCAGGACCTCACCTTGGATCAGGCATTCTCCGGAGAAAGCACCGCCCTGGGTCCAAGTGAGGGTGCAGGCAGGTATGGAAAGACTAGTCCTGATTGGGCTTTATCCATAGGTCTCTGCGTACTCCTAAGAATCTATTTATGTACCGAAAACCCACGGACAGGGAGACTGATGTGTCCAAAGCCCACACGTGAACTAAATATGAAGAGAACTGTAGAAAATGCAACTGCAACAGAAAATGAAAAGGCACCAGGCAGAAAATGAAAGACACTGCGTTGCAGCAGATGTGACTGCGCAGGGTTTCGAGGAGTGTGTGCTGTGGCAGACCCGGCCAGCACGACTCCTGCTGCTGCTCTCTGTGATTTCATGGTTATCTAGAGCATCCTGACTCTTTCGGAATTTACTCTTCAGTGATACAGACAGAGGCTTTGACAGGCTGTGGCACTCTCTCCCAAACAAACCCGTTTATCTATAGAACACACTTATCCTGGCTAACTGGCTTTAACATACATTCTTACCGTTTAATATTTTACAGGTGTCAGACGGGTGCTATGAAAGCTGCGTAAAGAGCAAGGTCATGTCTCCCAGTAGATCCAGTCCTGAGGTGAAATGTAACATAATTTGAAAGAGACAAAAGCAATAGAAAAGCAGCTTGGGAAGTTACAGAAATTAAGTGATGCAGCAAGGGCTTGGTTTAGGCACATCCTAAAATTAAATTGCATATTTATCTTTAAAGGTTGTCCCAATTTGTGTTCGGGGGTAATTATACTTGGTATAAAGCACCTTGCTGTCAGCCTGACTTCATGCCTACCGGGAGAGCTGTACTCTCAGCTGCACAAGTGTTCCAGCAGGTTTCCGTGACCAGCGCTGCTGACACGGAGAAGCAAAGCACAGAAACACGATAGCTCAACCAAGACAAATTTCCCAAACAGACTCCAGGGAAGAAAAATAAAAAACCCCAAATGGCCATGAAATAAAATAGAAACTCATAGAGCATGGGAAAGCTTGCAGCTTTGCGAAAGCATTCCCGTATTTCCAGACTCTGAAGGGACTTGAACAGTGACTTTCCTGGCAGGTGATTATTGCTGGAGAGGGCGAATGAAACCAGACGTGGCAAAGACCCACTCAGGATGCTCTCCTACACCTTCCTCCGAGCCAGCGTGAGCTCACATCATTCTAGACAGCCAACAGTGAACAGAGAGCTGAAGCTGTTCATTAAATGATGCACGCTTTCAGAACAGTAAGAATAAAATAACTTTCCAGGTTGGATGTCAATTCTTCCTGTATCCCACACATTGAATGGAAGCCCTTACCCTCCACTTCAACTGGGGGAAGTATCCTGGTTTTGCTTTATCTCCCAAATCGCGTGGGTTTCCTCTCCATGCCACGATAGCCTTATCAGGGGCCAGACCGGAGCTGTCGGCAGAGCTGGACAATTCAGAATTCAGTCCTTCTCGATTCCGGAGTGGGGCAAGTTTTACAAAGACCAGCGTAGCTGTGCTTCCAGAGGATGCGGCATCCCCCTGAGTCCCTGTCACAGAGCAGAAGTCCTCCTTGGTGGGTGCCAAATGTGCTCTGTGTGACTGGAAGTGTCACTAGTAATCTGGGACACTGAGATTTTGCCACCACCAGGAAACTCTGCAGTGTGGCCAGACCTAGCAGTGACTCTCTCTAACAGGGCAGTTGGCACAACAAGGTCCCCTGGACTCACAGCCTGGAGGCTGGTACCGTCTGCGGCTGATGCTGCCGCGTTTCACCAGTTGGTTCTGGGCTACACAGTTCCTGTTACAGAGAGACCTCAGCTCAGGGGCAGGAGCGAGAGGGGGAGATACCTGCCTTAGGGAAAAATGATTCTTACTTTCATTTCTACCATTTAATATTGTACTTTACGAGATATTTCCATGTGCAACCGTCAAGGCATATTCCGTCATTCTGTTATGAAAAAATACATGATTTGCCTATGAAAATCACCAGCTTCAATGGACTCCAAACCCATTACACAAGTTCTGAATTTGTCTCTAAGGCAATTCCTCCTCTAGCCTTTTAGTGCCAGTTCTACCCAACTATTTTGGCTCCTACCCATGGAAATGAAGCCTTTGAAGAGTTTCTGCACCTGAGAGTCCGGCAATCTATTTTTCAGATCAGGACAGATTTCAGATCCATCCTTCTAACTCCACTGTTAAATAGCCATTAATAGTTAGCTAGATTGTTATTGTAAGCTTCTATATTTGACTATTAACAGCAACTGCGTGTACGTATCGGCTCCAGATAAAACAAACCTACCTAGGGATTGATTTTATGATGCCAAAATGATAAACTTTGCTAAAAAATGTAGAGTGAATGTGTAAGCTCTGGAAAACATTAACAAAAATAACTAAGTAACACTCCCTATTCATACCTAATTCCTACTGACATCAAATTTAGCTGTGTGTACTTTGGACCCGTTGGAACTGTTACAGTGAAAAATCTTGCTGCAAAAGTCCTCTTCGAAATGTACAATATTTTGTATTCTGATTACTCTGTAAAAAAAAAAAAAAAAGATATTTTGTCATCACTGTAGTTTAGGCAGATTCTCCATTGTCTGGTATCTTGTTATAGTCATTTATATCAACACAGAGTGGGTGTACAGTAGCCAGCAGTCTGTGTTAGCAGTGTTTTATATTCAGTTTGCACTTACGTAAATGATTGTGCAAGATGTGAAAGACAATCTAGCCCCTGGGAATTATATGTGTTTTTGGGTGTAATCTTTATGTGCGTAGCCAATGCATAAGAATATAGAGAAGTTTTAACATGTTACAGTTGCCATCATCCCAAATAAATATAATTAACCAAGCAGCTTTCGGTTGCACTTATAGGCAGGATCCAAAATAGCTCATGGTTTGTGGTGGCAGATATATAGGAAATATGAGCCTGTAAGGAACAATGTATTGCTTTGTTTTTCATAGCATTGTTCACCACATTCTCATAATGGTCAGATAAGAAACTCTTCAGGCCGAGGAAGGGTTAGGAATGTGCATTCCGAAAAGCATTAAAGCCAACGTGGTTTCATAGGATGCCTCTTCGCAGTTCAGAAGAAAACTCTGGTGAATTATGTCACACTTCAGCTGAATTAAACTCTAGTTTAGAGAAGCTGGTATCACGGTAATCACCAGGGCAGCCCAGTCCAGAAAGAAAGTGGTATTAAGCTATGTTTATAATATGGGGCCATGTGTTCCTTCCTTTTACCACAGAGCCATAAACGTTGCATATCCCACTCTGCAAGTCAAGGTGTCCCAGAAGAGATATTAACAATATTGGGGGCTAGAGGAAATGGAGGCACCTTACCAATGTGCTCCCCTGAGGGTCTGGCATGTGTTGGCTTGGAAATCCTTGACAAGACTCAAAAGCACCATTAAATCTTTTCTGTAGCTTTTTTTTTTTTTCCTTAGAGCTGGTGACAGCAATAGGAAAAGGGCACATGCTGGTGGCGGCACGTCTCATACCCACAAATACTTGGTGCCAAGAAAGAATCACTCTTCAAATCATCGGAGAGCCAAGTCAGGTCCATGGGTGGCCTAACCATTCCTGAGGTGTCCATGTCTCTCTGCAGAGGTCTGGGATCTTTATTTTGCCCGATTGTAAAGCACAGCCCTGGGTGGAAGAGCAAAGGAAGAACCGAAGAGGCAACCCCTGGCTGACTTTTTGCTGGATGCTTCCATCTCCTGAAGTTTCCCCAGTGATGGGGCACCACAGGTTTTCAGTACAATGCAAGGATGTCTAAATGCCAGCGAAAAAAATCGGCTGCTCAGGAACAGCTGAACCAGTTTTGCTGAAACCTTAAACATACTCAGCATGAGGCAGATTCCCTCAGAAGAGAATTTTTTCCACCTGGATGATTTAAATTTGGCAAAATCTTAATCAGATGAATATAGGGATGTAGGGTGGAAAATGATAAAATCCTGCCAGCTCTGCCTAGAATAACAGTTCAAACGTTGTCCACTCCTTTTTAGACCAAGATTTGTCTTGTTCTGCTACATCTAATGAATGCCTTCAAGACTGACCTGCCTTAGTGTTTATTGCGGTTGTAACTCATTTAGTAAATCAAATCACGACAGCGAGGAGGAGGAAGAGGTGAGAAGCGAATATCTAACAGATGAGTTATCTGGAAGACGGCAGCACCGACTGACATCACCCTGCAACGTGCGGTGCCTCTGTCTGGAGCAGTCTGGCTTCCACAGTGCTAGGAAAATCAGAGGTGAACTCCCTCCTATTTCCTCCTTGGAAGGTGTTCAAGGCTGTGGCCTCACCTCTCTTGGAAAAGTCTTGAAATATTTTCAATAATGGGAAGGGGTGGAATGGCTGCAGGCTGGATCCTCTTGGAAAGCGCCCTGCAGCACTAGGGGATGAGGCTGCTGGTAGCCCACTCCGGCTGTTAAAAGATGGACTTTGCTGGATCGCTCAATAATTCTGTAGAGCCAAACGCAGTTACTGCAGCTAGGAATGATTCATCTCTGGTGTAACTCTCCTAAAGTCTGCAGTGTCACAGAGGGTGCTATTTTGGGCAAAACTCCTGTTTTTGAGAGCAGAAACCGGGCAGGTACCATGCCAAAAAAATACATGGTAGTGGTAACAGAACCCGCGAAGCGAGGAAAGAGTTCTGTGCTTCGAGACTCATTTCACTTGTAAATCGTGGAATAGTTCATGTATTGTCCGGAATAACCACGCCAGGCATCAGAAATCTTCTGTGGGGCGCTTACGGCCGGTACCCGGGGGTGCAGTGGAAATACCGCCTGGCATTCCTCGCTGCTTTTGGAGGCATTCGTTTCCTGATTTCCGGACATTTGAGCGGGGATGGTGGTGGTGGTGTTTGATTATTTATTATTATTTTAACGCATTTGCGTGACGACAGACCGGCGCAGCCGAGGGCTCCTCCGCTGCTCGCCCCCTCCCTCCGCCCCCTCCCCGCCGTGCGCACCCGCGGAGCCGCCGTCCAGGTGTTTCACGTTAGCGCCGTCCCGTAAAACCCGCTCACGAACACGGTGACACATAAACGCTAAATTAAAGCGGCGCTGCTCCCCCCGCCCCGGGGCTGGGGGGCGAGGGAGACCCGGCCACCCGCAGGCGGGCCGCGGAGCGGGGCCCCGACGCCGCCTCCGCGGGGCTCCCGGCTCCCCGCAGCACCGGGAGGGAGGCGGCGGCGGCCGGCGGGAGGCTCCAGAGCCCCACCGGAGCCCGTGGGCTGCCCGCTTCCTCCGGTAAGGGCTTCCCCCCTCGCCACCCGAGGCACCTGTGGGGCGCCGTCCTTGGGCAAAGCTGCTCCGGGCTCCGCTGCTTTCCCCGGGAAACCCGTCCGACCCCGTCCCCGCCAGCCCCCCGGTCTGGGGGACGCACGAAGCAGCGAGTTTGCACCGGCCTTTCCCAGCCTGAGCTGCTTTTTCTGTCCGCCCCGTCGGGAGCGAGGCCCGGGCAGCGGCGGGGGAGCCGGGCGTCCCCCGAGGCATCGCCGCCGGGGCTGGCAGCGGGGCCGCCTGGAACAAGTGAGGACCCTGATTGTATTTGTTTGGGTTTTTTTTTCCCTTGAGCTCGGAACTCCTCGAAGGCGGGGGATTTCACAGAAAGGGAAGGGGAGGACGGGCCCCGAAGTTATTACACAAAATAATGAGTTCTCCAGCCGATCCCTTCGGGCTGAGCTTGTGCCGGTGCGGGGATGCACGCATCCCGCCCCGCCGCCCTCCAGAAATCCCCAGATTAACAAGAAAACTTGGGGGTGTTTCAAGTGCGTCGCAGGAAAATGAACATGAAAGGTTTTTGTGTTTTTTGTTTTTAGGATTTTTTTTTTAATCAGGATAGGGGTGGGGTTTTTTTTCCTCTGTCTCTCTCCCGAGGTTTTTCAGATAAATTGGAGTGCTTTCCAGAGGGAACCTGGAGAAGAAATAACACAAATATCACAGCACTGTCTTGGTTGCACTGATCTCGTGGTGTTCACAGCACCTTACTTTAAATGCCCGTTAGAATGTAAAATCCAGTCAAAACTGTATTCGCCGCAGCAATATTGGTAATAATGTATTTTATCCGAAGCTGCATTATCTTCCTCACAACAGAAACTACAAACAAAATGTATGTTCCAAAAGAAAAGGAAAAGGTTTTATTTAATCCAGAAAATAATTAAAATCTCATGTATTTTTATTGGTTTTAGTATCCAGCAGAGTGAAAATATTGAAACTCTGAGACCCCTTGCATTAAAAAGTCACAACTGCTCTATTTTATTAGTTCTGACTGTGTGAAAAAAATTATAAGGACAACATTGAAAAAATCCGGGTTTTAGAGCCCCGAATGGCCATAAAAACAATAAAATCAACTATAAAACCTGCACTAGTGATATTAAAAAATTATGTAGTTCAATAAATGTGACATTTCATGAATGCGGATTTAATAGTCTCCAACCCGTGGAAAGAGGAAGGCTGAGGTCTAACAATTGAATTTGAAAGGGGCGGTGCTGTAGAACTGCAAAATTAAGTGCTTCATTTTTCTTGTTAGGGATTATGCAGTGGTAGTGGAATGTAATAACTGTGCCATTAAAACTTCCTTTTAACAAGGCCTATTGCTTGTATAAAAGTCAGAAAAGAATAATCTCTTCCTCTATTTATTTGTTTTCCAATAATACAGCAAAACATGTTTGAGTTTTTTTTTTTATTTTCGGTTAAACTTGTTCTCAGGATTTTGAATCGACAGCTTGTAAAATATTGCGGGGGCCCTCCATACTGCTGCCTCGTATCGTGCACGTCGTTATTCCAGAGGGCAACGGGTCATCGGTTTACTGTACATTTATTAAGTAAATCAAGCTGCAAATCCAACACTTCCAGATGAAAACATTAGCTAAACCCCTTGGAAAGAGCAATGCCTGGGAGACTGAGCACGGAGAGAAAAAATAATCAAAACTGTCAGCTCGCTTTACGTGTACCTGATATTTACAAGACACAAGACCACGCTTTAAAGGTGAGTTTTGGCGTTTGTTAACAATGTAAAGAAAAAAAAACCACAAACCCCAACCTCACTATATTATTAAAAATATATATATTTCCATTTCACCGACACCCTTTCGTCTTGCTCTGAGACTCTCAGTTATTAAGATCTTCGTGGGTTCGCCGTCAGCTCGGAGGAGTGGGAGGGGGACGGGGGGGGACGGGCGACCCGGCGGAGTCCGCGGACCCACGGGGGCACCTGCCGTCTCCGCTCCCACGGAGGGGGAGAAGGCGGCGCCACCCGCTCCCGTCGGGGCGAGTCCCCGGGGGGTGACGGGGGCTGGGGGACAGCGGGGGTCGCTGCCGCCTCCCGCCTCGCCCAAACCCCGGGGCCGGCGCAGGGAACCGGCGGCGCCCGGACGGAGCGAATGTCTCTCCCCGGGGGCGACGGGGCAGGCGGCTTCTTACAAAAGAAACCCGGCGAGTTTTTACGAATTAAAGGGACGGTGCCCAGGTGGCGCTGCTCGGGCCGCCGCGCCGCCTTCCCCCGCGGGGCTGTCGGGGAGCGGGTCCCCAGCAACCCGCACCACCCGTCCGGGGGCGGCCGCCCCCCGCCCCGTTGACCAGCCGCCTTCGGTGCCCGGCGGGGCGCGAAGGAGCGAATCGCACCGCACTGCTCCGCGCCCCGCCGGGCTCCCGGCCCTGCCCTGGGGGACGGGGCAGGAGCCTTCGCGGCCCCGCGCTCCCCCGTCCCTTTCCCGCTCCGCGCAGCCAGGCGGAGAGCCCGGGGGAACCTTCCCAAAGGCGAGCTCCGGGGGAGGGGGGCCGCGCACGCCCTTCTCCGCCTCCTCCCTCGGCCCAGGGCAGGGCCGCGCTGCGGGGGGTCAGCGCTCTCCCCCGCGGGGACGCGGTGCCGTGCGTGGGTAGAGGCGCGGGAGCCGGTGGGGGCGGCGCCGGGCCCCCTGCCCGCTGCCGTCGGGCCCCCCCGCCCCCCGCCCGGTGCCACCGGGGCCCGGGCGCGCTGCGGGTCGCGCCCCGCTGCCTGGGCTC
>KZ506033.1:248840-259820 GCA_002844005.1 Limosa lapponica baueri
CGGAAATGTTGCCAAAGCCCGTAGAGTGGCTGTAGCTGGTCTCTGTGTTCGGCGGAGGTGAAAAATCAGGGGAGGTGAAAGATCAGAGCGGGAACCGGGGGAAATAAGATCAGGCGGAGGAAATCAGCGGGCGCTGGACCCGCAGGCCCGGGCTCGGGCAGGGAGCGGGGCTCCCCGGGCACGCGTGTCCGCGGGCGGCCGGTGACCCTCGGCGCTGTGCCTCTCTCTGAAGGGAAGCCGCTGCTGTGGAGCCCCTTCATCCAGCGGCCGCTGCACAAGAGGAAAGGGGGGCAGGTCCGCTTCTCCAACGACCAGACCATCGAGCTGGAGAAGAAGTTCGAGACGCAGAAATACCTCTCGCCGCCGGAGAGGAAGCGCCTGGCCAAGATGCTGCAGCTCAGCGAGAGGCAGGTGAGGCCGTGCCCGCACCCCGGGTCACCGCACCCCGTCCCCGGACAGCCCCGGCGGCACCGCGCCCGGGGACCGGGCCGGCTCGGGGCGGGGGGTGGAACTGGATCTCGCTTTCTCTTTGTGATGCGGGTAAGGCTCCTGGCACTTACCGGCTCCGAGACTACCCCCTGCCTTCTCCCCTTGTCGTTGCTCAGGTCAAAACGTGGTTTCAGAATCGCAGAGCCAAATGGAGGCGTCTAAAGCAGGTACGGGGATGTTTCCGTTTCTATAGAAATAAGTATTTTAATTGTCTTATCTTATGCCGTACTCGCCTATTCCAGGTTGTATGCAGAAGTCATCTGAAAGGCTGTTTAACCTCTTCACCTTGATTAAAAAGACAAATAGTCATGCTGGAATCCATGAGGGCTCGTTCAGGCAGCACTAACGTTAAAAGCTCCTAATGTAGTTCCTATATCAATTATGCCCGGCTTTCACACACCGCCTATTAAAACTCCACGCTAATTGTTTTGTAAACCCATATGTTGTTTAGACAATTAACGTGGAGAAGATAAGTAATTGTCAGTAAATTGCTTAGGCAGTTGTTTTGGAGAAGAATATTTACTGCTCTTTTAAATCGCCCTCTCTTAATAAACGCGGGTCGATTTATCCTGCCAGCCTGGGAGAGGCAGGTACCAACGCCGCGGTTGTTTTGAGGAGCTGCATGGAAAATTGAGTGGCTTTTACTTTTCGTTTACAAATAGTTACAGTGTATAAGGCTGAGCGGTTACAGCGGTTTCCCTTCCCTTAGAAATTGTGCTTAAGCACATAAATCTTTATTTATTTATTTTTTTTCCGGCTTGGAGGGCCCGATGCTGCCCGGCCCAGCCAGATCGAGGCCCTTTGGTTCAAAGATTTGTGAAAAATCTCTGTATTGTGGCCCGAGTCTGGCTTCAGTAAGCATGACAGGGACAGTAGAGTTTTACCAGTAAATCAGCCTTTAATATAAAAATAATAAGAAAAGGAAACTAACTGCAGTGCCATGCTGCAGATACGTTTGTTCTGTGACCTTCCCCCGGGTTTAACCCGTGCTTCAGTCGGTTTTTGAATAAAACCCCTTCACTCCAGCAAGAGCTGGACTGGGTCCTCAGTCGTGCCTCCTCCTCGTTGGGGCCTGGCCCACACCGCGGTGTCCGGAGAGCTCGCTTGGGATCTCGGCCATTTTAAGTCATTTCCTCCTTTTCATTCAGTCACATCCATTTCTCCGAGCCCGCACGGTTATATCATGGGTACGTGTCTCTGCCTGCTTTCTCTTAAGAGTATCATTTCATGCCCCCTTAGGGGACTGTGCTCTCCAGACGGCTGCCGATGCAGGGCTATTCCTGCCTTCGGAAATGGGGTTTTGGTTTGGTTTGGTTTGTTGTTAATGGTGGGTGTTTTAATGTTGAGTTTTAGCTAAGTTAGTGGTTTTTTCCCGTTTGCTTTGGGGCCACTGATGGATTCGGCCTCCCGCTTTTTGCCGTTGGATGTAATTAAAGAAAGATCAGGGCAGGAGGAAGCTGTGTGTCGGTGTTTGTAGGCTCATAATAAACATTTGCTTTGCTAAGACAAAAGTTCAGAGGTTCCTGGGCTCCGGCAGCTCCTGGCTCTTTTGAAGTGGCTGCGATAACCATCGCCAAGGAGCCTTATTCATGGCAGCAGCCCCTGTGGCTGCCACAAGCGGGATGAGAGCCAAGCCCCTGAGCGCGGCTGAGCCCTCGCCTGGCCCCGGCCCACTCTGGCAGGTTTACAGGCAGGAGGGCCAGGGAGGCAGTGGGACACTTGCCTTCTCCTGCCAGAAACCCAAGGTGGTTTTCGAGCCAGCACAGCCGGGATTCCCAGCCCTCCTGGCTCCGTGGCCCATATTTCTGTATAAAGCAGCCTTCTTCCATTGCAGGAGAACCCTCAGGCCACCAAAAAAGAAGTGGAAGGTGCTGACAATCACGGTGACCAAAGGCCGGAGAGCTGCCCGACCCCCGAGCAGAAGGGTAAGGAGGTCTCCCTGGATGGCTCGCAGTACACCCCCTCGCCAGCCTCACAGGAGGACCTGGAGTCAGACGTCTCCGACGACTCCGATCAAGAAGTGGACATTGAAGGTGATAAAGGCTATTACAATCCTACCCACTAATGGCCCCGTGTGGAGAGTGGACCCTAACTTGGCTTGCACTTTACCAGGGGCTGGTTTGGAAGAATATTATGCTATGGGAGAAAACTTTCATCGTTCCACTGAAAGAAAAAAAAACAAACCAACACCAAATGGACTCGTTTTATAATAAGCAGAGAAAGAAAGATGTATTTTCTGCAAACAGTCAATTTTTGGCAGATCTCTAATTTGGTTAAAGGAAAATGGTTTGTATTTAATTATTTGTAAGATATATTTGTACATTAATCGATGTTCTAACTGGAATATAATACTGCACCCCGTCCTTACTCATGGGGGGTCTGAATCAGCTGCTGTTGATGATCAGGCAGAACTCCTCTCTAGCTAGTGTGGAAGTGAGTATGGATTGAAGGACTAAGCCCTTTGTTTGTGTAAACAAGTGTAGTTTAAATAGATTAATTTAAATGCCCTTTGCAAGCAGAGAAACATGTTCTGTGAAATAGGGAGGGATTTGACCATCCTGACAAGTGCCTTCTGCTCACACCCTGTTACCTGCCATGGTGCTCTCCATCAAGACATCCCTCTGTTCATCAGGTAGAGTCTTTGGACAGATTCATTTTTGCTCTTGCATGAGATTAAATGTGCCTTCTCAGATTTTTGAGGACTTTGCCCCTCAATCTGCATGATTCCATTTGCAGGAAAAAACCCCACATATTTTTCTCCTTGAAAATCTCTAGCGTATTTGAGAAGAAAATGCAGGGAACGATAGGGCCCTGCTGCAGGAGAGAAAGTGGCATCAGCTGTGGGGGATAATCAGGCACGCAGCCGTGGGAAGATAGTGCCTGTTGTATACACATCTGCTTCTGTACATACTAGTTCTCTTTAAAAGACTTGCAGTTTTATACCTCACATTGTTCATATTTTGTACATATTTGTTCAATGTTTAAAAAAAAAAAAGGCAAAACCTGGTATTTAATTTTTGATGGACTTGTCTGTGAAATAAAACTAAACTCTGCACCACCCGTCATGCTGCCCGGCCAGTTTCTGGCAGGAGAAATCCCAGACCTCTCCCCCCGCCAGCAGTGCCCCAGGCGCGTTGTAACCGGGCTTTTCCCTCCGGAACCGTGCCGGTCACCGGCCGCCCTGCAGCCTGTGTGCGCCCTCGCGTTGCGGCGGTCTCGCGTGGGCTCATTGGTTGGTTTTTGTTTTTTTTTTAAATTTGTTTATTTTTGCTGTTTTTCAGTCCTCCATCCCGGGTTTCGGCTTTGCCTGTAGCCGTGCCCGCACGCCTCCTGCCCGCCCGGGAAAGGTCTCCGCCGCGGGAGGGGGACAGCCTGGTCCGCGAGCCCCGGCTGGAAGCGGCGGTGTCTACCCCCGAGTCGCCCCGACCCTGGGGGGGTCCGGAGGGGCGCGGGCTGGAGGAGGAGCGAGGCCGGCGGTGCCTGCTCGGGGCCGGGCATCGACCCCAGCCGGGGCAGCCGCTGACCCGCCTGAGTCAATACTGGTTATTCATCGGCTTTTCTCCGAAATGATGCCGGCGCGGGGAAGGAGCACGGAACGCGGGGGTGCGGGGAAATGCCCCCGGGACCGGGCAGCCCGGGGGTGGGCACCTGCCCGGGTCAGCCCGGCGTCTTCAGCCTCCGCCCCGGGCGCCGCAGCGAGCACCCATGGGACAGGCACCTGCCCCCGGCCGGCTGCCGGGGAAGCTTTTAGTGCCAGGAAGGGATTTTAGGGAGCAATTTTGACTGGCGAGGGGGGACGGTCCTTAGGGCAGCGGGGGCGTCGCGGCTGAGTGGGTTAATGCTTCGAGAAACAGCGGCTGAGTTTTCTGAATAACCGAGTGGCTTTAGCTTTGTTTTATTCTTCTAAAACTGCGTTCGTGAACGGCCCTCGAAAACGTAAAATAAACGGGGAGGTTCCGTTGCCACCTGCCCGTGCTCGCTGGGGAAGGGGCGAAGCCGCCGGCCGCCCCCTCGAGCCGCGGTGCGCCCAGGGCGAGGAAATCGCCGCCGGGAGCAGAAGGCGTGCGGGGGGGGGTGTCCTCTTTTCCATACTTCGCATTTCCCCCTCTCCCAGTGTTTCTGTCGCGGGTCTCAGCCCGGGCCCCGACGGGGACGGACAGCCCGCCCTGGGTGCCCCGGGCTGGGCCGGGAGCAGGGTGGGTGCGCTGGCGCAGGGGCGCCCCAGCCCTTTCCCTGCCATTTTTCCTTCTTTTGTCTGTCTGTCTGTCCCGACTGGGATCAGGGAGCACGAAATCGGCGTTACCTCTTCAGGGCGGCTCGGTCTTAGGGCTGCGCGTTGGCGCGGGCACGGTAACACGCGTGGGAAAGAGCCGCCGCGACGGGTGGGCGACAAGCGGCGACCCGGGGTTGCGGGGCCTTGGGAGAACTCCGGGAAACCCCATTTCCACGCGGGGCGATGCCGGCATCCCCCGGCCGGGACAAGCCGGGATCCAGCCACGCTTAAAGACTTGCGGGGCCCAACGGATGGCACGGGCGGGGACTCTGCCCCAGCCGCCACTCGGGTCCGTGTCCCCGCCGGTGTAACGTGGTCCCGGAAGGCCGGGCTGTTAAACCCAGGCGCTTTCCCGGCTGCGGCGGGGGATTTGGTGGCTCCCTGCAGGTGGGGAGCGCGGATGCAGCGCCTGCCGCCGGCGGGCCGGGGATGTGGATTTCCCGGGTGTCGGGACAGGTGACAAAAGCGCTGTCACCCAGGCGCGGCTGCGGAATTGCCCTTGCTCTCCCACCCACCCGGGCCGGGGGCTCACGGCAGGTAAAACACCGCGGCGGGGGCGGCGAGCCGCGGGCTGAGCTGCCGGCTGCAATTAGAGAAATATTCCCACCCCCACCCCCCAGCTGCTGCCCGTAACGCCCAAAGCCCGCTTCCACAGCGGGGGAGACCCGCCCGGGGATGCCCGGCTCTCCCCGAGCTCCTCGGCAGGGGTAAAACAGCCAAAGCGCTTTACACCGTTCGGCAAAACCTTCGAGCCCCCCCCCGCTTTCCCCTTTGTTTGCCTGTTGGCTATTTCATGCCGAACTGGCACGTATGACCTTTCCAGCACAACTCCCGTCTTGTTTTCGACTTTTTTATCAGCCGATTCAACTTGAAAATGGTTATCATTTAGCAGAAAAACAAACAGAAAAGCACATTTTTGTAAGCAAAACGTTAATGATTGGAAGAATTGCACCAATTTCAGCTTGACAGTGTGTGATTAATCCTCCGGGTCAGGTACTTATATTTTTAGTCATTAGGTTCGTCGGCCTTTGATATGCAGAACTGTTTCTAGCCTAATAGGGTATCGACCCTCTGTACTTTGACTCCTTCCCCAGCGGGGCTCCGGCCGCCGGGACACGCGTGGGTCGGGCTGGTGGCGCTCGCCCGGGGAGCCCCGCTGCTTCCGCGGGGTGCGGGGGCAGGGGGGGCGGAGGAAAGCGGTTGCACGATGTTTGGAACCCTGGACACTTTTATCCTTCACGTTGGAATGGCCACAGCCTCTTTTATTGCACAATAATAGGAAATAATAACTTAGGGCTCCCAATTGTTTGCTTTCACTGAAAAGGACCTTCCTCTGGTCACGCCGGAGAAACGGGAGGTTTACTGCTCGGTTCAGCGGACAGCAGCCAGTGACATAAGGCCCCATGGTATAAGAAGAAATATGCTATTAGATGTCTTCTCAGAGGACGAGAAAACAGACAGATAAAAAATATCTGTGCATGGGTATTACTGTCTTTCACCATGTGTGTGTATATATATATAAGGATAAATTTTAAAGACATTATTTTAGCATGTGAGAAAGTTTGAAGATAGACAGTGCTGAAAACCTGAACTAAGCATCAACAGCAGGTCAGAGCATGCTGATCTGACTGAGATCAACTTCCCATTAATGTTTAATGATGCTTTGAGCTTAGCAAGGACAGAAAGATTTTGCTCAGGTCTGTAGGTGACGACAAGGGCTTACCAAAGGGCCTTTGCCGACTGCGGAGTCTCTGTCTTATTTTAAATCATGGACTTTGTTGGCATTGGGCCTCACAAGCATTGGAGATTTGTTTTCTTCCTATTTAGTCAAGACAGGAAATCATTGTGTATTTCTAAAATATTTCAGGTTGTGCAGCCACAGCCAAAAAAACCTGACACAGTCGTGAAAAAGCCTCATCATGATAACTTAACTGGCTCCATTTCACAGCTCCATTGTTTGAGAGCTATTGACAAATGACTACTAAAACCAGGGGATCTCAAGCAAGTCCAGACTGACTTATTTTGGTCAGTTGGAGTTATATCAGCAGATTATTATTTGGTGGACTCTTTCAATTGAGTTGGTGACTTGTGAATTTTCCCCTGAGTGTCAGATACCCACCCATGTCATAAAGACATAATCTCTAATGAGGTTAATTGAGATGTAGATTTTTTTCCTACCAGACTCATACCCACCCATGTGATTAAGCCTTAATAATAAATAGAACTGATAGTAACTTTTTTTTTTCCATATGAAAAAGGGCCTGACATTAACCGACCATAGGGGCTGGACTCGTGCTTGCTCTTCAGTTGAGGCAGTGAATTTTCCCCTTTTTAAATTTTTTTTTTCTTTCCTGAAAGTATTGTTTAAGATGTCAAATATGCTAATACAATTCTGGGAAACAGTTACTTTAACTTCTTCACTCTCTAGTCAGCTTGGTAGAAGCAAAACAGTGTAAGGAAATATACTAATGACTAAGAATTTATCTGCTGACTGTAGAAGACAATTACTCCAAAGGGTGTGTGTGCATGCACACAGGCTATTTTCAAGCAGCTGTTCAAAGGAGTAGATTAGATCGAGGGTTTTGTCTGACTACATTTCAGTAAAGTGAAGTCAAAGTCAAAAGCAATTGCTGTCTGGTGGCCTGTAGGAAACCAGCGACTAGAAATACTAATGTTAAAGACACATGGAACTTCCTGTTTGTTGGTGCAATTTAGGCAAATGAATTGGGTTAAAAGATTGAATGGGCATGGAAAAAAGCACTACCATGTCATCAGCTTTAGGAAAAGGGTCATTTCCATGAGACCTAATTCAATCAAGCTTATTTAAGGACTAAAAATCCTATCTGATAAACAAATAGACCTCAATACCTTTAGCATGATTTTAGCAGACTGTTACAGTCAGCCAGGAGCCCAGACTATGACCTGCTAAAACTGAACAGAAGATGATCTTAGGTTTTGCTTTTGAAAAAAGAGGGCCTGACTGAGCTTAGTCTTCTGAAAAAAGGATCTTCTTCTCTTATTGTCTAGACAAGGCTGTCAGGGTTTCCCCACACATCAATCTGTGCCATTGCTTTGAAGATCTTTGTGGAGAAACTTCTTATTGATTGTTTCCTATGCTATAATTCTCCTTGGCTGTTGCAGTGGGACTTCCCGTGAGCATGGTGTGTCATTTTAAAAAGTATTCTGTCATTGTCTAGACAGGTATAAAAGTTGTATTTTTAGAATGACTTAGCAAACACTTTTTAACACCTTTTAGCATTTGACTTGTCCTGTCTATGCAAGGTTTCAAAACGTGTTAGTCAAGCTGCATTAGTTAATATCTTTAAAAACACAACTTTTCTCCTAGTCTAAACGTACTGAAAGAGAGCACTTGTCCTGGGATGCACCCGCATGAGGGTACAGCTCTTCTAAAATGCCAGGCCTGTCTCCTACCACGCGGTTGTATCTCAATGACTTACTGCAGCTATCAGGATACAGATCACAGGTTAAAAGGGGAAGAAGTAACTTTGCTTTATACACATCAGTGCTTCCACTTCCTTCTCTATATAAGAAGAAACCCTCTTACGCAGCCAAAACCCTCCCCATCTAGCACACAGGGGCGACCAAAGAGCAGCTCAGACCTGTCGTAGACCTAAGGTATAGAAAGACCCAGTTCTGCAAAAGGCTGGGCTAGTGGCAGGGGTCACTCCCCAGGGATTTGTCCTCCCAGTTGTCACCAGACCTCTTTGGTTCTGCCAGGAGAGGCCTTTCCAAACCTATCGTGAATGAAAATAGCCCAAGTCAGTGTAAGAAGTTTAAAGGACGGTAACACTTTAAAGAAAAGGTCTGCACAAACTTGGTTCCTTTGGGCTGATGGGTGTCGGAGCTCTGCGGGCACATTGGAGAAAGTTTTGCTAATTGAAGGGGTTTAATTTGTTGCATGTCAGTGCCAGTTAGATGTGGGCAGGAACTGTGAATGAGTTGCTCTGTTGGCTGAGAACAAACACAGAGCTGTGTAATTCGGGGTGGGAACAGCCGAGGAGGAGCCGAGCTCTGAGCAGAAGAGGCTCTGGCGGCTGCGAGGCAGGGAGTGGGACAGGACGGTGGCCCTGAAGCCCCCGCGATGTCCTGGTGCACGCAGTGGGGCAAAGCAGGAGTTTATTCCGAGGTCTGTGACGTGACAAAGAGAAATTTGCCACATGATTGCTTTGGTTAAAGTGCAAGGACTGCCCTGTCCGCAGGGGCTGGACCGTACCTTCCACCCCAGCAGGATTTTGGGATAACAGTGTTCAGCACACCCTGCTGGGAGATGGATGGGGCTGAGCCCCCTTCTCTGGCTTTGGCCCTGCAGGTTGGCAGTGAGCGTTGGCTCCGTGGCTGATACTGTGCCTCATACAATACTGTCTCCTCGGCACAGCGACGGCTGCCTCCCCCTGAGCATCTCACCCTGGGCGAAGCGTCTGGTTGCACGCAGGGGAGCAGCAGCAGCGGCGGGGCGGGGGGGCACAGGTAGTCTTGGTGTTGTTCACGGTTTCCCCGTGCTGTGGTACGAGGAGGCGATGCTGACGCTGCAGTCGCTGAATAACAGACACCCATTTTCTGCCAGTGCTACTCTCGTAATGAATATTGCCGATGCTCGGCCCTGGTTTGCTCCACCAGCTGCCTCCCCCTCCCCAAAGCTTCGGGAGCCCCAAACCTGTCTGGGCCCAGGGTGCACTCGCAGGAAGCACAGGCAGAGAATATCAGCATATATTAGTATATTTATGCCTTCATTATGAAAAAATTACACTGGAAGGTCACTGATTTACCTGTTAACATCTCCACATCTCTCTGCAGTTTTTCTCCCTTTTTAACCATCGCCTGATATTTTTGCTGTAACAAAATACATACTACCTGCAGATGGAAACGAGTGTTTTTGCTAGAGAAGAGAACTGTTCTACAGATGCCAGCGGGTGATGTGACACCAGAACTCCTCTGAACATAACGTGCAGGGGGATACGACTGCTCGATTTCAGAGCCTTTTGCAAGAGAGCAGAAGTTCCCTACACTTCAGGTAATAAATACCTTGCACTCACAGTTGTGGTTGGGGAGGGCAGTTTATCTCGATTCATTAACAACTACTCCAAAATGAGATCGCTGTGTTTTAATATAGCCATTGGAAAGGGTTCCCTGACAAAATTATTTTATGTTCCTGTGCATTTTTTTTTCCAATACGATGCTTCTGCCTCATGTCTGTCTCCTGAACTATCAGTCGCATGATTCATTAACACGACCTGTACAATCTTATTTCCTATATATATAAAATCAATACATCTAGCACTGTTAGCTGAAGCACACATGATTACATTTTAAACTGTAGAGTATTAAGTTATTTGTTGGTTGCACCAGAGCAAATGTAGGATAAATAATGCCATTAAACAACTAATGAATTAAAGCCTCATTTTTCCTTAGTTGCTTTCGGAATCTGCATTACTACATACTTTCCATTATTTGCAAATTACACCAGACTGATTGAATAAATGCTTTAAAATGGGTCCTGAACACTGGTTTAGAGCAGAGAGGAAGTGGTTTCTTAGACAACTGCTACCCACATATTGATTTGATAACAGGGAGGTGGAGGGGCGAAGATGATTATGTTGATGTACGGAGCTGTTGATTGTTTAATTGAAGGTAAAATTTTTAGCTTCACTAGTCAATTACCTGATCTCATTAAGTTCTTAAAAATCACTAAAATACCATTCTGGCTGAAGCAGCTGCACTTTGCTACTATATTGTCTAAAGCATTAGGAAAATCATTTGCTAATGGTGATTTACAAGTGTAAACATGTGATATTTTTAGCTTCTGAATTAGCTTCCTCCATGTGAGAGATCTTGAATGACTACCATGCACCAGGTATGTAAAGAAAAAGAAGGATATGAAATGTGTTTTTATATTTGCTTAAATGAACTGTAAACTTCTAACTATTTCAAGGCTTTGTCTAAATATTCAAGCCTTATCAACAGAGTGGAAGATGGAAGAAGAAAATCACCATTTCTTGACATTAAAGCTGTTTCAAACATAAATGTAAGAAGTTGTTCAGTGCCTGGCACAGAGCAGAGGTTATTTTAAGGGTAAATGTAAACTAAGACAGCATTTGGCATCCCTGTGGAGGAGGAAGCCCCAAGTTGTGAGGCTGCTGTAGAGGCCAACGTGGCAGCAGAAGGTAAGGGTGGTCTGGGAACCCTGGTGCTGCAGGGAC
>KZ506033.1:264698-281259 GCA_002844005.1 Limosa lapponica baueri
ACTATATGGTCTCTGCTGATCAGATAAAATGATTCCAGAGGATCCTGTAGCTCTAAACCCCTCTCCAGGCGTGTGCCTGTGGGGCTTGTACCCAGGTGGGGTTGTGGGAAGGGGCAGCACGTTGCCCTGCACCCCAGTGCTGACAGACAAGGTCGATCTGCCAGTGCCAAGCACCCTGGGCTCCGATCTGTATCGGGAATATCATCAGTCCTACTGATCTCTATTGCGTTACTTGCTATTTCCACTGGGAAGGGCTGATAAACTCACAGTCCAAGCTATGGATGTGTCTGAGAGGATGAAAGCCACTTACATCCTCTGGGACGACGTAAGGCCAGGTACGAAACGGCTCCAACCATTCCTCTGGGATGGGGCAGGTTCTCAGGTTATACAAATGCTGCACTACACTCCCCTAGGAAAGTCCAAATTATATCCAGTCCTGATATAAATGCAGCAGAACCGTTTAGCAATTATATCTAACTTCTCCTTTCTTCTTGGTTTTAGAAGTGGATACCGGATCACCCACCTGTGATGATGGGACAGCTGGGACAGCCATGATGGCCCAAGGAGGGAAAAAAGAGCTGGGGATTCCTGTTTCTCCTGTCGTACCTTTCCCTTCGTCAGGCTCTGCTTACAGAATGGGAGCTTTACTAGTTTTATCAAAATTGGTAAAGTAGGAATGAAAGTCGAATGCAATCCCAGTGGGAAGTGCCACTCTGCCAGGCGGTGCTTGGTCCCCAACGCGCCCTGGCTGCCCAACGGCTTCCTGCAGGACCAGATGAAGCTCTGATGGGTAATTAGTGAGCAAGCTGCACAACAGATGCCGTGTCCAGAGTAGTAACTCCATGAGAAATACGAAATGTGTGTCTGTTTAGGAAGTCCGGCACATCTTTACAGTTACCTAAATGACATGAGTTGCAGAATTCCAAGTCACACCTGAGCTTTGCCCCGTCTCCAGAAGTGCAAGGACAATCGAGCCACTGACTCGGGAAGAGCACAACTCCTCCTGCCTGTTCTCTTTCCTTTTTATTTTGTTGATCCCATTGAAGGCAATATCAGCATCTGTGTGAGCGAAATGAGCGTTCACTTTTGGTGATTGCCTTTTGGCAGGGAAAGTATGGAAAATCGGCTGCTCAGGAGATTGAAAACAATGCTTTTTATTTTACAGGCATAAATGATTTTTTCTCCCACTCAAAACAGAAGGAAAAAGAATTCCAGCACTGACAGCTTATATTCTATGAAGTCCAAAACCTGAGCACGCTATCTGTTTTAAGAACTTCGGTTGGCACTTATCTCTGTGCCTGGCCAGTCCTGCCCTTGCTGCCAGTGTTCAGCCACCGCCCCCGAGGGTAGGACAGTCCTCTGCTGCCATCTCAGCGACAGGGCGTTCATGTCTCCCTCTGCTTTGGGGGGAGCAGAAGATGGGGAAATAAAACAATTTCCCCAGCAAGACCCACTAGAAGGTGGGAGGAGAGTCGTGCCTGTTTGTGCCTACTGTCAGTCCACCCACCCCTTCCTCCCCCGGGCCCACCCTTCCGCCTGCGCTGTCCCCAGGGGCTCTGCCCCGGCGGGATGCGGTGGCAGCAGTCGGGGGGGTGGCAGTGAGACCTTCCTCCCCGCAGGGCCTGGGATGGAGGGGGAAAGACTCTGGGGAGGGGGAGCAGCCCTGCAGTGCTCCTCCGGCTGGGAAAAGGAGTTGCTCGTGCATTTAAAAGTGATAAAAAGCGCTTCTCTCCTGCCTACGCCCACTTGTGCGGTGCGTGTTGGACAAGTGTCGGTAGCCGCCTTGTTCCCATGCCCCAGGTCTACCAGCTGGAGCTACCAATTCTTCCATGGAGCTCATGTTGCTGGGTCGTTATCAGGGAAAAATTCCCTGTGTGGTGGGCTGAGGTTAGCACTTGTGCTAGCCTAGAGATCAACATTCTCACGGGAACCCGCAGAGGTGGCATCGGCCTCGGGGGCCACTGGGACAGCACCTTGTGTGTGCTGACCTGGCGTGAAGGCAGCTCTTCCTCGCTCAGCAGTGCCCGTCAGCAGCGGCCGCCGAGCCTGTGGCATCAGCACTTTATTCACATGAAAGACCTGACACCTTTGATTCAGTACTTCTCTCTTTCCAGGATGATGACACCAAAGCAAAGGTCTCTGTGATCTCACTGTCTCAGCAGCTTTCCCCTGTGAGGTTGGTGCATAGAGAGTTGCCCCTCTGGCATCTGTTTACTCACTGGAAAGGGAGCAAAGAGGGACAGACTTGCCCAGGGTCACACAACAGAGGTGTCGCCAACTCTTCATAGTGCATTGTTTATTGCACCAGGTTTTAGAGTTCATTTCCAGCCTCGGTTCTTGCTGTTGTGTGAAAACCTGAGATTTCATTTAAAAAAATAAAAAAGTACAAAGACCCTGTAACTGTGACATTGTGAAAGAAAATTAGAAAATGTGCAGCTAAAGGAGTATAAGAATCAGAATGCAAATAAGAACCTATGTGATGGGTAGAACAAATGTGCTTTTCTCAGTTGTCTGACTATTCTGGAGCAGGAGAACTCGTAGTTTTAACATTGTTAATGGAAATAGTGAAGGTTGTGCTTTGAAGTCCTCTAACTTGCTGGAGATGCTTCTGGTCACGCGTGGTTCTCAGGGTTGTCCTGGCCACTGCTTTAATGGGACAATGGTGTGGGTGGAGGCACTCAAAAAACCCATAAACCAAGGGCAGGAAGAACTCTCCTAACTCATCAAATTTAGTCTTTTGTTCTCACAAGCATCATGGTCTCCCTATTTAGATCACTGGAGGGTGTAAAAGGAACTGCACCGGTCACACAGCTGCTTTTTCCACTCCTTGTCCCCCCTCATTTCCCACACAACTCCTGCTGCTGGTGGCATCCTTATTAGCTGGTGGGCCAGCATGTTGGTTGGCCAACATTATTTACGTAGCTGCCATTTCAATCGGGCAAGTGCAGTAGCAAACCCCTGCGTGCTCACCTAGTAGAGCAAAACAGAGACTGAAATGCCCTAACTAGGATGAGATCTTCAGAAGTATTTGGCGTTCATCTAACTGCATCCACTGAATTTCAGAATAAAATCCTTGCCTGCCTCAGCGGTGGGCAGAGCTGCCCTGGCTGTTCCTGGAGATGTGACTGTCAGCGACATCTCAGCCCGGTTATAACACAGCTCGGTCTCTCGGTCAGAAAATCAAAGGAAGGGACATTCTCAGATTAAGCCTTAGATTAAGTTTATAAACTTAGATTAAGTTTATAATCTCAAACATACTCAGAAAGAGTAAAAAAGCAGCCATCAGGCTGATTTGCAAATTTAAATTTAAAAATCAGTCAGATTTGTTCCAACTTTAAAGCCAATCTGTTTAAAGCAGAAGAGTTATTTTTACTTTGCTTTTCTAACTAAACACCAAGAGATACTGTTCTTGTAAATGCTTACTGTTTACCCAGGCAGCTGGAAGGACTGAGAAACAGATATGATTATGTCCTTGTCATCTTAGGCTGAAATAAATGAAATAAAACACTCACATTGGTTTTGTTACACGGTGAGATCTTGTGTGGTTCTCTGATATGGCATGAAGTACCTCAAAACACTGTAGATTGAAATCTGCAGGTCTAATTTCTGCTGTATTTATTTTTTAAAATCTCAGGTGCTACTTATTCAGATACAGAATTAGGGTGAATAACTGTGCAAGGTGTGCAGACTGACGGGAATTGTGATCTTTGTACTTGAAATTTGTGATGTCTGATACAAGATGCCAAAGACTTCCCTTAACCTTCCCAGCCAGAGCGGAAATAACTGCTCTACTAAAGTGAATAAAATAAGCTGAATTTTAAATACTACATACATATATATTAAAATGCTGGCAAAGCAATGAGCATGTTTTAGTTTCCATTCAATGTGAGGCTCAATCCCGTTCCAATGCGTTGGATAACTATGTTAAATGCTGGCTTGGCAGGGGAAAGCGCTGTGATTCTTAACCCATTATGTAACATCAGAACCCAGAATTTTATATCGATTTAGAGAGACATAATTATAGCACTTTGCAGTCACATGCGTAAGTTCACAACCACATACCCTAGAAAATAAAATTGCTAAATATACAGTGCAGGTGAAGTACGAGCATCTTCATGTTCCAGCACAGAGAAAAGAAAAGCTAAGCTTGATAAAGTTACAAACCCCATGATTTCTTAGAAATCATAGTCTGAATTCTGCCTCAGGAAATGGCAAGCCTGCTACTCACCTACCATGAACGAAAATAAGAAACACCTGTTGTCTCTCTGTTCTTACTTAATTGACTTCCTCTGGCCCTGTCCCCTCCCTTACTGTCCTTCTGGAGTCCTGGGAGGAGCAGCAGTTTGGTCCTTCTTGTCCTTTAGCATTTTTGATGAAAGGAATAGGTAAGTGTATATGGTTGTAAGAGGCTCTTTCAGCTTGTTTTGGTTTTTATTCATTGTTCTTGCTCTTTTCCTTAATTATCTGGCACAGTGGGTAACTGTGGATACAGTTGGAGGATACTCGCTTACGTGGCCTTCTGATCTGGGCCAATATGGCCATTTTTATGTTCTCAAGTTATGTCTTACAAAAGTATAAAGTCTAATTGTTTGGGGGAACTTAGCTATTTTGTATCTTTTATCGTCTTGCTGTGACAGATAATTCCTCAGGAGTTTTTCTTCTTTTTATGCTTGAGTCAATTATATCATGTAGATTCTCTATAATTTTGGGGCAGGAAAATCAAAGCCCTGTGTCTTCAGTCCTGTGACTGAACGCATTTCAGCTGATGACACATTGGCTTCTTCTCCTGAAAAATCTGTTCAAGGTTATGAAATCAAAAGGGGAAAGTTCTGTCCACTGCTCATCACAGAGTTGTTTTCCTTTTTTTTTTGTAAAATAGTTCAACATCAAATTTAAAATGAGTAACACTTCCTGTTATGATACAACTGGCTTAAGAAAAATGGAGCTGGCACGTATGTTTGTCCTTTCTGTCTGGGAAAAAACCCACCTAATTTGGCTGATTTTCTTTTTTCAAAGAGAGCATTCACACATCCTAGCGGTGTTCTTTATGGTCATTTAAAAGTCACTATAATTGTGTAAAACTATATATCCTCTAGGCAACAAGAACAAAAGCTGCTATACGTGCTAAATATTGTTTCATTCAGGAAGTTATTCTTATGTGTATGTTTCCACAACTATTATCAGTGGAACTGAAGGGTAGCAGCAATATCCACAAGTTGTTTGATTTCCTTCCCGCGCTATCAAAGATTGAAACAACAAAGATGAAAATGTTGGGGGAAATGCCTGTAACTATGACATAAATTGCTTTCCAGAAAAGATTTACGGAAGTTGCCTTTAATATATTGTTTATGGTATGGAGGCGGCACTCCTGCCTGAAGGAGTTTGGTTGTGTTGGGTCTTCTAAGCATTCCCAAAGTCTGGCCTCAGGACGCTCTGCAGTAGGTTGTGTTTTGCTCTTGGTCATGGTAGTGGAAGCACGAAGCTCTTCCATTGTTTCTAGGATGTTTATTCTGAATTTGTGCCCATGTATCTGAAATTATGCTGTAGCAAATATCTGTAAAAACTCCAGTTCAACCAACTCAGGGAAGTTCAAAGGATAAAATCGTATAGGGAATTATTACTCTTACAGTATTTATTTTACATCTTATTTTATAAGGTTTCACAATTAATACAGTTTGTTTTTTTTATTATTGTGACTTCTCTCACGATGTTTGTTAGAGCCTGTGCCTGGGGTATATGCAGTGGGGAGCTTAAAGAAAGAGAGGAGCTGCTGAACCCTGTGGCACTGATGAGAAGTTGGAGCCTACATTTCCAGCTCCTGTTCCTTTCTGGGAACAGCCCTCCTGACTTAAGTCTCTTCCAATGGAAATCTATGCCCAGTGAATGGTTTTAACATCACTTATCTCCCTTTTATGGCCTTGTTTTGTCTCAATGTCACAGGTCAGTTTCATGCATGTCCTGGTGTAGGAGCTGAGAGGAAGCACTTGGCATGGCAGCTGGTCGGGAAAGGCTCTCTAGGATTAAAGCTGGACATCCAGATGCTTCCTTGATTAGGATCTCTAGACTGGTGTTCCCCTGGAGTCTGGGAAGCACTGAAGAACTGAACTGTCTGCCCAGGCCTCAGGTTACCCTCCTCCTCCAAAAAACTTCTGTTCCCACCCTTCTCACCGCTCCCACCCCAGGGCTTCTGCTGAGGCAGAACAAGAATGACCACACAGATGTGTGTCCACCACGAGCCCCTCCAAATGAGCTGAACACAAAGAGACCCCGAAGCACTGCTTCGTCGGAGCCCGTGGATCTGTCAGGCGGCTGTGTCCCCCACCTCCGTGGCTGCCATAGCTATTGTTCTTCTGCGTCACCCTCGCAGCCAAAACCCTCCTTCTGACGAGTCTCTCAACTTCCTGGCTCAATAGAACGGCTCCTCTATTAGTGCTAGAAATGCTTCTGGGGAGGGAAAAAAAGAAAGCAAACCTTTGCGTAAATCAGCTAGACAATTAGCGAGGCCAGTCCAAGAGATGTTGAGGCAGGCCACAGTCTCACGTTGGGGAAGGTCTGTCCGCCCACAGGCAGTGAAGGGTCAATGCCAGGGAAATTAAATCTGCCCCTGGTGTTGGGGGAAGGAGCCGGACTACACATACCTTTAAGTGCTTCAGTTCTGCCCGAGTCTGTCTTGTACATGACCTTTTTCAAAAATGAACAGTAGGCATTGCCCAAAGTCTGTTTTATTTGGAGTTTGCTGAAGGAAGACATTGTGTGTCTTTTAAACTTGAGTGTATGTTATAAGTAGCTGGCCTGCCAGCTGGACATTGTGGAGAGGTAAAAACAGAATTCAGTACACGCTAGGTTAAGATGACTTCTCCAAAAAGAAAAGAACACTAATAAGCACTATTATTAATACTTAAGACAGATGAAAATAAGTGAGTACACACCAAATCTCACTTGGTGGACCCAGTGCTTTGTGCTCACCATCCCTCGCTGCCTCTCTGGTGCCACCTCAAAGGCCCATGGTAACTGCGATCTTTGTGGTTTCAAGGGCAGAGGTGTCTTGTTCACTTGTTGTAGTGGAGGCTGTAAAACCACAAGATAAAAATGCCTGACAGCCAACTAGCAACTGCCTTTTGAAGAGAGAGATGTGAATATCCATTACTCCACAGTGTGTGCCATTGTTCATGTCAATAGAAAGTGGTGTAAAAGAAAGTTAGAAGTGCATGGTCAGAAACTATGCTAAATCAGGTGTTAATCTGATTTTTACTACTCTATACAGGGAAGTAAAGTATTGCTTCCTGCATAAGGCTCAAAGGAACACTGGAGGCTGCAATATTTATTTTTGCATGGCTTCATACAGGCTCCGAAGCAATGACAAAGATTTTCCTACCCTTATGTAATGTGTGTTTTTGAAATGGAATAAAAAAAATACCTTCTCCTCCTTCAATAGCATTATAGTTGGGTTTTTTCCTGGCTGGGAGTGGTATAATTTACCAAAAGACCCATGGGGCTCTATGCACACTCTCCTTGACTTGCCGGGGTGGCAAAATAGTGGCTCCCTCCCGTACCTCGTGGCCAGCAAGATGCTGTGCAGGGTGCAGAGCCCCTCCACGGGCAGGACAAGGTCAGGACCAGCCAACACCCTGCACCTCCAAGAACCTGCTGTCAAAAGAGTTGTGTATCTGTGTCTAATTTCCTATCTTGGCTGTCTCCTGTGCTGCCTGCCCTTGTTTGTTCTCACCAGAAGTACAAGGCCCCCCCTCCGGCGGGGGGCATGTCCCCCGGTGCCGGTCCTGTGCCTCGCTGTCCTCTGCACCGGTGGCTGCGCAGCTGCTCATTTGCCTAGCTCAGTAGCAATGCTCAGAGGGTGCTTCTTAATGTTCTGCGTGTTGGTCACGATTGATTTATTAATTAACATAGTGGTGGGAATCAAGGATCAGTGGTTTTGTTTTTTTCGGTCTGTCTTCCACTGATTTGCTTTTTGCTTCAGGTAAATGGTCCAGGCTCTCTCCACATCCTCATTCCTGTGAGCCAGGGGTGGTAATACCTACCAAAGAGCTGTTTGTGAGCTCTACCGAGCTCTTTAGCATCCTCAGCAGGAGGCAGTGTAGAAGCATATGGCCAACACGCTATTTCAAAGCAACCCAGTTTTAAATCCTTGCAAAAACCTCCTGCTAGCCCTGGGCTAGCTCACAGTCCCCTCCTGATGGTTCCATCGTGGCTTTAAGAAGTTGCAGCCAAAAGGGTTTTTCTGGCCCTTCTCTCCTCAGTCATTCTTCCCACACACTGTGAAAACTCATGCTGGTGAGAACTAACCACTGTATTTGTATTTTTTCGTGTTAATTTTCAGCAGAAGTTCCCTGATCTAACTGGCCACGTAGGTTTTAGTATGACTGCTCATGCTCAGAGAAGGGACACAGTAAGAACACTAATCTGAGCAGAGTCAGGGCTGCCTCTTTCGGTTGCAGCGCACATTTAGATCAGCTTAAACTTATTGGGAAACCCAAGTTTCAGCAAAGCTTCTCCAGATAACGGTAGGTAACCTCAATGAGCCCTTTGCAGGATGCATCCTCACAATGTCCCAGTTAACCACGCGTTTTCTCCTTTAGCACAGATAAAAAATTGGTGCTAGGGGTTAGCTGGGATTCAGTGACCTGCCATGTTCAGGAAACAATGAGTTACAGAATTGGGATAGCTGGCCATTTCCTGGCTATCTGGCTGGAGGTAGCGGAGGGAATGACTTGCTTCTGCTCCAACACAGTCGTCTTTGTGCCCCCGCCTGAGCCGGGGCAGGAGCGAGCTCGGTATCGCAGCCCCGCGCTCTGCCTGAGCTCATTAAAAGCTACGGCTCCGCTGAGGTCGTCTGTAATCCCCAGTGAACTGGAAGATAAATGGGATATATAAGTTTGTGAAAGCCGATGCAGCTAAGGAACTTTTCTGGGATAGTGACAGACTTCACTTAACACCTCGGAGACACAGTGAAGTAAGTTAAACAGAGTACCAAGAATGTCTCACATAGTTTTCTCTACCGTTGAGAACCCCACTCCCAGATAACAGGGTAATATAGGCCAAGAGCTCGAATGAGCATTCCTGGCTGCTAAAGTAAAATCTAGTAACAGTGCCCATTATGCAAAGTGTAATTTCTGTCATAAAAGATGAGAAAAGCACTAAATTATCTTTTTATTACTGAAGCATCTTACGCTTTCAGATTTTTTTTAACAGTATATATCCCACCAGCATCATGAAATAACACACCATTAAACATACGTAAATGTGGAGAAAAAATTTAAACAAATGCTAAAAGGTTTCTGAAAATGAAATGGATATGATGGATTTGATTAGTAAGTGTCCTAATCCAAATAGGATGTTAACAAAACATTCCCTAGTAAAGTAAGAGGGTTTTTTTTCTCTCCAAATGAGTCACGTACCCTTTGGGTGCCTGCTTGTGTGATGCCTGTTCAGCTTTTGTGGAGCACACAGCTCTGAATACAGCTACCTACAATAGTGGGAGCTGGAAAGAAACAGTTCCATGTCTGATTAAAAAAAACTACTGCAGTTGCTGTTCCTGCTAGAACGGTTCCTGGGTGGAGATGGCTATTTTTTCATAGTTAAGTGTGTCCATTGGCGTGTGGATGGAACAGCCAAAGGCATGCAGGTTCGCTGCTGAGGGGCCAACATTCTGTGATGGGACTGAAGTGGTGCTTGAACAAGAATTGATTTACTTCAGGCTCTCTTCAGGCTTCAAAAAAAGATGCAAGAAGTACTAGAAGATGACTCTCATAGCAACAGTTGGTAAATTTTCACTGAAGCTTAAAGAAATTACACTCGACAGATCAATGTCCAGAGAATCCCAGAACTTTTCAAGTAGGCATCGAAAACAAACTGCCACTATGTTTGGCTTTACTGGAGAAAGTCTGTAGTGAAGTTATCAAAGTTGCTGCTTAGGAAGTGCAGACAAACACACGGGTTGTGGAGAGTGCTCCACTGTGCGGAGCAGCTCTCTGCAGCCACTGCAGTTACACGGTCCCAGGTGTCTAGCTCACTTCAAGGAAGAAGTTCCAAAATTGTCTTTCTAGTTTTCTGGAGATCCTGCCATATCTCCCAAAGTATGTAAGTCTCGTTATAGAAATAAGTGTGAGTATTTTACTGAATTTCACTGAATTTTTTTTTAGAGTTGGAAGGGACCATATAGATCATCTAGTCCAACTCCCCTGCTGAAGCAGGATTGCTTAGAGAATGTTACTCAGGACTGCATCCAGGCAGGTCTTGAAAATCTCCAGAGAAGGGGACTCCACACCCTCCCTGGGCAGCCTCTTCCAGGGCTCTGTCACCCTCACTGTGAAGAAGTTTTTTCTCATATTTGAGTGGAACCTCCTATGTTCCAACTTGTGCCTGTTGCCCCTCGTCCTGTCACTGGGAACCACTGAGAAGAGTCTGGCTCCCTCCTCCTTCAGCCCACCCTTGAGATACTTATAGGCATTGATAAGGTCTCCCCTCAGCCTTCTCTTCTCCAGACTAAAGAGTCCCAGCTCTCTCAGCCTTTCTTCATAAGGGAGATGCTCCAATCCCTTAATCATCTTTTATTCCCCTTTTTGTATGTATCTGATGGGAAGAAAGTACACCCAACATTTTAAAGTGACCTTTGGGAAAGTGTAAGGTGCTCGTTTCCTTGGTACGGTGTAATTAGGTTAGGTGTTAGTCCTGAATGAAGGTACTGCAGAGCCAGGTTGCAGCACAGTTGTTTGCATTATTCTCTTACTTGCTTGATGGTTTCCTTTCTTGATTAGGAAACAGGGTGTCTCCCCTGGGAGCTTCAGATAGAAAGTGCTCTGACAAAAAAATACATTGAATCCTGTAGATGGTTGTCTTTTGCACAGGTGAAAATGTGTGAGGAGATGAATCTGTAGAGTAGCTGATTATTTTTTTAAAGAGATGTACACAAAGTATTGGGGTTTTTTCCTGGCCTTTTTTTTTTTTAAAGCAGCTTATTCAGCTGTAAAGATTTGGGGTTGCTGTTTAATTAGGAGTTTAGAATTGTACACTTTGCATAATAACTATTTGAGTGCATTCTGAAAAAAGGAAGTTGAGCCTATTCGTTACTCAACTAAAACAATCTAAAAGGCTAATCATACTTTCCGATTTCTTTTCATTGCACTGAAGTTTTGAGGTAACTAATTCTTCCAGGGAAAGACATTGTGACTTCTGCCCAATCAGTTGTTATTACTTCAGTCTTGTGTGTATCTTGTCTTATCTTTCAAGTAGAATTTCCCGTAGGTCAAAGGCAATATATTCCAAGATGCTGGGATGTGAACAGTTTATTTGACTTGGGAGTGGTGAAAATAGTAACCTGCTCTGCAGTGTTAAATATAAAAAATCAAAACCCAAACTGACAAATCCTGGATATGAAACACTCATATACATACTGATGTATGAGTTTTTCCCATATATATATGCACACACATACACATGTATGTGTGTTTATGCACATAAAAACCTTTTTTAAAATGTTTTGTACTGGTTACTTTTCCACTGTAGTAGGACCTGAGCATGCTTGTCAAAGTCTTATTCTATCATATTAGAATAGAAAACAAAAAAACTTTAAAAAAAATTTAAAATGCATAAATATATGTTGTGAGTGACAGCACAGCTGGCTTCAGTAGTGCAGTTTGGGCCGACTGCCCTCTGCTTTGGTCTCGGTAGGGCTGGGGAAACTGGCACTTGCTGGAGACAAGGACTGAGGGGGGACGTGGGGGTGGCACTGGGGTGCAAGCGCTTCCAGGTAGGGGCTTATAAAGTTTGCAGCAATGTTCCTGAATTCCTGTTTTGGCTGTTGTCTATAGATATTGATGAAAAGCTCCTTTCATGACAAAGGCAGGAAGCTTTTAACATGAAAATGGTCAAACTGTTGTCACAATTCAAAGCAAATATAAGGCCTGGATAGAAACACAATATAAACATTCCCAGGATTGCTTCTTGAGACTTGTTATGCCGAGCAAAGTTGGCACAGTGTCCCATTTGCAACACTAAAAATCAGATGGTTTTTTTTTGTTTGTTGTTTTTACACTATTTAAGTGACACTTTATTTGTTTTAAGAATCGGTTGCTGACGCACGAGGCTTCTCTGTCCACCGGTTTGCATCAGATGAGTGCTCTTTCTGCAGGCGCAAGTGTTTGCTCGGCAGACTTGGGTTTGCAACTGAAAAATCGATAATTAATTCATGGCTAAGACAAAGAGCTCAAACCCATTACGAGATCATCACCACGGTGAAGACTTTCAATTGTATTCATACTAAAAGAGGAGGAGACTGAGAGTGTTTGCTACTTATAGTTTGGTCTGCTACCTATTTTTGTTTTTTCTAAGGTGCCTATTACTGGGCTATCTAAGTCACAATAAACTAGTCACTCAAGTGTTATACTAAATATTGCTTTCACGATAAGTTAGTATAATGAAAACGAAACTTGTTTTAATGATGATAAAAATGTTTGTTCAATAATTTCTACCACAATTCCCAAGTGAACAAGCAGCCTGTGAGTTCACGAAGAAAAGTAATGTCATTAATTGTTACTCGATAACACCTCACACCTGAAAAATACAAATCGCTCTCCAACTGATTAAATTAATTTGTCTGCAAGAGGAATCCCTCTAGGGGAGAGATGTACAAAAGCTCAGAATAAAATTAGCAAATGTTTAAGATGGGAGGCAAAGCAATCAGTTTTGAATTAGATTACAAATGGGCAAGTCTCCATATTTTCAATATACTGTAGAAACAATGGAAATAGGCCAAAATTGACATGCATTTGTGTATTTTTATCACTTGGTCAAAAACTTTTTACCTGTTGCTGCCACCGTGGCAGTTACTGTCTCCTAAACCATAAAAAGCCCAAAGTCATCCACAGCATTGGGTCCTTTGCCTGAGCGCATGGCTAAGGCGCTGTCAGAAAATGCTCCTGCTGTGGTGGGTCTGTTGGGTGTGTGAAAGACCACAGCCTCAGGCCCGGCGTGTTCTGCCCCCTGTTACCCCGGCTGCATAAGCCCAGTGGTTGCTGGTGACGTGTTTCCACTTACAACTTCTTCAGAACCGACTCTGATTCTCCTCCTTCCTGCCCGGCGCAGAGGTCGCTGCTGTGGCTGCTCCCTGGTGGAGTGGCCATGGGCTAACCCAGCCCTCTGAAATGATCCAATTAAAAAGACTGCTGAAAAGGTTTCAGCTTTTCTCTCTCTCTCTTTTTGGTGATGTGGTGGGGGTTTTTTTTGTGTTTTGTTTTTTTTTTTTTTTTTTTTAATAACTTGGTACGTCAGACACCGAGAGCGCTGTGTAGCTCTGGCTTGGTTTGCTGGGCTCAGCACAGCATCTGCAATGCTGCTCTGATCACAGCTGGCTGCCTGCCTTACGGTCACCTTCAGGTCCAACCAGCAATGTGCAGGGTCCAAAAAGGACCAGAAGAGATGCTGATATTCGGGCTCTTTATGTGTCAAGGAACACTGTACGGGGCAAATCTCTGGGAATGTCACCACAGAGCTGTCACATTAATTTAATCAGTCGTTGTTTCCCCTATTACTTCATAAATATGCAACAGAAGCAGAACTGTTAAAGCTCTTCAATGACGCGTAGCATTTGATTACTTTTTAATATACTGCAGTTGCTTCTCTCCTGACTTGTTACACAGTCCAAGCTTCTCAAACAAAGAAACAAAACAAAACTCACCCCCAAAAACCAGAAAGTATAAAAGGAAATGCACAGAACAGGCAAAAGTTTGCAAAGACCCTTTATATCAGAACAGGCTGTAATGTCCTGAGTCTGGAGCCCTTCTGGCGTCTCAGGAGAACTCGACTTCGGGGCTGGTCCTAGGACACCAAGGTGTGAGGTTAGAGAAGGTGTCTGCCTAGCGGGTGAGCTGGTGTAGAAATACTTGTGGGGTCTCTTCCAGGCTTCAGTGATTTGACTGAGCTTCTGACAATGAGTAAGTCTACTTTGCGAGTATTACTTCCCCCTCACCCTTAACAACTACTGAACATTTTACTATGAATTCTTGATATTTTGCATTAGAAATTGCAGGTGCTTTGGACCTTTAAATTCCATGGATTTTTATTTTGTGTTCTAGTCAGTTTGTATATGAAGAAACACCTCCATCTTTCAAACATTTTCTAAATTCTAATTCAAAAAAACCCTTTTGGTGCATGTTAAGTGCTCACATTTGAAGCTCATTTCCCCCATGACTTCCAGTGTGAGCAAAACTTGGCTGTTTCACAAAGTGAACTCGAAATAATTATATATATGTCAAATTTCTTGGAGTTTGAGGTGACATTGATGCAAAATACAGAGGAAATTCCATCAGAAAGAATTAATCATGTTTCCAATAGGATTTTTCCCGTGTTGGAGACAATCTAGCCTTATTCTTTAAACAACCTATCCTTATTCCTCCATTTGACCAAACTTTCTAGTTTAGCTTTCTTGACTTTAAAATGGAAGTTAAAAATATCAGCTGGGATTTTTCTGAGTTGCACGGCTCTGGCTGCAGCACGGGAGCCTTCAGGAGAACACGGATCTGGAGAGCTAAGTATCGAGTGTAGTTCCTCAAAGAATCGTTTCAGAAATGTGTGAGTAGAACCACCCTGCAGCGCGCTGAATCTGAGTCACTTGTGCTTCGGCTTTTGCAATAGCCACGTGAAAAAGAAAGGGTTATTTATTAAGAGCAGAACAGTTCCCTTTTAGTTCTGTAGCAATCATGTCTCTTTTTTTCCAGTCCATGGAAAGTGTTATCTCAGGCAGCTTTGTGCAGGAAGTTCTGTTTATCACTTCCTCACAGTCGCAGTTTGTCTAGGACTTAAATATATGATATCAGATTGCATCAAAATGTGGGCCTTTGTGTGCTTAACTCATCAAAGGAGTGGACCCTCAGGACTTGATATCACTTCGCTGCATATGCAGTCATGTAGCAAAACAAAGTCTATCTAAACAGGACAGAACTATTTCTGTTGGTCGTGCAGCAAAGCCAGCAGAATTGCTGTAGTTTCAGGTATCTGCACTGTTTCACTTCTTGTTTTTAAATTTATTGCTTTTTTTAAAGAAGTGACACGGTTTGCCTGTTTTTACAATGTAAACTACGATGAAAACCAAAATATTACTTGTACAATGAAAAAAAACAAAAAACCAAACCCAACTGGGACTCGGCGCATGCTGCTGCGGTGCCTGCTCCCGTTACAAAAACACTCTAAAATTTTGAATCCATGTGTTTTTGGCTGGCTATTTTCAGGCAAATCTGAAGTGGTAGATGGTGATCTAGAGGACTATGTATCAAATAAGCTTAATGAGACTGTAATAAATAAGAACAAGTTACTAGGAGGTTGGCTGCAGCTTGTGAACCTGCTCTCCCACCTCTCTGGGTATGTCTGTGTCTTCTCTCCCCCCAGACGGGAGTTCCCTCGCCGGTACCAGGGGTGGCGCTGCCAGATGTGAGCCCCTCTGGGCGCTGCCAGATGTGAGCCCCTCTGGGCGCTGCCAGATGTGAGCCCCTCTGGGCGCTGCCAGATGTGAGCCCCTCTGGGCGGCCACAGGAAGCCCATTCAAACCGGGCAGCAGAACTCCTGCCCTGAGCCACGGCTCCTCCACGCCAGCTCTGGCTTTCCCGACCGCCCTCCCCACGCCCCAGGCAGCGTCCCGCTTGGCTCCGAGCCCCTCTGACCAAGCAGGGGTTGGTTTTGGGGCAGCCGGTATGTGCCTCGCTGCTGCAGAGCCCGGTACCCGCTGGCCAGCCCGGAAAGCTGCAGCGTGGGGTCTGTTTCTGCGCCTTCCCACACGCTTCTGGTGTGTGTTTTAAGCACGTGACAGATGCAAAACCGAGAATATGAAGTGAAGCTGGTATCCACCCTCAGATCCATGATGTAACGTGCTGTCTATTTGCTAAAAACTGCTAGTACTATAAAAGGGGGAAAAAAAGTTTTAATTACTCAGCAGTAAAAGACAAAAGTCTATTCTCTCCTGATGTCCCTTTTCTTACTTGTGGGGAAAAAAAAGTTATTAATAGAATATGGACAGAAACTGGTTGAGGGTTTTTTTTCTCATCACTTTAACTGCAGTATGGGTTGATGAACATGATTAAGAGATTACTCCAAATCCCACCAAGCTGGGGGAGCCAGTCAGACCTGAGCAGAGCCGTCCTGCCTGGAGGCAGGGGCCCTGGAGCCCAAACCCACAGGGAGGACTCCAGCTTCTGGCAGACCCTTCCTGTCAATCCGTGAGGGAGAGCTGGGAAATAATCCAGTTTTCTAATTCCGCTGTTTTCCACTCTGCCTCGCTATGCCAAGGAAACCCTGAGAGGCACTTCATTGTGTCTTCCTGCCTTCAGCCGCTGCCTCCCACTGCTTTTTCCAGAGGAGGGGTGGTTGGGCCCTCGCAGCCACTCAGCGGAGCTGGGGACAATTTTGAAAGGTGCAGGGCGTGCTGCTCTGTGCTGTAATTTTAAGCATTGTCAGCCCTTTGTGGGGAACAAGCCCTTGCTGCTGGCCAGAAAACAGGAAAGCGCTTAAAACCAAGGACTTTTTTTTTTTTTTTTAAGAGAAGCTGAACTTTCCTGCC
>KZ506033.1:308933-320270 GCA_002844005.1 Limosa lapponica baueri
GAGTCTTTTGTCTGGCATCCCTTGCAGTTCAGAAGTTGTGTGGTCAGGCTGACTTTCCATGTCAAACCTGTACAACCATTGAGCAGATAGGTGTAATTCCTGTCACCGTCACCGCACTCACGGAGATGTAACTGGTGGGCACTTACTGAGCGGTTATCAGTACCCTGGAAGGAATGTGTGTATACAGTTTTTAATTGCTTCATGCGTCTTTTGTAATCAGGAAATGAAAGACTTTGTGGCAATGCAGGCAGGGGTGGGGAACCTGCAATTCATCCTAGGAACGGGACAGAGCTGGATGGGTTGGGAGCATGTGAAAATGGGGGAAGGTGGCAGGTCCTTAGTGAGGAGCTACTGTGGCCTGTAAAAAGATGGGTATTTTTTTCTCTATTTTCTGACTTTTTTCTTTTTTTTTTTTTGCTATTTTTTAAGTAGGTGACCTGTTTTAAGAGTCGTTGTTGCTGTTAGAACCTATTATTATAAATAATTACTAGGAAGAGAATTGTTCATTCTGAAAATCTATAGTAATGCCTCATAAGCTCAAAGATGTTTCTCCTGAATATGGGGCACAATTAAAAATCGAGTCATTATCCATTTAAAAAACCAAACCCACACACAAGAAAACAAACCCCCAAACCTTCAAGAAATAATAGACTTTTTAAACACCCAAAAGGGAGTTGTTAAATATTACTTTTTTCTTTATCTAATGGACTGTTTTAGTAATGATTTTTATTTGACAGTTGTTTATCACCAGCCAGGAATTCATATTATCTTCTGAATCGTTATTTTCTTACGAAAGTATGAAGCTTTTGTTTTTAATAAAATAAACACTTCACGTTCATTTTTGCTTGAACCCTGAGTACCTGAGCAGTTCTGCTTACCATTGAGCTATTGCCATGGATATAAGGGACAAAATTACTTCAGTTCTCATTCTGATTACTCTTGCAATTCACTTTTTCACACTAAACTCCCACCGAGTAGGTTACTGTGGAAGTTGTGTTCAGGTTTCTGATTATTCTCATTTTCTAGTGGGAAGACGATGTAGATGTGAAGACTGGGGATGAGGAGGGAAAAACCAAATGTGGGGTATTTGCTGAACTCTCAAGAAGTATTTTTAGGCTCCTCTCCTTTTACACTTACTGGTCCATGTGCACTTCCTCTGCCTGCCTTTCCAGTAGTTTGGTCACTGTATTAAAAGTTTTTCTGGGCTTAGGATATTTTTTAGCCCGTAACTTTTTCCTTCCCTCCTTTGTGAAATGCTGATCCTCTTTTAATCCCGTTTGCACTCAGGCATTTAATGACGTGTGTCCTGGCTTCATGCACAGAAAATATGTATGTGAAATGATAGCAGAAATACATTTTTGAAGCTGCACTGTCGCCGTTTGTGAGGAGATCTGCGGTAGTGGCTTAGCGTTACAATGCGTGTGCGTGGAGTTGTCGTTGTACAGTGGATCAGATGACTTGAGGATAGTTGATTTTTTGAAGTATATTACTTTGTAAGGGATCAGGTGGAATTCATGGCAGGTTAGGTTTTATGATTCTTGCCTGAATTTTAGCTCTCTGGAGATTAGCCTTTTTGCTTACTCAACAGCTGGTGGTTTTGTGCAGGGACTGGTGCCCTCTGGTGCTTCAATAGATTTTTGCATTAGGCACAAAAAATTGTCAGTAAGACCTCTTAAATACATCTTTTTCACGTTGTGTTTCAGTTTTGAAAATAAAAATCTTAGGGAGTTTTTTTATGGTACAAAGTAACCTTGTTTGATTTCTTTAGTTGGAAAATGGTTGTATATCTGAAAATTCTCCTTCGTTTTTTTGTTGAGACCTGAATTCAAATCTGTTTATGCTTCGTTTTCTCCCTTCAGCCCAGCTGGTAAGAAAAGACCAATGTAAAAATACCCCTGTTGCAGTAAAATTAAGCCCGTGACTGAGACCTCTTTCTTCTTTAGGCTAAGCTGTCTCTGACTGTTCCTAGTTCGTTGTTTCCCTCGTTCGAGTACTTTCTGCACTATCTTCTATTTACCGAGACTGGCATTAACGTGACTCATACTGTCCAGTTGTTGGGATGAGTCAGAAAAAAAGGTCTCTGTGTCTATATACAGAGTTCTGGGAAATACAAACAAATAACCTGCCCCGCGTTACCAGAAACCCCCCGGCTCCGTGTCCTCGGTGGGTGCCACGTGCCCCATGGCTGGGGTGGAGCGGTGCTGCCCTGCCATCCCTGGCGGCGCTGGTCCCTAACCAGGCATTCCTTAACGAGCTCTCCCTATGGGTTGGAAACTAAGGTGCTGTGGTGTGTGTTTTCTTCCTTGTGCCAAAATAAAGTACAAACTTCTGTCTCCAACATCAGTCATTTTCTCCTTTTTTTTTTTTCCCCAGTTAAAGCACACGGAGAGAGCTTCCTCTCCAGGGTTCTGTGTGTGAGTCACCGCTGGGAGCCTGTAGGTTTCTGGAGCTGTAGAGACCACCGGCTGAAAGCAGCTGTCAGACAGACCGACCGTGTCGTTCGGTTCAGATTTATGCTTCGTTTCAGACCAACGGTATCCACTTCAGGGGCCCGTAGAGCCGAAGAGGGTCCTTGGGGTTCTTCATTCACAAGTACATAGATGTAAACAGAAATTGAAGGAACGATATATTACATGTGTGTCATGGCTCAGCCCCAACTGGCCTCTATCGGTTTGCATGGGGGGGAGAATCGGAAGGGTAAAAGGGGCAAAAAACTCGTGGGTTGAGATGAAGACAGTTTAATATGTAGAGCAAAAGCTGTGTTACACAGGCGAAGCCAAACAAGGCTGCCCATCGCAGGCAGGGGTCCGGCCATCCCCCGGAGAGCTCAGGATCTTCCGAAGCCTCCGAAATAGCGTGTGTGTGTGTGTGGCGTCCTGGGAGCAGAGTCGTAGGGACATGAGTAATCTTGTTTAATTCATCCTCTGGCTTCTCACCTACATCAGAGGGCTGTGATACAAAATGTGAATTTCTTTTAAATACTGTGATGATGTATTTCTTTACAGGTAAGGAGTTTTGTCTTGGTTTTTTCACGAGTGTGCTGAAGAGGGTTGATTTGTTATTGTTCCCACAAGATGGAGCTGTTTACATGTGTAATTAACACGGAATTTATACTTCTAGCGTCAAAATACTGCCTTAGATCACAGATCACCATTAGTATCCCCACAGAAAGCAGTGCAATGTAGGACATAAAAGTCACTATTATTTTAATAAGGTAGGGTAATCTTGTGGTTAGGGCGGTGTGTCGGGGTGTATACAGTATTGATTTCTTCCCCCTCAGTTTTAAACATTTATTCCCTGTGTGATTTTGAAGTAAATATTGTGATAATACCCCTGAGAATTATCAATCAGTACTTTATTTATTATCATTAAGCTGAAGTATAAGTAGCTTTAATAATATTGTATTGCCTATGCTACATCGTATGTGCCTCCAGAATCTCTGGCTGTGTTGTCCGAAATTGTATGATAACATTTTAAAGAGAAATCCGATGACAAATTATTTCCCTCTCTGGGTATTTTAGCGGCATGCCTGCCGGTGTTGGCAGATCGGAAATCGATCAGAAGGGGTTGGGACAGCCGTGCTGGACTGCAGCCTCCCCAGAGTCACCGGGCAATGTCTAGGTCCTAAAAGGCGGTGATTCATGCCACCACAGACAGTTTGATGTGACAAATCCAAGTATGGAGTTCCTCTTGCACCATCTTTTTACAGTCTTGCTCTCATTTTAGGTCTGTTTGGTCTAGTGTGTTTTACTACTGTTTTCACTTACTGTTGTGTTACACAACTGACAGTTACAAACACACAGGGACAGATGGAAGTCTCGTGTCCTTGTGATAATGACATTCCTTTCCCACTTCCGTTTGACAACATTGGAAGGAGACCTAAACTTGGAGACTCCTTCCAACCTTAAAAGGCTGAAGGAAGCAGTGATAAATAGAACGTTTTTTCTGTTTTTTGCTTTAGCACCCAGTGCAGCGTAGATGGTGAGTCCAGCCCATCCAGAGGAAGCTCCTGCATGCCCAGTATCTGGGAAGACATGATCTGATGCCTCTGGTCCTCCTAATCCTTTTATTTTTCTCCAAGAGCAGTAGTCTGGAGACAGGTGGATGTCCTTGCACGTCCACCCTGTAGGTCCCAATGTCTCCGACCCTCTTCTGATAGAGGGAGAGCAGCACTCGTGTAACCAGCTTGTACCGTGTATTTTGGAGCACAACATCAGTTGTTAAACCTTTTTTGGGTGGTCTGACAGGACACTCAGGGGGAGAGAGCGACTGTTGCACGTTTGTTCCTTCCACTGCGGTGGTGGGAAGGGTGGGGGATATTTTTCCCTTTGAGAAGCACTTCATGGGTCAACAGTCTTCTACTTTTCCCCTGGGGCGCTTTGGAGGAAGGAGCCCGCCTTTCAGTACCATAGCCTTCTTTTCCCATTATCAGCAAAAAGGTGATGTTCTAGGAATATTTTATTGAATAGATTTTTTCCTGAGAAAATATCTATAACGCACAGACTGTCGGGAGTTGGCTCCCGTCCTTCGGCACGTAGGACAGCTTATTGCCTTCCTCATTTCTCTGACTGCAGTTGCTGCTCTGAGCGCATGGTCCAAGGTCAAAAGGAACTCAAAAAGGATGAAGAATCTAGTTTCAAGAGTCTTTTCAACCTCTTCTGTACCCTTTTCTTCCTTGAAAGGCAGAGTTCTTGTCAGACACTCAGCTATAGGTTTGTTGCAGGGGTGACGATGAGCCCAGATCTTGGCAGAGCCCAGCTGTCTGCTTAGAAAAGAGGATCTGGAAGAACATGGGATGTCGTACTTCTCTGAGAAGACTGGGAGGGAAGTACTTTCTCTCTGCTCAAGAGGTTTAGAGGCTTTGACTCACTGTTGCCTGGGTCTTGAACTTAAGGCTGTACTTCTTCTACAAGCAACATTGAGGTCATTGGAACTTCAGCCTTTTTTTTTTTTTTCCCCATGTTAAGATTTATTTTTTTTTTTTTGAAGCAACTTCTCCTTACGGGTTTCTGGAGAAAACTTTTGTAATTACGAAAGGAAATTAGAGGCTGAAAAAAGCAATTTAAAGATTGTTGATCTCCTGATTTTTTTTGCATGCTTGTAGTTTGCAGTACAAATGTGTGTGTGTGTGTATATCATCCTCGTACTGCTGCGCTCCTTCTCTCTGAAAAGCTGCTCCAAAGATTACCTCTCTTTGCTGTTGTTGCTGTATCAAATTATTTATCGAATTTTGGAACTGCCTGTGCCTTGCCTTTTTGGGGAGACTTCATACTTTTGATTTCAAGCACAGTTCTTTGTAATACCTTGCTTCCTCTGCCAAAGAGTAAAGCTTTCAGTTGCCCCGTCTCCTGTGCTCGCTCTCATGCTTGAGCATTTTTCCATCAGCTTTCCGTATCTGAGGCAGCTCAACAGCCTGCGGCGGTGATTGCTCCAGGAGTCATGTCTCCTGCGTGGGGTTTGTAAGTGTACTATTGAAACAATGAGTGAAAGAACCCAAAAGACCTGATTTTGGCCATTCCTGAAAGCTGGATGCGGTGGAGGCAGCAGTGGTGGGCTGGTGCGTGTGGTGGCTTTGCTCCGGGACGGGCAGGAGGAGGTGGGAGCGGGGGTTGCCTCCCCAGGCTCTGCTCCTCCTGCTGGAACCCTCCAGCCCGGGTAACTCCGGTGCTAGCAATACCACAAACCCAAATTCATATGTTTGCACTTCTTCATATTTAGCAAAGAGTGGAATTTGATGGAAAAGCGATCCATGCTGTTTGAGGTGGTTGGAGGAACTGATTGTTTTGTACCCGTATTTGAGCATTAGGGCTTAAATAACCGAGCAGTGAGGCTCAGGTCAACCATGATGTAACTGGTTAAGCACCTGGATTAATGCCATAAGGGCTGGTTCAGTTCTCAGTTTTGCGCCATCCCTTGCTTTTAATGCTGATTTTGGTGGAGTGGATCACAAGTGATGCTACCGTAGCATCAAGTTTTCGTGCTTTTATTTTCTTTTTAAGAGAGAGATTTCAATAAAGAGCCTTGTGTACTATTTTTAACTGGGGGGGAAAATAAACTTTTATTTTCTTATTTCTGTTTAACAGGTCTGTATATGATGACCAACCAAATGCACACCAGAGGTTTATGGAAAAACTAGATGCCTGCATACGTAACCATGACAGGGAGATAGAAAAGATGTGCAATTTTCACCATCAGGGCTTTGTGGATGCTATTACAGAACTTCTTAAAGTTAGGGCTGATGCAGAAAAATTAAAGGTAAGGAACTAGTTTTTCAGAGTTTCATATATCATTGTCTTTTCACTTAAAAGAAGGAACTTGACACTCTTACTGAAGAACAAGAATTTCATGATTGTCACATACACTCTGATGTTTGCAACCCTTTTTTAGAAGTGGATTATTTAGGATTTGTGGTTAGAGCTGTGTTGCCTGATCCCATAATTTACATTTACAAAGCTGAATATTTTATTATGTCTAATTCTGATTTTTTAAAAAAAATACATGTTTTCAGAAAACGTTACCAAAACTATTTTTCCCTTTTTAAAGGCTTTCTCAAAAGGTAAAGAACAACAAATGGTAAAACTAGTATTTCTTGCATAGGTCTTTTTCTAATAATGCGTTTACACATCAGACCTTAGAAAAAATGAAACTCTTGATTAGAAAAATAAAAATACTGCAATTATGCATGAAAAATAATTTTTCTGTACTCTATAATGGGTAGGAGAGTAGGTGGAGTTAGTAGTTTTCATTAGAAATGAGAACTAAGATTTACTCCCAAATCAGAACGCAGAATAGTGAATTATGAGATCCGTCCCTTTTAGCTCTCTTTACACTTTTGAGAGCAAAATATGCACACCAGACAGAATGAGCATAGTTCATCAGAGGTTATGATTAGAAGAGCATTATATAAAGGATATTCAGATAACAAGAGACCAAATACAGCGTCAATGAGGTCATTGAGCATCTTTGTTCAGAAATTAATGAGATTTTTAATAAACTAGAATGTGCTTCCTTATTATGATGACCTAATGAGTCACTTACTATGTGGGAAAATCTGAGGTCGAGCTTTGCCTGCACCTGCAGCATTAAAATGTTGCTGTGGTTTGGAGATTTCCACGTTTGATGTTAATCAACCACCCAGTGTTTGCATTCAGCAAAGTATGAATGTTTAATTACCATAAAATGCAATCACCATTTCTTACAGACAATGAATGGCCCATAGAGCTCATTGAGGTTATCAAAAAGGGACCAGTGGTCAATTGGGTCAATGATTTGAATTGTTTGACAGACCTACAGAAACAAGGAAAGTTCAAAAATCCCAAGTAAATTTGAGAAGTTTGCCACAGAATCTGTTAGAAAGAACTGTCATAAGTAATTGAAGTTAACAAAAGCCCTTTGCGATCAAAAGTTCAAGTTCAAGCTGTAGAGTTAATTTGAATTTGCATTTCTTTGTTCTAAGTTTCTCATGAAGCATGATCTGATTACAAGGGTGAGCAGTCACATCAGGGCAATATATGCATATTTGTCTAACAAAGGTGAAATTATTTTTAAGGTCCAAGTTACTGATACCAACCGAAGGCTTCAGGATGCTGGGAAAGAGGTGAGAAAATGGTGCTTCCTATATGGACATTATGAATATTTGTAGCAAGTTAAGTTTATTTGCATAATTTAATTGTGATTTTCTTTCTTTTTCTTTTTTTTTTTTTTTTTAAAATCTCTAAGGTGATAGCCCAAACAGAGGAAATCATCCGATGTAGAGTTCAGCAACGGAACATTACAACAGTTGTGGAAAAACTGCAGTTGTGTCTTCCAGGTGAGTGACCTCTAGCTAAATAGGATGGCAAATTAAATAAAGTAAGTCACAATAGCCAAAATGGAAAAGAATTTTATTTTTTAAGTTGTGGTCCTTTAACATCCAGTTTAACAAAAAAATTAACGGGTTTTAAAAAGATGTCAACATGTAGGTTCCATGTCTCTTACAATATTGATCGAGCAATTATGCCACTTGGTGAGAAGACAGCGAGACAGATATAAATGACGCAAACAACGTAGCCACATACAGCTTTAAATGAAGTAATATTTTTAATAAGATAAACAATGAATTTGTTGCTCAAGAGTGTGGTTTTTAGTGTTTGAATTCTAGGGAAAATACAAATGATTCTATTCCAACGTTGTACTTTTAGCTATGTGTCATTACAGCCTTTTTTTTAATAAAACGTAAGGGCTGTAAATGATGTTTCAGAAAGGTAGATTATAGGACTGCACACAGCTCTATAAGTGCTGTTTAATCCTGTTTGGGATATTGGTGTAAAACAGATTTGAGAATTTTTCTTTGTGAAGTCTCATTGTTGACCTGTCAGGAGTACAGTAGGTGGTACTGTTGCCATTTAATGGAGACAGGTCATAGACGGGTAACGCAGATAAAGTTATGTCTGTGCTGAGTGAATGGATGTGCTCCATACATACGGTGTCTACTGTTTTGTTTGATCTTAATTCTTTTTCATTTAAAAGCTATTAAGAGTTCAATTCTTTTTCCTTTCTCAGCTGCATTCTAGAACTTGGTTTTACTAGTTTATCACATTTATGTTACTGTTGGAATTAAATAAGGTAAATTTAGCATATCCTTTTCTATGGTTTATTTTGTTCTTCACAGTATATATTTTCCTCTGTTATTAACTAAAGCCACAATAAGATCCATGGGTTAATCTGCTTGTTTTTATGCAGTGCTGGAAATGTACAGCAAACTAAAAGAACAGATGAATGTAAAAAGGTGAGTGAACTTATTTCTATGAGTAAGATACAACATTTGTAAGTAAACTGATAGAATAACGAACACTAACGTAGACAACAAAGTATCCTAGGTACTATGGCTTGGTATGTGTAGTCTTCATAACACCTTGTCTGTGTTTCAAGAATGTCACTGCAAGTGAACAAATGTAGTATTAAATATAAACAATTTTAGGAGCTTATAGATTGCCATGAAAAGTAATGTTTACTTCAATAAACATGACATGCAGTGAAATTATGGTTATAAAATCTGAAGTATGTTATTTTTTTAATACTCAAAACAGGTTAAGAAGCAAGAATAATAAGAGCCTTAGGGAGTAAAGATCCATCAGAGTACAGTGATACCTGATCAATCTATCATGATGTATTTAAATCAAATTCATAATCCAAGAAAAAAGGATATGTAACTCCATATACCTTTCTTTAGACCTATCTGGTGTCTCTGTGCTAATCTTTTGTGTACATGGGATTATGAGAATGAAATGCAGAAAACGTGTTGTGGTTTCAGTGATTTTTTTTTTACCTCTGTGACAAATTGACATGTTAAAAAAAAATTAAAACCATAATTAAAAATAAATTTCTAGAGTAATGTTTTCTAACTGGTAGATGTCCAGTTGCTCCTTCCTCTGTTGTGCCTTCACTTCCCATCTTCTCAGAGGGCCCCAGTAAGTGGGTAACCCCAGTGTCCCCAGTTCTCTCCACGGCAGCTTGGCTGCTCCTGTCCCACTGGGGCTGTCACCCTGTCCCACTGGGGCCTGGCACCTGCTGCACGCCCACCCCAGGGGTGCTGCTGCTGCTCCTCTCTTCTCCCTGATCCCTACAGCATCACCGCCACCTCCATCCCTGCCTGCTGCTCACACAGCCTCAGGCACGCCGGCTGCCGTGTCCTCCCTCGTGGGGTTCACCATCAGTGTCATTGCCTCCATGTGTGCTCCTGCTAACGGCTCTGGCTGCACCTGAGCGATCCCCACGGGAGCTAACTCTGCGTAGTCAGATGTCTAAAGGGCTGCTGTGTGATCTACACTTGCTTTTGTGCTGTTTGTCTGGGTTTCTGTTGTCGGGGCAGCCAGCACCTCCTGCCATACCGCTGGACATCTGGAAGTCCTCAGCGGCGGCCGCCGTGTGTGAGTACATCAGCTCTAAATGCATCAGACCCATCAGCGTCGCAGCACATCTGCCACCACCGTGCTGTCTGCTCCCGGCAGGATGCTGTTTGGCCTCTGCCCAGAGCAGCGGCAGCACCTGGCGGTGCCCCTGGAGCGGGGCAGCAGGAGGATGGGAGCAGCACAGAGCCCCTGCTCCGAGCTCACAGCGGGGTGTCCTGCCAGTCACCCCTTCCTTCCGCAGGGCGGCCTGTGCAGCCTGCCGAAAACATGGAAACGCTGGGATCGAGGCCTGCATTCCGCCATTCCCTGGCTCTGTCGGGCAAGACAAACAGCTTCCCGGTTTCAGACTTGCAAGGGAAGCTATAGTTCCTAATGTCACCGTGCAGAGATCACTTGGGGCAGATAAAATTGGAGATGGCTTTTTGCATTTTGACTCCATGTTCACCAGTAGTTTTGTAGAGTTTTTCGTAGTTTTGATACGCTGAGATACCATCAGTCCTCTTTAAATCTAAAACAAAATTTCTATTACTTAAGAGAGTCAGATCTAATAATTTCCCTGTGGAAGGAGTTGCCAGGCAGGAAGTCTTAAAAGTCAAAGGACGATGCGCTGAATTGAGGGGTTTGGACATGTCATTGTCATACCATAAAAAGATCTAAGGGAGTGGGGAGATGGCGTGGCTTTGATGTACCGTACCTTGGAATCACGTGGAGTGCAGGAGGTTTAGATGCTGCTGCAGGCTACTGCTCCGGCTCAGACATCTCTCATTAGCCACGCTGCAGTTACCGCTCTGCCTGTGACTGACAATTCCCTGTCATACAGCCAGAGGTGACTGCCCCTGGAACTTGCAGGTAATTCAAATGGTAATTTCCTTGTGGCTGTGCAGGCAACAAATCCAAAGAGTGAGCGCATCTGGCGGTTCTCAGGAAGTGGTGGAGCGGCAGCGAGGACACCCACAGCACCAGCGCACAGCCCTGACGGCTGCGGTGTGCGGGTACAGGGACTTCCACAAGGGACCTCTCTCAGTTTGCTGTGAAGCTTTCCTGGAAGTCAGAGAGAGGAGCATTCACAGGCTACATCTCAACAAAACAATGAGGACTGTTTATTTTAGGCAAAGATGATTTTTCTCATAAACCTTCACTGATGTCCTGGTTTCAGCTGGGATGAGTTAATTTTCTTCCTGGTGGCTGCTGTGTTTTGGATTTAGTACAAGGATATTGCTGATAACGCATACTGTTTTAGCTGTCTCTAAGTTATGCTATATTAAGTCAAGGCCTTTTTCAGCTTCCCATAGAAGCTGAGAGGGAGCACGGGCAGGACGAGCTGCCAAAGGGATATCCCATACCACAGACGTCCTGCTCAGTGTATAAATGGGGGCTGGCCCGGGGTCAGGAACCCACGATCGCTGCTCGGGACAGGCTGGGCAACTGATCGTCGGGTGGGGAGCAA
>KZ506033.1:332489-359786 GCA_002844005.1 Limosa lapponica baueri
CTGAGGGGTTGCAGGTAGCCCTAGTGAGACCCAGGCTCAGGGTTCAAAAGAACATCCTGTGAGGGTGATTTCGGAAAGCATTTTGGTGTGTGCTTATGAGCCACTGAAAGAAACATAATTTGCTGATTTGAATTTCAGTACAACATACTAATATTTATTGAATCTCATATTTTACTTACTGAGCTTTTATATTACTGATAGTTCCTATAAAAAATTAACAAATACTTTTATTTGGCTGTAGTGAAGAGCAGTGAGTGTAAGTTGTTTTTTACGAAGGCAATCAGTCAGGTAAAAGGATAAAGCTGGAGAGTTTAACCTTTTATGCTAATATTCTTTGCAAACATATGCCCCATATTTTAAATCCTATTAACAAAACCAGAATTTCTCACTTTCAGTCATATTGCAGTGATCCCGACCTTGTTCTGGAACTGAAGAATCTCATTGTAGTATTTGCGGATACTTTGCAGGTACATACTATATTAGTATTTTAATATATTAGTAATTTAACTGAAATTCGTAGAGTTAAATTTTTCATTTATGTGAGTAACTGCAATGCTTTGGGTTTTCCTGAATCATATATACGAATCAAGAACAAAATTACACAATAATATTTTAAAAATATATGTATTTCTTGCCTTGGTTCCTCCTTTTCAGTGTTATCAATTTAACGTCTGTGTTCTGGGCTATCCAGCTAGCATCCAGTTACGTATGTGCAAAATCAATGTTAGCTTTGTACTTTCTGTACGTTTTTGTCTTGTATAAATGCTTCAGTTCTGATCTTTAGCAAGAATAGCATTCCACTTACGGTTAAGTCTCTAGCTGAAAGACCAAGTGAACATCATTGGCAAGTATTCTTGCAATATTTAACAGACTGATAAAAAAGATTAGTTATATGCATAAGTAGCAAGTTAAAATGTTACAGAGAAATGGGACAAAGTTCTGCTTGAAACCTGAAAGAATAGGATAAAGTATTTGGTAAGAATTTAATATATAATCTTCTAAATGTAGTGGTGCATTTAAAGTACTATAGTTTGTTTTATAGAAGTGACAAGATTGAATTATAAATCTCATCTCAGAGTCCTGAAGGGATGTGATAGGAACTGAGTGTATTAGTTCTTGAATTACCCACCCTTTTCATTTTTATACTTTAGGGCTATGGTTTTCCTGTGAACCGACTATTTGATCTTTTATTTGAGATAAGAGACCAGTACAATGAAACGCTTCTTAAAAAGTGGTCTGGACTGTTCAGGTTAGTATTTCAAAGTCCTTGTGCCTTTGTACAGCATCTATTGTTTTCGTCTAACTTGGAGGTTTTTTGATAGAGTTGTAAGTCTGGAAGAATTTATTAACGCGGTGTCGTGTATGAATTTTGGGTTGGATAGGACTAAGATAGTAACCACATGTAACCAATATTTAGGAGAAGAGCCATCGAGTGCTGCTTCTGTAGGGGACGGAGAGCAGGAGGTCTCCAGTGGGCATTACTGGAGAAACGTGCCGGAGAGACGTCTGTTCCTCTTTGTTAGGAACCCAGTAACTCCAGGCTATTGCAAGAGGCCGCTAGCTTCCTAATGTAGGTTGTCTCCATGTTTAGATGTAGCTGATGCACGTGTCTCCCTGACAGACCGCTGACATTGCCAGTACGTCCTCATTTTTTTAAAATGCAGGTTGTTTTCCACCTATTCTTTGGAATCATTTGATGGAGTAAATTGTGAACCCAGGAGCAGAGCAGGAGGGGACTCTGTGCAGATGGGGTGTGAGGCCTAAATGTGCAGAAGTTGTTTACCTTAAATTATGTGACATTGTGTTACAGCAAACCTTAAAATGAAACTGGCCGCTTGATGTTCTCAAGCTGCGTGCCCCCCAGCACGGTCACTTGACGAGCAGCACAGCCCGGGGGGCACCGCAGCGCTGTGCCCACCTGCCCGGTGGGAGTTTGCAGCATCTCTCTGTGGACTGCGTGTGGCCGCAGTACCCCAGGGAGACATGAGTGTCTGCTGTACTGGGGGCAAAGTGTAGGTAGGCTGCCGTAATTAGTGTCTCGTTATGGCTTACCATGGAGCAGATGAGTTGATCTCAAGTTCCTTTCCTGTGTTGTGCTTTGAGTCGTGCATATTAAAATGCTCTCGGCTGTTTTTCCTCTGTGATTAGATGCGGCATAAAGAGTCAGCACGTACAAGGTGCTTTCAAATTGATCTAAAAATAGTGTGGATGTCTGAAATTATGGTGATTGCAGCTCATAGCTTTTTGAAGCTGCACATCTAAGTACGGTAGTAAAATTTATATTCATTTACATGTTTTAACACTGGAAAGTACTGTACATGAGTTACATATCCTAAATGTTTTTCGCTTCACTAATTCACCAGGGATATTTTTGAAGCAGACAACTACAGTCCTATTCCCGTAGCAAACGAAGAGGAATACAAAATAGTCACAAGCAAATTTCCTTTTCAAGATCCAGAACTTGATAAGGTAAGGAAAAGTTTTATGTTATTAAAGTTTGTCGAAATCCAATTAAGGACACTTGGGACAGTAATGTGTTTTATAATTAAAAAGCCATTAAAATTTGACAAGCTAGGTAGAGTAAGAGGCTAAATCACCTTCTTTGTGTGCAATTATCTAGTCATAAATAAATATGAAAATTAAAGCTTTAGTCATTTGCTCTGATGTTTGAGTGAATAATGAAACCCATTGTTTTGTAAACAAATTAATAATACACTTTACTTGATGCAGTCTTTATGTAATTATAATACAGTCTATCTTCAGTTAAATTTTGTTGCAACTCATTGGGTTTAGTAACTCATAGTATAGTATATGCTCTAGTACTGCAAAAATACGTGTAAAATAGGGATCTGTTAGAGACAGCAACTTTTGTATTTTACTTTTAAAATTAATTAGTTGTGTTTGAGCATGTGGGGCGTGTGTGAAGAGACTGTAAATAATTCTGCCGTAGCAGCATTCCAATGGGATACTCTTTCATAGCTTCATCCGTTCTTTCACTGCAAACTCCTTTCACAGAAAGGTGATTCATATTTTCTGCTCTTCAAATACGGGTTTGGCCATACCCATGAAGAATAACAGGCCCGTGATGGAGTCTGTAGGGGGGAGCTAAACTTTGGAACCACATGGCAGTGGGAGCAACTGTTGCAGAGGGAAGCTGGTCTGCACACCATCTATCGCTGCAGATACCTGCAAAAGGACAAGGAGAAATGGCCTCAAGTTGTGCCAGGGGAGGATTAGGATGGATATTAGGAAAAAATTCTTCACCCAAAGGGTTGTGAAGCCTTGGGAGAGGCTGCTCAGGGCAGTGGTGGAGCCGCCATCCCTGGAGGGATGTAAAAGCCGGGCAGACGTGGTGCTGAGGGACATGGGTCAGTGGTGGGTTTGGGCAGTGCTGGGTTAACAGTGGGACTCGGTGATCTTAAAGGTCTTTTCCAACCTAGACGATTCTATTATTCTAAGAGTAAAATCTATGATTCACCGGGGATTTACCAGGCAGAGGTAACAGCTGCATGTCATTAATACAGTATTGCAGTGAAAATGAAAAACTAAAGGTGGGGTTTATGCTGACTTGAATAAGGCGCCAGAGTGCTTGGTGGATGCTTTCCTCCCTCAAATTCATTGACTTAGCCATTATAATATTAAAATAGATAAACAGAATGGAAATCCCTTACAGCGTTGGAAACATACCACACCCTGGGTGCTATTTAGCAGGACATATTTTGCTAATCAATTGCAAGGATTTTTAACTTGCACTAAATAATTTTACCTGCTGAGCTCTCACTCTGTCTGATGTACCAGCATGCGTGTGTGGCACGTGTCGTTACATGCACGTATGGATGATTAGTACAAAGCTCTGGCTCTTGTTTCACTAGCAGGGAAATGTATTCTCTGTACTCAGAGCCTTTGTCAGCTAGGCAGTGGGACAGAGGAGAAAGAATGATTAGGTGTCCTTGTTGAAAGGAAGCTGCAGTGTTCCCTTATGTGTTATTAGATTGCAGGGAATCCACATGCAGGGGAAACTTCATAAATGCTCCAACATCACTGCCATCGGTTGCTGTTCACAATCTCATCCCCTTCACCTCTCTGCTGTTGCCTCAGGCTGTAAGACACTGGGACGGCCTATTGGGCGGGTTAATTTAATCTATATTTTGATGTTTAAAAAAAAAAAATTTAAAACCTAGATTTGTAGGTTCAGACTAGTCGCTGAGAGAGCCTGTGTAGTTGGTAGACACCCCAGAGGGCTAATTCCATTTGATGCATCTCTGGTGCCTTTTGCAGATTAAGGGGAAATTACCCTTTGAAAATATCTCTTTCTCTCCGTTTAGTATAAAAAGAGACAAACGTGAGTGGGTGTCTCATTTTTAACTGTAGGTCAGGATGAATCACCCTGACGCGTTACAGGTAAGTTTATCACAGGAGTTGCTTGCAGCACACCAGGCAGACTTGTGACCAGAACCTACTGGATATTTAACTCAGCAAATCCCATCTGTGAGGCAAAAGAGTCTGGTCCTTGCTCTGCTGCTTAGGTTGGATGTGGCAAACTATGGTGGTTTGATTATATTGCCTAATTTTACTCTCTGTATTCAGAAGTGAAACAATTGGCTTGTGTCTGGTGGTTTTTTTCATGCTGCCTACTCTAATAAGCAGATAGAAAGTTTTGTGTCCTCCTGTATTGGTGGGACACGGTAGAGGATAAAGAGTTGCTTCTCTTCCATTGTTGGATGTATGAAGGCTGAGACTCAAGCCCTGCTGACAGAATATTTTAATGATCCAAAATAGTTGTATGTAATAGCACTTGTTTTATGTGTGAAAATTAATTGCTTAAATCAGATGAGCACATATTTGAAGTAAATTTTATTGTTAAAAAAAGTTCGCTATCGCTGTTAAATGACATGAACGTAATTGTCACATAATTGTCACACCACCTGATCTTAAATAAAGAGGTATGATCAGGAGAATGTCAAGGTAATATGTTTTGTCTTGGTTTTTTAGTACACAAATGTTGAGCTGCTGCTGATGGTTTTATGTGTTGGGTTTTTTCTGTTTAAGGGAAATGGAATTTTCCAGGAGAGCTATCAGTTGTTAATTATTTTTCTCATGCATTAGTCAGAGTGAACAGAAAATTAATTGTCTTGCAGATTTCAAAAATTATGCATTCAGTGCAGAAATACCTATTTGGTATGTGTACAATTAATTGAATGTTTTTCTTTTTGTCCTCCCAAATACAACATCAGCTTTAAAACTGAAGTAAGAAACATGATTTTATTCTTACAGACTACTTGTATTTCCCACATGTTAATCCAAATTGTTGAAATGAATTCAAAAAGCTTTGGTTTTGTGAGCCATCAAGAGAAAGTGAATGCATGATAGTAAATATACATGCCTAGAAATAGTCAAGATGCTTTTAGATTCCCAGATGTACTGAACATCTCAAACTTTCTTTTTTTCCCCACTGCTTCCAGATGTTTGCATTTTGAACCTCTCATCCCACTTAGATCTATCTTGTTCATTCACATTAAAAGTGGTTTGAGACCTGTTTTTTAATGTGTGTTTGTAAATTGCTTTCCACAGAGGGATCTTAAATTGCATAAAGCCTCCCAACTTCATTGTAATTTAAATAAGAGATAACATTCTGTTTTGCCTATAAGCTGTTTAAAGAGATGTAGAAGTCAGTGCAATGCATACCACCGTTTATAGTTTGATGAAGAACAGAAAAGTTTAAAATAAATTAAAATATTGATAGTGTTAAGTGGCTTTCTAACTGTGGCATGTAATACCGAGCTCTCCTTTGAATCAGTTTCAAGTGTACAATAGTATTATCTTTTATTTTCACAGCAATCCTTTCCAAAGAAGCTTCCAATGTCTCAGTCAGTGCCTCAGATTTATATCCAGGTGAAGGAATTTATTTATGCCAGCCTTAAGTTTTCAGAGTCACTTCACCGCAGGTAAGCGTAGAGTGTCGGGAAGGTGGCTGTGTAACCTAGAACTTCCAGGTGACCTAAAGATATATATGAAATTGGAAATATATTTTCTTGTGTAGTTGCTAGCTGTGTTTCTTTCATAATTTACATATACAATTATTTATATTTAATCTGTGATTCCCCATGCTATAGCATATGTTTCATATATGTGTATATCTATTGTATACACTGTGTGTGCCTGTGTGGGTGAGGGTAGCTGGGCACGGTGAGCAGTCTGAGACGCTGCTGGGGGGTTTTAAACAGTATTGACTTGTTTGAATAATCTAGAGATTTTATTTATTTAACAAAGCATGTAAAATTTGAAAAAAACCAACTTAGTAGTATTTCCAGATTTCTGACCGTTGCAGAAATAATTGTTAGTGTACCCAATTAGTTCGAGTGGGGTTTCCCTTCTTGGTGCATTGAGTTCCCTTAGCAATGATTTCTCTCATCACACCTTTTTCCGGCGGGAAACCTCACAATTCTCCCATTGCTTTTCCTCCTGTAGCCTTCAAAAGCTTAGTTTTAATTACAAAAAATAACATTCATAGATCTGAAATCTGGAAAGTATTCGTGGCTGGTCACCCATTTCTGTGCTGGTAAAGATGTAAATGCCTTGCTTTCACACATTCTTAATTGATACTGTTTATAATTTACACGTACTAATGAGTGCATGTTGACCTCCTCAGTAACTCATTAAACCCACAAATTACTCTTTCCAAACTGCTGTGACAATAAACATGTCCAAAATATATTTAAAAAAAACAAAAAAGGTTTTGCTTCAGTGTTGAAACCCAGTTAAAGGATAATTTGGTAAGTGAAAGAGGTGTTCCGTGTGTTAGAACACAGAAGACTTGGAGCAACCAGAAATTAAACGCGCTTAAGGAATTCTTAACATGAAAAGTCCCCTTTGCAGGGAAAGTATAAAAGTATTAAGTATTACTGTCAAAGTATTGTCATGTGCAGCATAGTTATAAAAATAAATATTTTTTTTCAGCTCAACAGAAATAGATGATATGCTCAGAAAAGCTACAAATTTGCTGCTTACAAGAACTCTAAGTAGTTGTTTACAGAACCTAATTAAAAAACCTCATATAGGTTTAACCGAGGTAAGTTTTAAAACACATACTCAAAACTGTGTTTCTTAAGACAATCAATACTAAAATTAGTTTTGTAGATATAGATATGCCACGCTATTAAGATTTGTGTAAGAAAAACAAGTACCGTTTGCTTTAAAATTGAAAATGTAAAGAGGTGAAAGATGAAGTATAAAGGAGCATCAGTATCTGTTACATAGAGAATAACATTCCAGTGTTGGTCAAGTCGGAAGTACATATATTTACCCAGGGGTGCCTTTGGGGAGAGGGGTGACAGTGGGAGAGTTCCCTCTCCTGAGTGATAAACAGAGATGTGCGAGAAACAAGCCAAAGACTCTGACTTCTTTGGCTGTGTACGGAGCAGGTTCCTGTGTTCTGCTCCTGTCTAGCAGTTAGTGGCACATTGTTGAGTTTCTTTTTCTTCCTATTAAAATAAAGAAAAGGGGAGGTTCTCACATGAACTGTTTAAAGTTCCAGAGTGAACCCACCAGATCAAAAAATCTAAAATTTAAGTTCACTCTAACACATGAGAATTTTCTATCGTAATTGCAATGAAAATATGGGATTAGGTTTCCGTGTGTTGTTTCTTCACCAGGACTCCTGGCTCAGTGTGTTTATTGGGCAGGATGAGGCGGGGGGACAGTGAGTGGCAGGACACGGGCTGCAGGGGCAGGCAATGTCCAGAGCAGCAGGTCCCTCCTGAGACCTGCTGGGGGGGAGCTCGTCGCTGTCAGCACAGCGTTACTGTGTAGTGAAGGGTGGGTTTAAACGGCAGGAACCTCTATAGGGGAGATGAAGAAGATGAGGAGAGAGCTCTGGAAATCATATGTTGCCGTGTTAGTAAGACAAGCCTTAGAATTTCTCTGAGCCATGGTTTTCTGTGTTATTGAAATGGGTACAGGGATATTTTCGACGATATGAAAATAAATTCACTACTATTTTTGAGGCGTTTCATTATGAAGTCAATGTTTTATGAGAAAAATGTTAAAAAGATAAAAATTATTTTACAAAGCATTACATTAATGTTCTCTGAAACAGGCGGTGTGCAGTGAGAATTAAGAACCAATTTACCGATGTTTCAGTTACCCTGCGTTACGTAGGTTATGCCATGCGTTGTGCCACGTCTAGTTTGTGAACGGAATGCGAATGCAGGTCCTGCTTATAAAAACATTTGTATCACATAAAAGCAGATTGTTACCATTGCTGAGGGGGGAAGGAGTTGACAACCTTATTGTTGAAATCCCCTGACATCAGAATGCATCATTCTGCAGACAATACTGTGAAATTATTTTCTTATAAAAATAATTTTTTAAAAAATATTTTTATGGTACAAATTAGTGATTTGCTTTTGGCAATATATTTTCCTTTATTTTTTCTTTAAATATCAATTGGATTTATTTCACTGAGTAGGTGTCTGCCATCTTCATTTTAAAAATGTCATCATTTGTATATCAACTGTAGTATTACTCCTTAGTGGTATTTGAAAGCAAACTTGAAAACTAACAGGTAATAGGTGGTAGCCTGAAATACTGTAATTAGTTTCTAGTAGCATTGTTGCTGAAAAAAGTAACCTGAAAGTTGCTGAAAAAATCAAATGACAACGGGTGATACCAAAAGGATTCTTACAAGAATTTTTTGTCTCTTGTAGCTTGTTCAAATCATCATAAACACAACACACCTGGAACAAGCCTGTAAATACCTTGAGGATTTTATATCCAACATTACGAATATTTCACAAGTGACTGTTCACACTGCAAGACTTTATGGACTTTCTACATTTAAGGTATGGTACATGGCATCTGTTACGTGACTATGTCTGAACGTTACGTTAAAATCACTACAAATGAAGCACGTTGAAACAAAAGTGGATGAGGGCAAAGCTTCTGGCAGCTTCTCCCAGAAACCACCTCTGTACCCTCCCACTACCAAACCCTTGCCACGCGAACCCCATTCACTTTCTGAAGAAACCATTCTCGCAGAAGAATAACCCTGTCTAGGTTGCCTTGTGCCGCTCATTCAGCCGGTGCTTTGCCTTCTTCGTCGCTTGGGGCTTCTATAGGGACATTTTTGAAAGAACAAAACAAAAAGTCATCAGGGATTCCAAAGCAGCTGCAACGTGAACTTTAGGTATTTGGGGTTTTTTCAGTGTGCACTGAAACAAAGGAGGGTGAATTTTTGTATTTATGGGATAAAGAGGACTAATCCTATTGAGGTGAGTTCTGTTTTCTGTACTTGATGCAATATGTAGCCTCTCCTATTATAACATCCCCTCTGGCATAGGTGTGAAAAGCTGGGTGAGGTGGAGTAAGACATCATCATTGCAAGAGACTTCATATTTCCAGATGATTGCCAACAATTTTCCCATTAACTGTAATTTGTTTTGCTAAGGGTTTAATGAATGAGGCCAGACGGGCTCTGGCCCGGCAGCTGTAGCTGGGTTACCATCACCCTGCCAGTAGGTCACTGGTTTCCTCTGTCCCTAAGGCCCAGGCTGCCTGCTTTGCTGGTCAGATACCACAGTGCGTGTGGCTTTGACTTTGCCTATCCACAGGTACTTTCCTGTAAGGTCAGTCCATAAACTTTTTAACATTCAAACAAAGCACTTAATGCAGCCGTAGTCTTTGATTTCATTAAGAGGTAAGATGTTCTGTATCCTTGAACTCCATTTGATAAATGCGGTTGAAAGCTTGCGTTACGTTTTGTGCTGATTGCTTACGCTGTACGTTACCTTTCACTGTGCTGTGCACCATCTGAGTTGTGTGGGAGGGCACCAGAGTGTTGTAGCTGTGCTCTGTGAGTGAAGTACCTGTGCAATGCAGGATGGGTGCTGACAAACACGCAAGAATTTTTTGTTTATGGTTTCTCTCCTGTCTCTTTCCCTGGAGAACTTGTTAGCACAACGTTTTCCACTTAGAGTAGAAAATTCTTTTCTTGTTAATCCCTCTTTTTTTTTTTTCCTCTCTATTTTAATGAAAAACTGCTTGCAGTTCCCCAACTGGGCCCTCACAAAGTTTGGTATGTTCTCCTGTTATTAAATTCATCTCCTGGTGGCAAATCATGTCACCTCCATTCTTTCCAAGTGGTCAGAAATCTCCCTTTATTAGCAGCATTGATCACATTTGCATTCCACGAGGTGATCTTATAAGTACATCAACACTGGATTTTTTTAATAGAAGCCTTCAGACCTATTTCGTGGCTGCTGTTTTTCTCCTTTTTTTCTTGTATATAAGATCTTATTTTAAGATGTCCTTCAGATTCTCCAGGCATTGTTTCACATTGGTGGAAATTAAAAAAAAAACCAAACCAAAACACCACCAAAACTTGTTTCATTTTATCATATTAAAAAATTTTGTCACTGTCAATATTTATAGCCACGTTTTCCAGCTTTGGGTGACCATTTATTTCCTTTAACTCGGCAGTCACACTAAGCATAAGTAGGGGATTTTAGGGAATCGCACTGTGATATTTATACGTGGCAGGGCCAGGTGGTTTCTTGCTTCCTCCTGAGGTGCTCACGTCCTGGGGCCTGGCTGAAGGCTACATCTGACACACTCAATGTGATGCCACCTTTAGGCTCAGATCATTTTGGGTTTTTTTTTCTTTTTGCCTTTCTTACTTACACCTTTCTGAAGTGCCATGTCTTTGCACTGCTTTCTCCCAGAGGAAATCAGCGATGGGAATCTCATCCGCTTTTACCTTGCTCCAGTATATCCAGCCTGTTTCCACCCTCTAAAAACCTTCCACAACTGACCAGTCCACTTTAAATCCGGTGTCTGTCTGGAATCATTTCCCAAGATCAGAGAAGAAGGTTTTACGTTGAGCCCAAATTAGAACGTGGAATTTGTGGAGTACCTTTAAACTCCAGGCTGGCAAAAGTGTGCCCTTCCAGCCAGATACGGCTTCCCGAGCACCTGCGCCTAGGTCCCCTTGGATCTGAGAGGAGGTCCCCGAAGAGATGGGGCAGGCAGGCAGCATCGGGGCTCTCCTCACAGCAAAGGCATGACTTTGCCTCTCTGCTGGTCCAAAAAGTGGAGTCTGGGTGGTGGCAGAATGAAAGCTTGGGGTGGGAGGAAGCAAGGGGGTGTATGATGGTCAGGATGTTTAAAGGGGGATGAAAAATGATGTGTGTTTTTCAGATACACGGCTTTAAGACATTAATGACATAAAAATCATATGGTTGCTGGACCTCTGGCCATGACAGATAAAATAATTAGGTTCTTTGATTATTTTCTTTGAAAAAGAGGTCAAATAAACTTCACGTCAGGGTTGATAAATCTGTAAGGCTGAATTATAGGTGATCATTGTGAAGGGAGTAAAGCAACTGCTTTGTTTCCAAATTCAAATTTTTTCATTTGTCTCTGAGAACAGAGATTATTCTGTAGGAATATTCTGTTCTAAACACTCCTACAATATACGTTATGGGAGTACTTTAAAAACCACAGCCTCAGACTTATTGTAAGACACAAGTTAAAATACTGATTTAAATAAGATATTGTTTGAGTCTAAGAAAAGCACAAGACTTCAGTTTCCTTGATTAATACAATTTTAACTACATTCTAGTAATATTTTAGAATTCTGACAATTGCACACGTTTGTGTTTTTTTTCAGGATGCAAGGCATGCTGCAGAAGGAGAAATATATACAAAACTTAACCAAAAAATTGATGAATTTATTCAGATTGCTGATTATGATTGGACAATGTCTGAATCAGATGGAAGAGCCAGTGGATACTTAATGGACCTTATTAACTTTTTAAGAAGCACGTTTCAAGTTTTTACTCATTTACCTGTAAGTGTTCAAAATTAAGTTTAATTTCAAAATATTAGAGTATTATTTTGTTTTAAAATAGTAAGATTTTGAAGATAGATGTGATTTTTGAACTGTGCACATGCTGGCAGATGTATTTTTTAACTTTTTTCAGTACAGATGTGTTTTCGGATGTGTTTCAGTATGTAGATGATGCTTACCCATGGTAATACTTAGAAAATACTTTCAAATATTTTAGTAATGTTGTTAACAACAACTAATCTACAAATAGTGTAAGAGCACGTGCAGTTTTCTAGAGCATCAGATGGCCTTTTTAATTAACCATATTGGTTCTGTGTACAGATGCATTGGTTCAAACAGTGCGGAATTGGTGCAAATCCTCCATTTGTACCTAAGGTTATGGAGGTCTTGGGTTCTCTGAGGTTGCTTTTAGCTAAATAGTTTTGGTCATGAGAAGTCATTTGATTCTAGTTAATTGAGCTTCATTGAAATGAGTCCTCATTCATATTCAAATATATCCCGTGTTGCTTTGGCCTGGGTAAAAGGGCACACTTAACCTGTTTTGTGTACGATTTGTTACCTTCTGTTGTCTGATTTCCCCTTGCTTTAAGACAGAAAAAACTATTTCTGGTTTGATTTATCATCATAATAGTTTATAGCTTCATAGGTCTGGGGTGATGTCAGTAGGTCGTTCAGGCCACATCTGCCGTCCCCAGCCTATCACTCCGGTGTCACAGCAATTTTCCGGCTGCAGCGCCCGTGAAGAGCACGTCCTCCCTGCGCGGGGTGTTCCGGGGCTCCAGGCTGGATGGGAAGGGTCGTTTCCTTATGTGCAGAGACAGGTGTTGAAGTTGCTGGCGTGGAGGGCTTACCCGATCTTCCAAATCACACCTGAAGGGGCTGCAATTCGTCAGTCTCCTTTTTTTCTTTACTGACTCAAAGACATAACCCCTGGAAGCACGTCAGGTAACACTGCGTGAGCGTGATGCGAGGCACGAGCTTCAGTGCCAGACCAGTGGCGCGGTTTTTGGTAAAGAGCAGCGAGTTTGTGAGGCAGCGAGATTCACCGCCACCTCGCACCCACCGCCGTGTGGATGGAGGGCCCTGCTCCGCCGTGGCCTGTAGCAGTCATGGACGTGCAGCCCCTGGAGAGGGGCTACGGGCGTCTGCCGGGAACCTGTGTCCGGAGAGAGCTTTTGGAATGAGCCACGGACGGAGCCAGTGGTGTGCGAAGAGGGATGGAGAGAAGCAGCTGTGGTGCTAGGACTTGGGAAGCGTGAAGGGAGCGGAAAGATGTGCCTGGGGGCACAAGTCAGCCTTTGGAGAAAGGCAGCTGCTGTGAAGAGGTCATTTGGGAATTTCAGGCTCCGGTCAGGAGGAGGTGGGATGCAGAGCTCTATGGGTGACGGCTCTGGGCTGGCAACAGGCTTCCTGTCATTTTCGAGGTGTCAGGTGTATGGCGCTCTGCTCTGGCTTGGCCAGCTGTAGAAGCATACAGTCCTACGAGTGGTGTTGTGTGTGAGCCGTGGAGGTGATACGGAGACGTGTGTACGGTTTCATTGTGGTGATTCTGGTTAGACTTGTAATAGTAAGGTATTTTCATTAAGAAAAAATTTATAGTAAAACCATTTTCAAAGATAACCCCAGATGTAGGTTCCATAACTCATTAAAATAGCGCGTGCTGTGAAGTGCTAAACTAAGCTAGATTGTCGGATGCCAGTGTTCCTTTAGAAACGTTCTTTAAGGATTCTTTGTTGTGGTCCCGGAGTTGCTGTCACGGGAGCCGTGTTTCATGTCGGCTGTCGTGTGTGAGGTGTGTAACGCACGGGGACGTGTCCCTGCAGTGCTCCCACCTGGGGCCGCGCTGGACCGACTCTGTCATCCTGTGGTTCTGTTTCGGTACCAACCGAGACACAACTTTTACAATATACATCTCATGTTTCATATCTGTTTTATGCGGTTTGTATTATTTGTATTGGAAGGTTAGAGATCTAAATCAGGTCGACCATGGTCTCAGTTTTGCTGAACCTGCACACTTGATGGCACGGCGTGCTGGGGTCTGGGGTCCCGGTGGAATCACTGGGAGTGTCTTGCGTCTCTGAAGCTCTTTTTTTTTTTCCTTAAGTTTTACATCTTTGTTTTCTCCTCTGTTTGTTTACTGTACTTAAGAACTAGTTTTGAAAAAGAAAATAGCTTATTTCTACCCTGCCGTTATATTACCATTAGATTTATGTTAAAATTTATTAGTGGGTTGTGTTACGTTTAGATTCTTATTGTCCTGAGCTGCTGTAAGTCTTGTTTGAACAAAGTGTGTCGCCGACGGACAGAGACTCTGTAAGCCAGAGGGTAAACACGGCCTTTATTTTTAACCTAATTATTTTGGGATATATTATGTGTTATTATGAAAGCTTTCTGGAAAGGCACATCAATAGACACTGTCATTTGAAGTTTGCTACTTTGATATTTTGGCATACAGTTCCTTGTTACGGAAAAACATTTTATTGCCAAATTAGGGTTATTTAAATTATAATCTCTTTGTTATGCCTCAACAAAATACTATATAAGTTCACAGGTTTAAAAAAATAATTTAAGGAATTATGTAGCTGTAATTGTTCTTTTTGGAAGCTTTTCTTTACCTTTTATTGCTACCAATTTTTTATTCTTTTTTTTTTTTTTGATGTTGACAGTACATCTTAATTTTTTTGTTTTGATTGCCTTACTGGTTTCCTTCTCAGAATAACAACAATGACCATGCAGCTATGTCGGTAAGTAGATGCAAGATGAAGAAAAAGCATGTGAACTGACAAACTATGAACTGCCTGCAGGCTTATTGCTTCAATTTTTAATCATTTAATAATAGGACCTTTCTGTTTTGCTGGTGCCTTGCTCTGTACCTTGTGTGGCTGCATGAGGGACCAGGGCCGTGACCAATGTGGGGCTTTCGTTCTCGGGGACAGCAGGAGCCCCAGAACCTCGCAGGAGGCTGGTGGCTGTGCCCTGCGTCCCAAGTGAGGCGATGCAGAGGAGACTGTGGGACCTGTTGGAGGGAGGTCGGGTACCACGGTGCAGCTGTGAGACACGCACACAGAACGAGGAGAGAGTGAGAGAACAGGATAAAGAGGCAGTGAAAGGTCCATCGTTCCTGGGGTCAATGGAACGGGTGTGCTCAATTATTATTTTTTTTAAGAATATGATGGATTGCATTTAAGAATTCTTCCAAGCCCTGATTATTTTCAGGTCATTAATTTTTGTATAAGGAGTTTATTTTGATTTGGCATAAGCATTTCGATGATAATGAAAGTGTTGAAATTAATATTATTCTGCTAAGAGTAGCTTCTGAATACTGAATTTCTGAACTTACTTTTAGTAATTTTACCTAACAATGTGGCTGAATCTTGTTGACTTAAGCAATGTACAGCAGCAAGCGTACCTGTGCTGCTCAGTGTGTAAGTGAACAAGTGTGCAAGGCACTTACTGAGCACAGAGTGTGGGACGGACCCTGTTCTTGCTGCAGCCTGGGAGGCAGTTGGCTGAGCAGCAGCTCCCTGGACCTGGAGAGAGGGTCTCCAAGGGGCTGACAAGGTGTTGGAGCAAATGGCCAAGGAATGGAGGTTCAGGGAGGTGGGTTAGTTATTTCCAGAGAAGGTTGGGGAGAGGTCTGGTGGCAGCCTAAGGACAGGTACAAAGGTGATGGAGCCAAACTCTTCTTGGTGGGACTGACAAATTCACCTGTTGCTGTGGTGACAAGCAGAAGCTTGGGAGACGAAGCGTTGATGTTAGGGAGAAAGTTTGCATGAGGAGAGTAGTGCAGCGCTTAGGAGGTTACCCAGAGAGGCTGCTGAATTCCCATCTCCAGTGGTTTTGAAGGCTCAGCCAGAAAAAAGGACAATGGACCTGAACTGGTGTTGGCAATAGTCCTTCTCCGGGTGGGAGGCTGGGCCGGGTGACATTGGTGGCTCATTCCAGTGAACGTTTCTGTGATTTGAACAGCTGATGGGTGTCACGAGCAGCAGGAATATTGAATATTCTGTGCAGAAGTATTTGCTGTTAATGTGGAATAGGTGTCGGTGTGGTGGCCGTGTCGTGGCCAGCACCAGCAGAATTCCAGAGGTGCAGGGACAGAGGCTGCATTGCTTTGGAAAGGCTATCATCCAAGAGTAACACAGTTTTTAATGGTTCTGTTTTCTAAAGTTACAAGAATTTAGTCTTTTGAGATTATTGCTGTTTGCAGGTTCTTTTACATCCCATTTTTAGTTCATATTGCAGTTGATAGTGTCATTAGATACTTTGAATCTAAAAGCAAACTAAAATTTCATTACACAGCCATTAATCTCGTGAAATCAATTGGATGATCAAATTTATGATTAAGGACCTGCATTTTTAGTTTTTATTTTGGAAAGTTAAAGAAAAATCATATCTTTCATTTTCAGATCCATTAATTTGAAATTATATAGGGTGTATATATAAATGTTTTTAATCTAAGTTTAGAATTAGCTGAAGTTTTATTCTAGAGATGTGCTTTGTCAGTACAAGGTTAGTATTGGATAACTCTTCGGAAAAAAAAAAAAAAGATTTTTCAAAAGTAACAGTTGCAAATTGTTCCCAAGTAGGTATTTTTTATTACTTCAGTAGCATTTGGGGCAGAGACTGGAAGTAAAATTGATTCTTAAAAATTCCATTAATGTATTTTAGTGTACTTGTATTTTATCCATAGTTCAGAAGTTGGATTTTAGTCGTGATGTTAAGTAATATAATGCTTTAGTTGTCACAACTGATAAAAACTGTGTTTAGTTTCTTTGCGTTTCCAGAAGGTTTTTCATTATGTCATTTTATACCGTGAAATCAGTTCTTCAGCTTAATTTCTCAGATTTAAGAGATAAGTTTTGTTATTTCCTTTTATGCGGAGGATGGCAGGTTGTGTTATTTTATTGTTTCTGTGATTGGCAGCTAAAGCCTAATGTCACAGCTTGCAGTGAGGGTGCAGGGGTGGTGGGTTTCTGCAGCTATATTCAAAAACTGTCCATCAACAGCCTCCACAGGCGACTTAGAGAATGGGTTTCCTTACCCATCTCTCCAAATGGCGCTCCGAGCCGCCTTTGACTGGCAGGGCCAGGCAGGGAGGATGGATGGACCTGTCACTGGCCCGTTAATTGTACTGCTGCTCTCAGCCCCACGTCAGGTCTTTGACTCCTAAGTGGCTCAATACAAAACAAATTAGCAGATTGTAGTCATATTTCTCATTCTATATGCTTTGACTCGGTTGAATGCGGTCCATAAATCATGCTGACTGACACGGCGTGAATGATGGAAGCTGCTGGGAGACGGCCAGCCTGGTCCCAGCAGTGCCACCGAGGTGCCCTGCCAGGGTGCATGGGGCTGACCCTTGGGGAGTTTCCTAGAGCCAAATGTCTCTTTACTGCAATTGTTCTTAGGAGAAAAGCTTTGGGGTCCTATAAAAAAGGATTTAATATGTCAGCAGATTCTCTTTACAAGCCCCTTTGAAATATAAGAAGTTTGTCTAAGGGTTTTCTCTTTTTACAGACTTGTATTTCAGCAAAATGTGAAGGCTGGGTGAAAAACCAGTTGCCTTTAGCACTGTTGGCAGGTGGTTTTGCTTATAGAATAGGGTCCTTGTTTCTTAAACTCTCCATTGGGTGAGTGGAAGAATAGGTTTTGTAGCTGGCAGCAATTAGCATAGGCGCAGCCAAGATAATAGTGGTGTCTGCGCGCGGGAGGCAACGAGCAGATGTGAGAAGCTGCTGAGTCTCTGCATGCTAGGGAGTGTAGGTATTTAATTGCTAGATACAGTAACCACGGCCACCCCCCTTAAAAAATAATAGTCCTTAAAAAAACAAACAAACTAACTAACAAATAATAAACATTAAAAATGTTTTGAAACTAACTGAGATTTGTTTATTTCTGGAAAAGGAATGTCTTATTGTTACGTTCATGAATCCTTCAATTTCCTCTTCAAAATGCATTATGAAAAAATGGCAAGGAACTGAATAATTGGTGCGTGGTGGAAATTTGGAGAGAGATTTTTGTCTAGATCTCATTTGTCAAACACGAATTTGAATTTCATTCTTTTCTGAATATTGTACATCCAACGTATTTTGAACAGGAAGCACTGAATTTTGAAGAGGATAATGGTAAAGTTCACGTTTCTCTCAGTTAAAATTCAGCATTTTGATTGATATATGTAGCTTCATTTTTTTCTCTAGATTTAGGAAAATCGAGTGATTGTACTATGTATAAACTGTGTATAGTAAAATTCTATTATGTGTTGATATGCCACGTGAACAATAAGCCTGTAGTTCAAGTTACATAGTTGGAAATAGTTTAAGTGTTAGGATGTTTCCATTTTATGAAATTTTAAAATAAACATTAAATGTACATGTATTGATACTTACGTAAAGTCCAAGTGGCTTTTACCATGTCATTTCTGCATTGTAACCATTATCTTGTGCTCCAGTACTATTGATATTTGCCAGATTTTAACAATTAACAGCAGATGCTTGTTAGAAATATAAAATTCTGTCTTTTATTTAAAATAATAGAGCAGTACACATTGCTTACATATAAAATAAATTGAATGTTAAAATTTTTCTTGACAACCTATTAATCTGGTTGAACTTTTATTACATTACAGTGGCAGCATAAATAGGACATGGAGCTGATTTGATGGAGCAGCATATTTAACAGATGCGCTAGTTGTTCCATTAAATCAAAATGACATTTCCATTAAGTATTTCAAACCTACTACACTGTAATTAAATGAGCTGTGGCCCACTGATTCTCCTTCTTGCCTCCTTTTTTCCTTCTTTTTCCCCCCTTTTTTCCTCCTTTCTTTTTTTCCCATTCATATTGATATTGTTCTGCTTGGGGAGTAGAGCTGCGTATCTCCCACAGTGTAACTACCAGGGGGTCTGGAGACCTTTGAGCATGCTGTTCTTGCATTGTTTCTTACAGTCTTCCATGTCAGTTCATCTATTTTGGTCAAAAATGTGATTTGCTTTTCTGAGATTTTCAATTAAGAAACTGACATCTCATTTTAGCTATAAAGCTCCTGACAGTTCAAGGTGTCCTGTTGCTAGAGAGGAATTGGCAAAAGCCATTTAATGTCCCAGTGACATGTGAGGAGAGTGACCAACTCCCATTGAATTGTCTACATTTTAATTACGTTTTAACAAAGAATGGATTTTTAAAATACAAAGCATTTAGGGCCAAACTTATTTTGTGTTGTGTGCATACATGGGAATTCAGCAATACGAGCGAGTTGTCTTACTGAGGACAAGATGTGGCTCCTCAGATGTTGGAGCAGAACTTTCCGGACAGTGTGGGACGTGAGCTGCTGTCTGCCCAGACCGTTTTTCACAGCTTTTCTGTGTTTCTGTGAGTCAACAGTGAATGACCAACCTGAGTTTGCAGAAATCAGCTAGGAACCAGCTTTAGAGAAAAGGTGTCATCACTTTGCTGATGGCCATGAGTGAAACCATAGTGGTGTGTGCTCCAGTAGGGGTGTTAAGGAGTTACGGTGTCTTTCCTGTAAGCCTGTTAACAGTTACCTTTGTTTCCATACGTATCGTGACGTAAAAGTCAGTGGGAAAGTGTGCTTTAATCAGTACATTAAACTACAGAGATTCATATAACTGCATTTGAAAGCCAAGGCCGCCCCGCTCTAAAGGGCTGCAGCGCTGTGAACAGAACGGTGCCTGTGAGCGGGTGTCTGTCTTGATTGGTTTTCTCAATTCTAAGGTAGAATTTCAGTATCTTTCAATTTTTCTGTACAAAATTTTTAATAATTTATCAAATTAATGTCTGGTTTTTGTGCTTTGGTCTCATGTTTGGAAAATTATTTGCCTCAATTACATACACATTGTAAAGAGAAACGTTACCAGCTGGACTGTGATTGGAAAATTATTTCTGTTTTGTACAGCAGAGGGCTACATTTAGTTTTGTAAGTAGTTGATTACTGACAGCACTGATTTATTAAGCATCTGAAAAGATGATAGATAAGCATGAATATTTTAAATAATTTAGCAACAAGCTTTGAGATGGAATTCAAGCGATTAAAGTGCCAATAATTAGCACAAGCTGTTGCGATAAATACCCCAGCTGAAAGCAATGGGTTTAGTTTGTATAAAGTTTGGGTTTTTTTTACTGACTGTTGTTAAAAATATGCAGCATGTTGATTTCCATTACATTCTTGCTTTCATTCTGTTTGCATTAAAAAAATAATTAAATAAACCCACAAAGCTGTTCATGTGCTTTAGCATCTTACATGGTTATTATTTTGGAAATGTCCTTGTATTCATGAAGACTGTTGGATTTCTGGAAGAAATATCAATAATTGCTTTAACAAACATTTAATTTAGTTGCCCTTTTGATTTAATAGAAACAAAGCTAGCAAGTCAAAGAGATAACAGCAAGTGTGATCTTTTATCCTTCTAATCCAAGCCCTGCATCATTAAGACTTGGAATGTCTATTAAAATCAGATCAGATCAGCAGTTCTTTAGTGACGAACCATTTGTTTCTATCTTAAAACCTGTTGCTCTTTCTACCAGGGAAAAGTGGCCCAGACAGCTTGCATGTCAGCCTGCCAGCATCTTTCCACCTCCCTGATGCAGATGCTACTGGACAGTGAATTAAAGCAAATAAGCATGGGAGCAATTCAGCAGTTTAATTTAGACGTGATACAGTGTGAACGTAAGTCCGTGTTCCAGAATGCCGATCTATATCTGTCTTAACTGCAAAAACGTCCTTTAATGTAAGCCACAGAGTGATCTTTTCCTATAATCTACTAAAGCTTTGTCTTTTTTAAAAAAAAGTTATTACAATACAGCTTCCTGTAAAAGTATTTATGAGTAAGTATGTTAACATTTAGGGAATTTTTTTTATGAATTTTTTTTTAACTCCAGTATCTGATTGAAATGTATGTCTGTTGTTACTCCTAATGGGATCATAATCGCTATATCCAGTAAAAATTCTAGTACAAAATTGCCCCAAACCACTGCATAAATCTTACGCCTTTATAGTTAAGGAAAAAAAGGTCAAATGTCTGTGAAATTTTAATTTTCCCTCTTGAGTTTATTTATTATGATACAAATTTTAAATGTGCTCCTTCCTGGAACTACTACTGCCTTACACGCTGTGCAGAGTAACAGTTCTCATTTGGTAAACATCAGGTGGTGGTTTATTCTCCTGTTCTAAGTATGGCACCAGAATTGTTTTATAAAACTGCTTCACTGCAGTGCTGAAGCGGGGTTAATTTCCTCCTGTTAGTAACAGCGAAGAAAGCTTGCCCACGGCCATATTGAGTGGCTTCAACACAATTATGGAAGCTTGTCAGAGAAGTTTGTTGCAACAAGTGACATCTTACGGTTTGTGGAATAGGGGCGGGAGAGGAGATTTGGCGCAGAGCGCTTTGCTCTTGGGGTCTCATTCATAAGGTCCATCGCAGGCACATTCCAGGCCTCCCTGTGATGCCTGTGATTTATGTTCTAGCTCATCACCCTCCCCCAGCTTTATTCCTTGACACTCTGGGATTAATGGATGCGACAGTGACATTTCAATTAGTGCTTAGAGTGCGAATAATTCACAACTGTTGGGCATTTCCTACTGTATTGTGTACATGGGTTTGACATTCTTCTTACAAACACAGTGGAGTATACTCATGTGCCATTTGAGTAAGTTATGTGAGATGTAGAAAGTCATGAATATCTGAAGATACATTTTTAAAATTTCTTGGCAATTTTTTGGCTTGGCTCTCTATTGAGCACACATGAAAGCAGTCTCCAGGTGGGCACGCCAGGAGCTGAGGAACCCAAATCCTCTCCTCTGGAGGCCCCTGGCTTTACCTGCCTCCTCTCTGAGAGGGAAGCCAGGTTAACTTCACTGGCTTGAGACCATCCTTCATCCGCCGGTCACACACGGCAGCTCGGAAGCCAGGAGGCGGCGGGATGTGGCTGGGGCCGAGGGCTGCTCCCTCGGCGGGTCCCCCATCCGTGTTTGAACAGCTGGAGCATCCAGCAGGGCCACCAAGTGCCTGCCCAGGTGGTCACCCTTCTGCGCTCCTCCTTCAGAAGCACGGGTAGCTCTGCTGTCCTGCCCACGCGCCCGTGCCATGGGGCTGAAGTGGAGCTGTCCCAAAGGAGAAGCTTTGTCTCAGCTTTTGAGCCAAAGTCTGGACTCTGATTCTTAATTTCTGCCGTTGAGCAGCAAAACTGTTTGTCGGGAATTAGGTGCTGAATTCCCAGACCAAGAGGGAGGCAAAATCAGACAGGGTTGTGAGAGAATAAAATTGATATCAACGAACACATATGCATCAATTCACATGTATCCTGTGTACGAAATGTATGGAAAAGTTGCAGCCTATTTTCCCCAAAACACTGGAGTTTCTGACTCAAACTAGTTTGCCCCTATATGTGATAGTTTAATGGTGATCTTTGCATTTTCACTCTCTCATATTATGAAATTCCTTATGCACGCTAAAACAGCCAATCCACCAGCCCCCTACCCCTCAAATCCTCTGTAAGCCTGGAATGAATGCAAGGGGGAATATTTTAAAAGCTGTATATATGACAATGTTTCATTATTATCTGAAAAAGGACCCTTAGGACAAAGACATGAAGAATGTTAATCCTATTCTTATAATATCTTCCTAAAATGCTGTGCAGTAGAAAATATTTAATTAGCTTTGTAAAACTGTTAGCGCAACTTAAAAGCCTGGCGCTGAGGGCGGAGGGGGGACTGTCTGACCGTTACCATAAGCAGATTATCTTTTGCCCTTTGAACTCATGAAATTGTAATAATGAAACAAATTCTACTGTAGTCACCTGTCAAAAATGACCCAAATGTGAGAATAAATGCTTGTGCCATGATGAGTGTCCCTGCTGTTGTAAATGCATTTATATGATAGAACTGTAGTCACAGAGAGCAAAGCAGATACAGTTATTAGGTGTGGTACCTTGTGTGCTGCTCCTTCTGTAGCTGCAGTGGCAGTAGGTGCTGTGTAGGGGAACTAAGTCATAGTGCCTTATTTAGTGCACTGGGATAAATTCCAAAGGGTGTCAGCCCCGTGAGCTGCAGAGAGGACGCAAGGCTTGAGTACGATGAGTACAATCCCTGAGCATTTGCCAACACTTGTCTGTGACAGTACAGCGTTCTCCCTCTGGTGTCTGATTGCTATTTCTTATTCCTTTGGTTGGTGAGGTATGGAGTCATATTCAAGTTTAATTAATTTTCCTATTGCATGGGTGTCCATAACCCTGACTGCTGTAATACAAGTAATAAATTCTGCCTCTGCTGGTGAAGCTGCTACTCTGATACTATATTCATCTATTACTAAGCTATTCTTAGATACTCTGACATGGTCTTAGTAGCTTCTTGTACCACTTCAGTAAGAATCTTTATTAATTTTCATTTACAGTTGCATTCCATATAATAATTTTTAGACTTGTGAAAGGTCTATCTGAATTCATTACTCTCCGTTGAAACCGTACATTCAGAAGTAAACAGTTGAGCCCACTATTTTACCATCGTGTTTCCTTGGACACCAATGTCTTTCTGGATTTTATTTTCAGTTGATGATCCAAATTTTCTAACTAGCCACTAAGAAAAAAAACAAAACCCATTAAGGATTTCATATTACTTTTAAATGTAAGTAGGAGTCCACGCAGCACAGTAGAGTTGAGCACTGGATCTGGACGGTTTTTGGATACTTCTGTTCTGTTTCCCTTACCACCGAATGAGCTGTTTCTCAAGCTTGGAAGAAAAATGTTACCTTTCACTGCCTCAGATGATACCTCTCTAAAACAATTACAGTAATATCCCCTTAGTTTTGTTAAGAGCTCTAACTGAAGAGTGTAAGAAAACTCTCAGGCTCTTTTGCAGTGAGATGTCTGACGTGAGCGGGGATGTGAGGCAGCGGGTGTTTCTGCGAGCGGCTGTTACAAATGTGTGACTGGGAGAAGAACAACAAAAAGTGTATTTATTTTCAAGTTTGATAGTTATTGATCGTTTCCTAATTTAAACAAATAGCCTTCTTTCATTGCTGTAAGTGTTACCATTTTTTGTATTTTGAATAAAACTTTGCCTTACAATTTTGCCAGCCTATTTTTGGGTTCAAAAGGAGCAGAAGTTCATTATTGATAAGCTGGCTAAAAGGCGTGAGCAGGCGTTTCAGCTCTGCTCTGACTGTGGCACGTAGAGCTTTCTACCTGTCGCCTGCATGTTAAACTACCTCCCACCTCAGTGTTTGTCTTTTATTGCTCTTTGGCCAGAGGTGGGGTTTTTACAGCATGGATGCTGTAACAAAAGCAGATGTTTGAAAATATGTTGACAGCCATGGAATTGGCGTTATTTCAAAATTCTTCAGTAATCATTCACCTGGGGCCAGGAAAAGATGTTGGCTTCTGTGGCTGTAGCATTACTACTGGGTTAGAATTTTAATCAAAATTCCTAATGATACTCTTAAAGGTATTATTCTCTGGGATTATTGGAAAAATGATGCAGAAGTTGTTTGTTGGTTTGTTTATTTTTAATCACTCTGAGTTATTAATTTAATCTGTTTCTATCAAACTAGTTTCATTTTAATGCTAGCTAGCATTTATATTGGATAGAGCTTGATTTTCTGTTAGAATTTTTTGAAAAATCCACATCAGTAATATTTTTAACCTCTCTTTGCAGTGTTTGCTAGTTCTGAGCCTGTGCCAGGATTCCAGGGAGACACCCTGCAGTTAGCTTTCATCGACCTCAGACAAGTAAGACACTACTTGTTGGTTTTTATCCTGCTAATTTCCCCTTTTGACCAGTGCCGAAGTTATTAAATTCAAGAACCTTTCATGTTTTTGCATTCCCATGTAATTAGTTTTGAAAAGCGGTTATTTGAAGTGTTATTAGTGGCACTATTCCCTGTAATTTAGCATGGAACTGTTTCTCGGGCGTGTTGTTAGGGGGCACTGTGCTGCTGGTGGTGCTGTTCTGTGGAGATAAGACTGAATTTTGGTCCTGACAATTTTGTAAAGATCCTGTGCTGCCTTTTTGCAAGAGGGCACACATCACCCTGGTGCGTGCTGGCCTCAGGCCATTTGGAGCAATTGCTTCTGTCCACAGAACTGCTCCCTGGAGAGCAGAACCAGGCATGGTATTACTTAGCATTTCCTTTCCTTAATTTGTTGCATAGAATTCTTTTAAACGGTCAGAAAGCAGCTTTACTCCAACTGGCTGATCTTTATTCCCTATCACATTTAAGTTTACATGTCTTAATATTGGAAGCATTTTTCCACAGTTCTTGCCAAAAGGAAGGTTTTTCCAGACTAAAATCTACTTACCTTAATTTCACATAGTTATTTCTATTCCCTTCTCTCCATAAATTCTGACACTATATCCACCCATAGCAATTCATTTTCAAAAACTTTTCATACTTCAAGTAAGCTTTTTTAGAACAGATTTATTATTTCACAAAATTGTGAGTATAAGTGTCATTTAAACAGTGACATGAATCATTAACTGCACGTGGAGGGCCTTTAGCTTTCTGCAGATGTTGCTGATATTTTTCAGCATCATTGTGAGCCTGTCAAAGTCTTTGGAAAAGAGGTGGAGAAACAACTCTGTACCGAATTATCTATATAGTAGGAATACTTTTGCTTTTAATAGTTTAGTAGATTTTTCACAGGGATTGAGAAGGCATTTCAGAAGGGGAAAATTCTTGAGGCAAAAGTATTCCAATTTCTCCTAATAGTTAGAAAGGACTTCAGTAAGGTGTATTTTTAAATTAAAAGGTTAAAAGATAGTTACCTGTTACATTCTCACAGTTATGTAGCAATGAACAATGTCTACAGTGAGATAACCTGGGCGGCGTGAGGAGGATACAGGGTCGTGGCCGTAGGATTTGTCTGTGTGGTACCTGCGCATCAGGAGTTCCAGAGTTCAGCGTGTGAAGGTGTGCTCTGCCAGACGTCACGTACCACAAGTCCTGCCCTGACTAGCAGCCTTCCTCTTTTGGGTTCTTTTTTATTCTAGTTCTACTATCGGTGTTAGAAGTGCTAAACATCTTCCAATCTGCACTAAGTCAGTTTGGTTGAAGGGGAAAGATGGTGAGAGATTTTGGCACCGTTTCTGTCATCCATGGAAGTGGTGTAAATCCTTGTGGAGCCTGTGTGTGTTTCGAGGGAAAAACGTGGTTTCCAGCTATGCAGGAGGGCAGGGTGTGCACATACTTGCTATGGGAAATAAATTATATTTCTGTATGTTTTAAGCACCAGCTGTCGAGCATGTCACATAAATAGGGATTATGTTGCTTATGATAGCTCTCAGTTTATGTTAGCAACTTACATTTAGAATTCTCTTGTTGCAAGTAATCCTTTATAGAGGATGCTCTGTGAGCATCCCGTATGCCATGGGAATCTAATCCTTTTCAGATACTTCATAAACAGCAAAAATCTGGGCAGCTCTCTTTATTAGCTTCCAATTGGAGCTTGCAGATGTAGAACAGTTCTAGTATACTTGTTTTGGTTTTGACTGTATTTTTGTGTGCCTCACCAAAAGCATAAAGGTACTGCAAGCAGACGTTAAAAACAACACTTGCCATTTAGCAAGGATTTGCAGTGTTTGCCCTCTCTTCCTTATTTCTTAATAGGGTGGATGACAGTTCATTTCAAGAATACTTAGAAAGGCAACAGAGCCTTTTTTCAGAAGGTTCTTATAAAAGGTCAGGCTTCTGTTTTTTAGTTTGAATTTGATACTTCTCCGTGAATTGCAGGATATGAAAGATAAGGAAGTGGGTCCCGTGGTCGGGCTTTACCTGCCCACCCGGGCTGTGCCCCCGGGTCACGCTCCCGGTGCCGGGTGTTTGGTGCAGAGGAGCTGATGACAGGTAGGGGCTGATACGAGGGGAGAGCTTGAACCGTATCAAAGCTAAAAGGCAGGAGATTTGGAACTCAGTGAGAGACTGTAGCTAAAAGATGGATCAGCGGGATTGCCCTCTCCTTAAACAGCAGCTGACCTGCGAGGGATGAGACCTTATCCTCCTGCCAGTCACCGGGTTGCTAATGGAAGCCAGTTATCTCAACAAGGGCTTACTCTCGCTGCTGTGCGGGGACAGTGTGTAAGATTAATGAGAATTGGGCCAGGAGAATAGTGTAGCACATTTTGCTAAAGAAGTAAAGTCGCTCACGAGGAGCCAGCTGGGAGGACGGAGAGGGAAGAGCTGTGCTTGGGTGTTACCGAGGGGGAGGAGCGGCTGTGAAAAGAACTGGTGTTTCTGTCCTAACAGTTCCTGATCCACTGTCTCCCCCTGAACGCAACGGAAGGACAGCACCTTGTCCCCAGCAAGTCCACTTCTTTCCCTCTCCCTTCCGCAGAGGTGGAAGAGCAAAGAGAGAAGCGGTTGGCACAAGGAAGAGTTGCTGCTGGGGAGAGGGCAGTGGTTAGTGCAGGGAGCCGAGAATCACGGCGGGGCTGGCACTTACCG
>KZ506033.1:388490-407793 GCA_002844005.1 Limosa lapponica baueri
GGAAAAGGAAACAAAAACGGAAAAGAAGAAAAAAAAAAAAAGTGAGCACGGTAGTTTATTGGCATCAGCCGGGCCGAGCGGAGCCACCTGCGGCCCCGAACCTCCCGCCGCGACCCCGCAGCCGCCCCTTCCCCGGGACCCGCAGCGAGCGCAGCCGCCCCGCAGCCCGCCCGGTCCCGCCGCTCCATCCCGGAGCGCAACCCCCGGAGCCTGCCCGCCGCCTCCGGGAGAGAGCCCCTCCGCGCCCCGGCTGCAGGCGGGGGGTCCGGCCGGTGCCGAGCGCCCCTTCCCGGCCGCGGCAGCCCCGACGGCCCCCGGGTGCCGAGGAGCCCCGGGCGAGGGCGGGCAGCGGATGCCGAGGAGAGGAGCCGGGCGCGGCGGCTGGGTGTTCCCTTTCCGCGCTCACCTCCCTTTCCCTCGGTGACCCGCGCCTGAACCTGCGCCGGGGGGCCGAGAGGGACCCTGCCCGCGGCCCCGTCCTCCGCGGCCGGGCAGAAATACAAGCCGGGCCTTTCGAGGTGAACCAGGGGACAGCGGAGGCTCCTCCGCCGATGCGGCAGCGCAGTTGCGGCTCCGCCCGGCGAGCTACCGGGCTCCCCCGGCACGGGGCACCGACCACCCGCCCCGTACGGTCCCCAGCACCGGCCCGGCTTCTCCCGGCTCCGCCCGCTCGCCGTTCCCGGCTGGGGACCGGGGGCTCCGCAGCTCGCAGAGCGCGTCGGCACCGGGCGGGGGTCGGTGTCCCGGGCTCCCGTCTGCCGGAGCGGGCGCTTCCCTGTCTCGGCGCAGCCCGCCGGTCACTAACGAGCACCGGCGATAAATCCGAGGAGGCGGCCGGCCCCCGGCTGTCGGCGGCGTCCCGCAGCCCGCTGGCCGAGCGCGGTGCGGCGGGAGCGACCCCCGGGCCGCTGCCTCCGCGCCCGGCGGCACCGCTCCCTCCCCGGCGGGCGGGATGCGCCGCGCAAAGCAAATAGTTAAAGATTTCGGGGGGAGGAGCCAGGCCGCAATCCGCAATTAAAGATGAACTTTGGGTGAACTAATTTATCGGACCAAGGTAGGGTGGGCAGCAACCTGGGAAGGGTATAAAAGGCGGCCGGCGGCGAGCCCGGCCCGCGCACTCGGAGCTCCCGGGGGGCCGGGCGGGAGGCGCTCCCCAGCCATGGGCTTCTCCGCCCTGGTCGCCAGCGCCCTGTGCACCTTCCTGCTGCCCCTGCTGCTTTTCCTGGCCGCCGTCAAGCTCTGGGACCTGTACTGCGTGAGCAGCCGCGACCCTAGCTGCCCGCTGCCGCTGCCCCCCGGCACCATGGGGCTCCCCTTCTTCGGGGAGACGCTGCAGATGGTGCTGCAGGTAAGGGTATGGGCAGGCGATGCCGCGGGGAGCGGAGAAGCGCTCCTCCTCTCCCTGCAGGGGAGGGGGGTGAACGGCGGCTTCGCCGGCCTCCCGTGCCCAGGTGGGACAGAGCTGCTCTCCCTGCCCCTTCCTCTCCTCCTTTTTAAAACTTATTTTATTATTCCCCCCCGCGCTGTCCAGAGGCGGAAGTTCCTGCAGATGAAGCGCAGAAAATACGGCTTCATCTACAAGACTCACCTCTTCGGGCGGCCCACGGTGCGGGTGATGGGCGCCGAGAACGTGCGGCACATCCTGCTGGGCGAGCACCGGCTGGTCTCCGTGCAGTGGCCCGCCTCGGTGCGCACCATCCTGGGCTCGGGCTGCCTCTCCAACCTCCACAACGGGCAGCACAAGCACCGCAAAAAGGTACGGCCCCGACGGCGGGCGGGGAGCGGGGGCGGCCGCCCCGGGCGTGGCGACTGAGCCTGTGTCTTCTTCCTCCGCTTCCTCCTCGTCCTCGTCCCTCCGGGCAGGTGATCATGCGGGCCTTCTCCCGGGACGCCCTGCAGCACTACGTGCCCGTCATCCAGGAGGAGGTGAGCGCCTGCCTGGCACAGTGGCTGGGCGCCGCCGGGCCCTGCTTGCTGGTCTACCCCGAGGTGAAGCGCCTCATGTTTCGCATCGCCATGAGGATCCTGCTGGGCTTCCAGCCCCGCCAGGCCAGCCCCGACGGCGAGCAGCAGCTGGTGGAGGCCTTCGAGGAGATGATCCGCAACCTCTTCTCCCTCCCCATCGATGTGCCTTTCAGCGGGCTTTACCGGGTAAGGCTCCCGGCGGGCCGGGAGGAGAGGGGTGCCCCCGCAGCCAGGGCAGTGGGGAACGGGTGGGAGGCACGGCAGTATTGGTCCGAGTCCATGTTGCTCTCCCTGCTGCCTGGCCAGGGCTTGCGGGCGCGCAACATCATCCACGCCAAGATCGAGGAGAACATCCGTGCCAAGATGGCCTGTAAGGAGCCTGAGCGTGGCTACAAGGATGCGCTGCAGCTGCTGATGGAGCACACACAGGGCAACGGGGAGCAGCTCAACATGCAGGTGAGATTTCCCAGGGTCAGATCCATCCCTCTCCCCTAGCCCCTCTGTCAGCAGCGTGCCTGTATTTTGGGAGCAAAAGGAGAGAGCAGGGGGCTCAACGCCCTCTCCCCACGCAATGAACCAGCTTGTGCAGCACCCTGGGCTGCAGAGGATGCCACCAGGCTGCTGGATGGGGAGCACAGGACCAGGGCCATGTCCTGGAAGCATAAGCAGCAGTGCTATCGTGGCCCCTGGGTGTCTCCTCCAGCCTGGGAGTGATGCAGTGATGGGGCGGTGGAGTGGGCCTGGGGGGGATGTTATGTTCAAGACCTGTTCTATGTTCCTCTGTCCTGTGCGTATAAGGAGCTGAAGGAGTCTGCCACAGAGTTGCTGTTTGGGGGCCATGAAACCACCGCGAGCGCTGCCACGTCGCTGATCGCCTTCCTCGGGCTCCACCACGATGTCCTGCAGAAAGTGAGGAAGGAGCTGCAGGTGAAGGTGTGTGTCTCCCCCAGAGCCATTTCACAGGAGTGGGCAGTGAGGTGGTACCTCCAAGAGAGGGGTGCCAGACAGGATCCCCACACCCAGGTGATGCCCTTCTTTGAGGGGGTGGCAGGAAAACATTACTCATCGAGGGGCAGGTGCTTTGCAGTGCCAGGAGCCCTGGCTGCCCGCTCCATAAACGTCATGGCAGCATCTTCCTTCCTAGGGGTTGCTCTGTGGTCCTGACCAAGAGAAGCAGCTGGACATGGAGGTCCTGGAGCAGCTGAAGTACACTGGCTGTGTCATCAAAGAGACCCTCAGGCTGAGCCCTCCTGTTCCTGGAGGATTTCGAATTGCACTCAAGACCTTGGAGCTGAACGTAAGCGGGGCTGGGGCTGGACTCCGCAGCGCAGCTGCAAAGCATCGGCACATGCTTCGTCTGGGGGAAGCCAGGCGGGGAGGTGGGGGGCACCAACGTGTCCTGCGCTGACACTTCACCTTATCTAACACAGCAAGGTGCCTCATGTCTCCTTCCCCTTCTTTTGACAGGGTTACCAGATCCCTAAGGGCTGGAATGTTATTTACAGTATTTGCGATACCCACGACGTGGCAGATCTCTTTACCAACAAGGATGAATTTAACCCGGATCGCTTCATGTCTCCATCTCCGGAGGATTCTTCTAGGTTCAGTTTCATTCCTTTTGGTGGGGGCTTGAGGAGCTGCGTGGGCAAAGAGTTTGCAAAAGTCCTTCTAAAAATATTTACAGTGGAGTTGGCTCGTAGCTGTGACTGGCAGCTGCTGAATGGACCTCCTACAATGAAAACGGGCCCCATAGTGTACCCTGTGGACAATCTGCCAACCAAATTCATAGGTTTCAGCGGCCAAATCTGAGAGGTCAACGCTTGCCTCCGGCTGGATTTCTATGTAGCATCTCTAATATGTACATAGCAACTTTTTATAGTAACAAAGGCCTTTAAATATTTAAACTTGTACAATAGTTATTTATGTCTTCTAAATATTTCAAAAGGCTATGATATTTTTTCCCCAAGCACTACAATTATGGGTCTCTGATTCATAATTAGATAATGTTATTTCTATAGAAATAAGTCTTCCCCTATTTAAAAATCTTACTGAAAGCTGGCCAGCTGAGCATTTGAAGACATTTCACAATGGTGTATGTGTTAAGAAATATTCTTAAAGGCATTTGAAACAATGGTAACTAGCTACTCATCCAAATTACCTAAAATGGTTATTGTTTGAGAATGTTTCCAGTATTATTTCTGTCTAGATCTGTTTAATGTGTGAATTTTAAGTTTGATAATAAAGTTTATTTTTGATGATTCTCTGTGTGTGCTAGAGAGTAGCTTAACCAACAGGTCTAAAGGGTTTGGATGAAGAGTCAGATCTGCTTTTTCTGAATGAGCTATTTGCTGTTTCTGTGCTGATAACCCTCCCCTGCCTCCCACCCGCAATGTGGTTCTCACTTGTGAATAGTAAACTGTTTTAAGTTTTAGCCTGTAAGTGGCAAGAGTTGTGTAAAAAATACACACTCACTGAAAACAGCGTGAAGTGACAGTAAGTGCTACAGGTCTCCTTATCTTGAGCTGTAGTAAATAAGAAAGTAAAGGGAAGCAGAAGAATAATGCATAATGTGACTCTTTCTCTGTAACTGGAGAAAATATGTTGAGGAAAAAAGAAGTCTCTAATGGTCTTCTCCCATATTAGTGCTGACCTGTGTGAACGACCACAGGGTCTTGCCCTGTGTGGAGTCCGCTGGCTGCAAAGCTTCTGAATCCTTTCTTGTGAAGGTGTCTCTTATCAGCTGGTAGAGCAAATAAAATCTGCCGTGGTTTCTCCTTGAAATGCAGCGGCTCTGGCTGGGTCAGGGATAGAGCATGCATTTGGTTTAAGAAGTTCTTTCCCGGAATTCAGCAAAGTGAAAACTAAAAGGCAGGCACTAATGTGAATTGATTAACAGGGAATCAACTGTTGAGATGCAATTCCCTGGGGGTGTGTAAGCAGGGCAGATAAAATGCCCTAGGCATGACCCCTGGTTTGGCTTAATCATAAGGTTTTTTGTGCTCTCCCCCCGCTTCTTTCCCACCCCCCCCTTACTACACCTATTAGTCTTCCCTCAAAAGTCAAACAACATAGGCTGGCTCTATAAACATCTACCAAGTAAACCAATGTAATTCAGCGTCACCAACACTTACAGCACCATATAGACCAATTTAATTTCTTGTTTGCTCCTGGAAATCACTTTTTCATTATGTTCGCTAAGGTCAAAATTAAGGATGGAGTTAAGTTTGCTGAAAATCGCTGCAGGTGTTTAATAGCATCTCTGAAGTTTAGAGTTGGGGTTTTTTTTAAGGCATGTTTCTATAATACATTTGATGTGTTTCCAGTTAGCATTTTAAATACATAAACTTCTGATGTAGGAACTTGGCTACAATCTATATACGTGTAACTGTCAAGTCTTTGTCTTAGTCAATTTCATTTAATCTTAAAATACAAAAGATACTCTTTTTAGATTGTGCTTGAGTCTTCTTGGCAATGTTTAAAATCTTAAATAATGTTTACTCTGCAAACCTCTTGTACCATTATGTTTTTCAGGGACTTGATGAATAATCTCAGTTTAAGACTCCTTACATTCCAGTTTAGTAGTGGGAAATTGCAAACCCTGATCCCCATTTGCAGGTGATCCGAAGTCTGGAGACCAGCAAGACTCTTATCTTGGTATCCCTCATTAGCATTTTCTTCCTTAACATTGTAACATTCTGCAAAGCCAAATAGATGCTGATATTCTTTAAATGGTTTGTTTATTTTTAATTGAAGTCTTTTATACGTGGGAACATTTTGCATCGTTTTCATATTATTTTAGTTTATATTTTGTTTTTGTAAAGAATGGGAATCTAAGTGCTGTCTGGAGAATACAGAGAATAAGAACACTCACAGTGTACGTCTAAGGTCATACATGCATTTCTCTGGTTCCTTTTTATTTTTGAGTCAAGTTTGCAAGGCTTTTATGTTTGGAGAGAAAAGAGAAAGATTATATACTTAATTTGATTTTGTCTGGACATCTGGGGGCACATCCTCAGCTGTTGTAAATCATGAGAACATAACCCATGTTAGTCACTGCCCCTGTGTAATTTATCTCTGTAGTTAAACGCTCTGTCACTGCTGTGTAATTTAGGCATCTCGGAGCTACTTTTAAACAAGCTCTTCCCGAGAGGTGGTAGCAGCGTAGCCGTAGTAATATGGAGCTCCGTGTGGTTAATTGCTAAAATATTTGCCCAACTTCTTGAGCAGGTTTTACAGCCCCTGCTAATCTCTGCAGCTGTGTCTGGCAGTGCGGGTGCTGGCTGCAGACCAGCTCCAGGTGAGCTCTGGGGCATCACCAGCAGCTTTGCCTGCTCAGCAGTGCCTGGCGGGGGCACCCACCGAGGCTGCGGGTGCTCTTTAGGGGCTGACCTTAGGGTCCAGGAACTGATCCTGCTGAAAAATTATCTCCCCAAACCCCGCTGTTTTTCAGGCAGGCCAGGTCCCGGCCCCAGCTCCCTGCGTGGACACCTTGTGCTGGGGGCTGCAGTGGAGACAGGAGGAAGAGAAGGAGCTGCTTCATCTGACAGGTAGTTCCCAGAGCCAAGCTCCAACTCTCCATTTTGGGTGTTACCCCATGTCTCTGTGAGCGACTGGTGCTCCAAGGCTCACAGACTGCGAAGGGCGAGACGTGGAGAGGAGCGCTCGCTCCCTGCTTGCCATTGGGCCTTTTGGGGGCTTTTCAGACTCCTCCTCTTAGTTAACCTGTCATTTGAAAGAAAAATCTTTGACGAGGTCTCTCTCCAAAAAAATGCACCCTATTCAGTAGGTGCTGGGCTTTGGTCCCGGGGCAAAAAGCCATGATTTGTGTGTAGCGTGCTGGGGGCTCTGCCAGGGCATGGTGGGCTACTGCTACGCGAATCATCGCTCCTGCCGGCCTGGGGCAGCTCTGGGGCTCAGAGTTTCTGAAGTCTCTATTGCCACGCTAAATGTGTGGTTCTTAACAACAGATGGGTATATCCATTCCTGAATAAAGATGACAGCAAAGAAAGATATTAGTGTGGATTGACACTGAGGAATGCTACTCGATAAATCAATTCCTGATTGAAAGGCAATAGCATTTCCAGGCAAGGTCAGAACAGGTAAGAGTGAATTTTGGTAATGGTTGTATGAGTAAGGAAAAATGTGCAAATGAATGCTGGTGACTCACTGGAAATTAAAAAAAAATGGAACAATATTACTTGATTAAAAATAAATTGAACAGATTTATTTATTTTGTGCTAGTGAAGCTAGGACGTGTTACTTTCAGCAGCTGAGCCTAGAAAGGACTTTTTCTTTTGGTTCACAAAACCACCTATCGAAGGGACAGTATCATTTGAAGCCTTGTATACTTAAGGTTTTGCACTTACATTTCCTAAGTAGCCCAAGTGCAAGCAACCCATTGCAGAATTTCTTTGCCTTAAAACTATTACATACCATCTTTCCTCGAGCAGTCTAACAGCATCCTATACAAGCCTGTAGGATCCTACACAAGGCTGTGTCTCTGCTGAACATCCACAGAAACCAAACTTCAATCTAGTGACTTTTGGCAATGTTTTGAAATTATAAAAGGCAGTCACAAATCTTATGTCTGGGCCGTACTGCTCACTAGGGTATGTTCCAGCCCCAAATTCGTGATTTTATTTATGGCTTAAAGGTACTATGTTGCATGTAGTTGTCTTCTCCGTTATAACAAAAAGAGTGGGTAGTTTTGGACAGCATTTTTTAGTCCAGATAGTTTTGTTTGCCAGGTGGTTTGTATTGTAAATTCTCTGACAAGTTATACATCCAGCATGCAATGCAAAACATACACAGATTAACAGCAAAGATTCAAAAACTTTATTAGTTGCAACCATTAGACTGATAGATTAGGAGAAAGGAAACATAACTGGCAGCAAGTTTAGAGAAGGCTCATTACTAGACTGGCTCGCTCCACTTGTTTAATAATGTCTTATGAAAAATGTTATATGAGAAGTTCAATGAATAATGCAGCCTTCATTAAGTTATGTAAATGAATGTAACTTCGTGGGTGGGTTAGAAATAAAATATTTAACAAATCTGTTTACATCCAGAGAGTAAGAGCAGCAGAGACAGCTTTTAAAGAATCTCAGATTAAAATATTTAAAAGGTGACAGACAAGGAAAGTTTGGTAGTAGGACATAATAGTGCTGTTTTAATGGGTGTTTACAGCTCGCCTGGCAGTTGTAACATAGGCAGGGCAACATATTAGGTATTCTCAGTCAATTAAGGTGTTGTTTGTTCCTTTATCAGCAGTCCCAGCAATGCTGGTTCTCTCATGCACGCTGTCGGTGCCCCAGGGACGTGTGTGTGATTTGCAAGGCTGCAAGGATCGTCTTAGCAAAAGTGACTTATGACGTACTTGTTTGCCAGGTCATTCTGTTCACAAACACACAATCATTCATACACTGGTTTATTTCCATGCATGTTTTTCCCCCCAATTTATGACCATTTAGGACAGCCTAAGTCTCCACGGGTGAAGTTTACAGGATAACTGCCGCAACATGAGAAAACCATAACCCAAGGACTAAATCCGCTACTGACAGTGTGCTTTCCTACCATGCCCACAAGTGCCAACCTTTCTTATGCCTCTCCCAAAACAAATCCTTGGATTTGGGCCTCACAGCTTACCCAGAAGGTCAAAGATTGTTGGAGGCTGTTTTTGAGTGAAGGGGGGAATAAATTCCAGAGCTGAGGGCCCCTCACAGGATCTCTCCAGAGATAAGTCACCAAAAGGCAGTCCCGTGTGCACTCCTTTGGGTAGGAGGCAGCTCAGAGACTTTCTGAGGTGGCTGGGAGCTGAAAATAGGGAGATGTGGGTCCTGAGTGGCAGTCTAGGTACAGCTAAGAGTTTAAGGAGGAGATGTGCACAGGTACATAGCTACTGAGATTGTGTTAAGTCATCGCTGTTAATGCTGCTTTAAATGAAATGGCTTCCTCCAGGAACCACTGTTTTGAGGGAAGAACACCAACTTAATTCGTTTGGGTTTTTTTCTGCTTTAGATGCATGGGATCAACATTAATTTACTATATCTGTATCTCAGAAATATACTGCTTTTCCACACAAAATGTCAGCAGAACAAACATCTTTACATCTTTTCAGGATTAGACCTGAATTTGCAGTGGAATGGTGGTAGGTCTTGGTTTTCTTGGCTTGCTGATTTAATTGACGAAGCACAGGATTGTGGTATGCTTTATCAAATAGCCTTTATTTTATGTCTAGGCCCCTCTGAATTAACAACCTGCCTGTGGGATGGAGAAGGAGAGGAGGGGGCTGGATAGTGCCCTGCCAGCTGCAGTAGTGCCAGCCTGCGCAAATAGGGTTGGGTTTTTTTCCCACTTACAAGTCCACATCATACACCCACTCATGAAACATCCTGCCTCTCTCCAAAGCTTCCCTTGGGACCGCAAAGTAATCGGAAAGGGCTCCCTGACCTGGCAAGAGCCTCCTCTTTTGTGGGTTGTCCTTCACGTTGATCAGAATGGCAGGAGACAGGGTGGGAAGGCAGGGGGACCAGCAGTGACAGCCCCAGCGCCCCCCGCTGCAGGACACACAGGTGACTTTCACCCCAGCGTCACCCTTCTTGGCCTGACTTCCCTTCCTCTTTGGTGTCGTTATATTACATATACATTATTGATGTTAACGATGCTGCCTAGAGCACTCCAGCAAGCTAGTGCATGCATTATAAATCTGGCAGTTAGAGAGAAAAGTTCATTAATCTTATCAACAGATTGCTTGAAGTAATGGCATGTCATGACCTTTTTGCTCATTGTATGAAATGAAATGGCTCAGAATTGTGACGTTTCTGAGGGAACCTTTCCTCTAACTGAGACTGAGAGCTTGATGGTCACTGAAAAGCACTAATTGTCAGTCAGCATTTACAGAAAAAATTGCAAATTTCAACCACGGGGACATACACAGAAAAGTACATTTTACAGAGACAAGTGACACACCTGCAAAGTGAAGCCATCTGCTTTTTATGGAATCGTCTTATCATTCTCCTGTTTTGCATACTGTTAATACTTTTTTTTTTTAATCAGCAGTTTACAGATGTACTATTATCAGAGTACTTAGAAGGAGGGAGAGGAGATGGGCCGAGCACACTGATGTGGAAAGCTGAGAATCCTGGAGCAGTCAAAGGTACTACTTGTTTATTTTGGTGGCTCCTGGGTGATTGTTCTTTTCACCTTTTATTAACCTGCAAATGGATTAGTCCTCGTAAACTAAAGAGGAGAGACCAGTGCACAACCCACTGCCCCAGAGATAAGGTCACAAAGAGGGGACGTGTCCCGAGTACAACCTCGGAGAAGAAATAGAAGTCTGAAGGCATTTACACGAGGCTGCCATTGCGCTTTACTAGCCCGACTGTGATTTACCGTATCAGTTCAACTGCTGACACCTTTATGTCCCTCCCTCCTATCCCAGCAGGCCACAGAGACACAGTCCATGATAGATGCTGGTGAACTTTTCCTCTGATCACCTTCTGAAGAACTTTCCCATAATCTATTGTTTTCTATCACAGTGGAAAACAAAACAAGGGTTTTTTTGACTTTCAGTTACCAGCTATTTTGCCCTAACTTTAAAGCAATGTACTGAATTTATTACATCAGTGTGAAAGAAGTTTTAAACTCTTGTCTCTTTATCCTACTCCCTGAACTTAACATGGTCCAGAGTAAATCAACGTAATTGCTGTTAGACCTACATTGTTGCGGGAATGTTTTATATTCCATGTTGTCAGTTATTTAAAACAGTTAATTGAAATTGCTAACATAAAAAGAGGAAAGCTACAGTTAAGAAATTAACTTTTTTTTTTGTGCCTGTGGCTACTGTATGAATTATATAAAGAGCTAAGATTAACTTTAATGTAAGACCAAAAGTTTCTGGAACATCTAAAAGAAAAATACAACTGTGGATTCGGGGCAAGTATTTCCTTTAATTGACCACATAAAAATATAAGACATCATTCTGGATTGAGAGAAGCAGCTGACCTAGCATTCTTCTCTGAAACTCCAAAATGCTTACCAAAACGTTGCATTTGCTTCTAAATAAATAAATGCCACAGGCTGCACCTGGTTTTGTCTCATCAAAATTCAGCACCAGTATTACAGCATAAGGGGAAAAGAAAGTCACAGTGACGGTAAGAAGGGGCATATTGAAGAGAGTGCTCTGGGAAGAGAAAAGGGAGGAACCCCTGGAAACCCTCTCCCGCAGGAGTTCCTCCCCTGCCCACCCTGGGCTCCCCTTCCCGCGGGAGGGCTGAGCAGGGGTGCGTGTCCCAGTGAGCCTGTCCTGCCAGCAGAGCATCAGCAGGGCTGGAGTAAGGAGCTCAGGAGCAGCTGGACTGGGGAGGAGGTGTCCGGGAACGGCTGAGCCAGCGCCTGCCCGTCACGTCCCCATTGCAGCACCGGTCAGCTTCATCCCTTCAGCAGAGCCATGTTTGAGGAGGGCTGGGATCAAAAGGTTCCCAAGTATGTTCTCATTGTCTTCCCCAAGGCTCTCTGCCCTCCCTGGGTTGTGACAATACAGTGGTGCACTGGTCTTCTGGTTCCTGTATACTGATGGCAGTGAACAATTTCTATTTAAACAGGATCTTTCATTGCAGTGGCCCATGAGGCCACGCTTTAGTGTCAGGCTGTCTGTCACCGCCAAAGGTCCTGCTCTGTGGTTTGAATGTGAGACAGTGGTGAGTGTAGGAAAGGCAGAAGGAAGGAAAGGATCGGAGGGAAAGGTCTGGGCAGGACGCAGACATCTCTTCTACAAAGCTGAGCAGACCTCACAGCCAGCCTCACTGAACCAGAGACCTTCTCCGAGGGTGCCCAGCGGCCACCGTGCATCCTCACCCTGCCCTCTGGCTGGCAAAAGAGGTGCCATCACTACGGGTTTCTCCCTGACAGCTGCTTCCCAGGGAACCCCCTGTGTTAAAAGTGAGCCCTAAGGCTGTCTCCTCGGCAGGACTGGCCTGGGGCAGCCCAGCCAGTGGCCATGCAGGGCCAGAGGGGGTTCTCTCCTCCTGCCCCGCTGCTCACAGCTTCAGGGCCAGCAGCCTGGTCTCAGGAAAGGTGCAGCCTCAGGCTTTACAGAGAGGTTCGTTTCTCACCCCCGGGAAGAGGAGAGCTGGGCTGTGAACAGGACTCTGAGAGGGGACAACAGTGGGTTCAGTCCCCTCGTGGGTCCCACGGCAAAGGTGCTTAGGAGGTCACTGCTGAGTTACAGATACACCAGTAGCGGTGGCCCCAAAGCTTTTTGTTTTACAGCTGTCACACTTGAGCTGGCTTACAGGGATGCAACCTCAAAGTCTTTTTCTTTAAATTATTTTGATAATTCATTTCTTATAATTAACATTGCTGTAGAGAAAGATTTGGCCCAATGTCTTTTAACAAATTAAGTCTTTTCCTTGCTACTCTTTCTTCATATATTGAACTTCATGCTTCTCAAAGCCCTATTTCTGGGCTCTGCTATATCACGGTGGCTGGTGTGGTTTTGGAACAGTTGTTTTCAGCAGAAGTGGCACAAATAGAATAGTGGTATTACTAACAAGTCTTGTATTCCTGAATTCCTTAAACGTGACTTTATCTGACAGCATGAAGTCTGCAGTCAGATATAGAAATATTTACCCATGCTATACAAATGTATGTAGTTATACATCTAGCTATAGAAGTTGGGTAGAAATATGTAAAATGTTTTTTATCTCACATTACCTACACTGGGCAAAGAAACAGAGACACCGTGGAACTGAATTTTGACCTGTCACCTCTGAAGCATGGCGTCTGCCCCATCCGGCTGCTGCTCCTTGTTTGCTTGTTTTTCCCAAAGACTGGAGGAAGCACAAGGATTTCAGAAGCTTCTGGATCGGACCTGCTGTCCTTGCAGCCAGAGCAGAGAAGGGGCAGGAGCGGGGTCAGGCCACCAGCTTGGGACAAGGTCAGTGTGGCTGCTCTCCTGTCTGCTCAACTTCTTTGGACGACGAGGCCGTGGGTATGCCACGAGAGCCATCGGTGGGGAGAGCAGAAGCCCTTTGCCCACTAGTTTCACTGGACACTTGTCCCGCAGGCTGAGCTGGGCTGGTGCAGGCACCGGGGCCACTTCCCTGTCATCTTCCTCCTTTTCCGTCTTTCTGTCCCTGATCCCTCACATCTGCCCCTGCACTGTGGCTTCCCTTCCCTCCTGCAGATCCCTGGAGAGAGGGTACATGTGCTTTTATGTCCCTCATGCCCCATGCGCCTCTCTCCCCTGTTCCAGGCTTTGCCTTTCCCCTTATTTCCCACAGCAGTGCTCAGGGTCTCCCCACCTCTCAGTAGGCTCCCATCATTGCCATCTGAATGCCCTTCCCCAGGCTCCTACCCCTGGTGAAGGCAGTCTCTCCAGTCTTTATTTGTCTGGGAAATAGCTCATTTAACTGGGACAAGGAGGATGGGCAGAGATGAGAAAGAGCCATTGTTATGCTGAAAGCAGTTAATGGGTGCCACCAGACACTTGTGTGATCTACAGACCGTAGCAGAAGTCCCTTAAGTCCCTGGTGCTGCCCAGGGCACAAGAGTTTCCTGCTTCCCCTTCCCAGTTTTCTGATTTTCTTCCAGTTGAAGAAGAGCCTGGCACTGGTCTACACCATTCCTTGGCATTTTCGAATGGATTTGATGGGGTAGGCAAAACAGACTGTACAACAGAGGGAGAAACACCCTCGAGTTGAGCAAAGGCCTTAGGAGGCATCATTACAGCCCCGAGGCTTTGGCTTTTGGAGTGGGGCTGGCGAGCTGGGCAGGACGTGTCCTGGGTGGGAAGGACGGGGCTGAAGGTGCAGACAGGGCTCCACATCTTCCTGGAGGTGGCTGTGCCCTGGGTGGCTCGTGCCAGAGGCTGGGATTTGGTGACCTGGGTCCTTACCCTTTCTTGAGTGTTTAAACATGCCATGAGAGAGGGGGAAAAGAAATTACACTTTTTTTAGGAGAAAATGCCTTTTTTACAGCCAGATGCTGGGCCCTCAGCAGATGTGTCAGTCAGCTGCATGCTCTCAGTGTCCCTATTTGGTTAAGGAAGCCTGCCTTTGTGTTTCCTGTAGATATTTGCCTTGGTTCTCAATTGGACTGGAGCTTTTATGGTTAATTGGCAAAACCACTGTCAAATAATTTAAAAGCCTAAATAGCTCAGGCTTTTACACCAAAAATCATTCACTGTCATATTTCTTCCACTCTTCAGGGGGCTGCCTGATGGAAGTGATGTGAATTGTTGCTCACTTTTTCAGTTCTGCTGTCTGAAGTCTTGAAAATTACTTAAATTTTCACCCTTTCTCATTATTTTTTTCTCTCTCTCCCTCGCCCTCTGCCTGGATCACAAGTGCTGACTTTAGTATTTAATGCTCCACAAGCAGTAAGTCTCTCAGAGTTTTCCTTGTGACCAAAAAAAGTGGAAGATGAGTAAAACTGCTGGTCAGAAATTGAGCATTACTGATTCATTGAAACAAATCCAGGTGGCTGGTGGGATGTCTGTAAATACGCGGTAGTGAATCACCAGTGACCTCTGAGGGGAAGATAACGTGTCAGAGAGCACCTACAGGTACACCTTCCAGACTGGTGTGGAAGATGGCTGTTTCCTTATCCCCCGAGAGGTGTAGGGAGGGGACTTGAAATAAATCTTGTGAGAAAGAGTGTGGCTGGCATATGGTGTCATTCACCCACGAGTCACATCCAGCAGCTCAGCAGTGGCTGAAGTTGTTAATATATCACTGCCCTTTAATGGTCTATGAAAATGAACTTTTGATCCCAGTCCTGTTTTAAGTAAACAGATGACCCCATCAAGCAACACCATCCCATTTGGGAGCTCAGCGGAGGCTACAGCCGGCAGTAAAAGATCTGCCGTTCGCAGACACTGCTAGTCAGCTGTGAACTTTTGTCCAGGGCAGGGTGGTGGTGGTGAAAGGACACAGGAGGAGTGACGCTCAGGCCTTACCAACTCCTGGTAGAATTGTTTTGAGGAATTTTGGAAATTAATAATGTTATCCATGAGTAAACTCAGGAGGCAGACAAGGTTAGTCACCCTGCCCCCCGAGGGGCTGCCCGTGCGGTGCAGGAGAGAGTTGGGGTATGGTCCGGCTGTCCCTCGCTCTGGGGACAGGGGTGTGGGGACCGGTGCTGCCGCCTTCCCTGGGGTGACGCTGAAGGGTGACGGTGAGCACCCGGGCAGGCTCTGGCTCCCTTGGTCTGAACTGGGTGACAAAGGGACTCAGTGTTTCCACCAGAACTAGCACACAGATTGAATTGTTTCCTTTCAGCGCTAGAAACCAAACATGTATTGCAACGTGTTGTGCTCAAGGACACCACAGGCCACTTCAAATTTGATCGTAAAAATGCTTTTTCATGAACAAGAAAATTCACTGTCTATAAACCTTTTTTTGCAGATTACCATCTTCTTCGCTAAGCCCGTCATTGGTTTAAAGTTAAGGACTGCCTTCCACCATAAAGCAGGATAACCTTTTTTTGCTGGGGGGAGGAAAGGGAGCTGCACGGCCTTTCACCTTCCAGCTTTACAAGCAAAGCCAAACTTCTGGGCAATCACTGTGCAAAATGCTCTTTCCCTCCCCCTCCCAGCGATGGCTGCAAACAAAGGTCTTTAGGGCTGGCTACTCCAGACTCCAGGACTTTTAAGGGTCTTTACTTGACTGGAGATCAAAGGTTTCTCCTTAAAGAGTTTATCACTCAGACAAATACTCTGCAGTTAGCATTTCAAACTGGGTTTACAAGTCAAATAATTTAGCAATTTCTTCTAACCATGTGGCCTTATGCAGAGGCTGCTGGATGCCAATTATAGCACCGCTTTGACATGGAGTGCAGCACTACCCATTGACAAACTGTGTGCCCTTCTCACCAGTCTTTACCCCTGAGAAAAGAGGTTTCCACTTATTCTGAGTGGGTCCCAGACTGCTCAGCTGGGGCTTGAGCTGCCTTCCTGGGGGTGCTGGTTCCTTGCTTGTCACCTTCAGTATGTCTGTATCTCTCCCTGCCCCTGCAGAAAGTGGGTTTTCTTCCTTGGAAACCATAAGACACATCACGGGATGGTGGGTGTTACTATCATCGGTGTACAATGCAGCAATGGGACTAAAACCATGTCTTTAATGTTGTTCAGGTGTCCCTGACCATTAACCCTCCTCTGTTCAAAGTTGTTACCAACATGTCCTGGTGCTAGGAAGAAGAGGTTGCCTGTTGTGCCAGTGCGTACGGGCCAAGTCAGTGCCCAAAATGCTGGTGTGGGCAAACCTGCACCAACAGCTCTTTCGTCTCCACTGCTTGAGTCTAGACCTCTGCTTATTTTCTGTGTTAGATTTTCATCCGTTTTGTTCTATGAAGGTTCTTTCTGTGCTTGTCACTAGGAGCATCTTCCAGAAATGCATTGAGCGATGGGACTGGATCCCCTCTTGGATTCGTGTAGCTTTTCATCTCATCAGGCAGAGAAATGGAGTCATTGACTTGTTTTGGGGAAAGAGAAGTGTTTGTTTCTGTTAGTCTTTTACACACATCTTCACAAAAAAAAGAAAGAAAGAAGGAACAAAAACTGGTTTGTTTACTGTTTTGTGTAAACTCTGTTTACACATATTTTATTTTAATTCGACTTTAAAATTAGGGTAGCAGTATCAGAGGTCCATTAAATTGTGAGAAGAGCAATAGATGGGATTCATTGTAGGGAAGGTGCCTGGGCTTACACAAACTGTCGGCTTGTTGTAAGGGGAGTTGTGTCAGAATTATTACATATTCCTTCTTTCTGCTCCGCGGAGGGAGGCTCTGCTCTGCCTGCCAACGGTGCAGGCACAGGACCTGGCTTGGGCTGGTAATCCCAGAACAGCAGCATTTTATGGTAGCAGAAAAAGATCACTGGGTCAGGTTTTTCAGATAAAAGGCTGAATGTTCTCTCACAGCTTCTGTGCAACCAGTTATATAGGCGGTATTTGGGCAACATTATTAATAATAGTTAATCTGGCTAATTGTTTTCAATTGAAAGTGCAGATGAAGTAAGGAAAAATGTCAGCATGTAATGGGTAATTACTTTTCATTTAGGATAGGATTTTTCTGGGGAGGATATTAGGTACAAAATATCCCCTCTGGTTTTATTTGGCTATGGTATCTGCTCACATCCTGATAACTTAACAGTGCTAAATTCATAGGAAGCATTTTTGATCATCAGACTCTTTCCCTCACAGAGAGGGTGGTGATTTTCTAAGTTATTGGGGAGTGTGTGTTTTCTGCTCCCCAGGCTGACGGTTTCTACAGAAGCCGAGGTCATTCACCCGAATGCATCAGCTGTGTGGGTGTTGCAGGCTGGAGGACACAGATGGTGTTGCACCTTTCTCCTGACCAGCAGCCTGTCCCTGCTCAGCCTCTCCACCACGCAGAAGGCCTTTGCAGAAGGAGTTGAAGCTAAGGGGGTAATTATGTCACTTCAAAAGCACGGAAATTAATTTCTGGAGGGCTTTCACATCCAGTGGACTTTCAGCAGCAGCTTCTGGAAATCATAATGAGATCAAAAGCTTGTCTAGTTCTACTGAGAAAGACTGACACCCAGTTGTTTCACTTCTGAATCCTTCAGGAACAGGCAACATTCAGGTGAAGGCAGTAACAGCCACACATGCTGCATGGCGCAGTGCCCATCTCCGGGGAGAAATTCGGCTTTGGCTGGAACAATTGTACCAGAGCAAGATCAGAAGTGTTCGCTGGTCTGGCCAGGAAGCAGGACTCTAACTCAGGAGTTCGCTATCGGAGCTCCTCTGATAGTGAGGGCCTTGGCTACACCGTTTGTGAAGCTGTACCTCTTTTGAAGAAAGCTTGACTAGGCTGAGGATGAGTTTGATGCTGTCATTTTGGGTACCATAGTGGTGGGATGGCTAGACGAATGTGGAGCTGATGGGTTCAACTCTGTCTGCTTCTTACATTGCCATCTACGACTTTAGATAACAAACACCCAACCTTTCTAATCACAAGCTTGATTTTTGAGAGGCAAACGCTTCAAAAGATGAAAGCTAAGCTCCTAGAGACCCTGATTCCAAAGGCTCAAGCCTTACCCTCTGTGATTTAGCTCAAGTGTTTCCTATCACGACAGTACAAATCAATGCACTGGGGAGCGCATTTGCCCATCGTGGTCCTGGGAATAGCAGTTAAAACCGCCAAGGGCAAGGCAAGAAGCAGCAACACTGTTTTACTGCAGAACTGCTTGCATTTCCTAATGGGCTATCAATATTTCTGTGCCTGAATGCGAACATCGTCCACTTTATTATCTCTATCTGGAAAGAGGAATTGAGTAAAAGATATTCATAGACCTGAACCTTTCCGAGTGATTTATCAAGTAGTAGGAGAATTTGGACTATGAAGGTTAAATCTGGAAAACAGCTGTGTTATGGACTGAATTAATGCAAAATATAAATTCCTTGTTCTCTCATACCCTATTTGGTTTGTTCATGTTATTTCAATGTAGTAAATAGGGATCCAATTTTGCATTCCTTACTCAAACGTACAATTAATGTAAAAGAATCACCTTGTCTGGAAGGGAGCTGTGATAGGTCTGAGTTACAGCAGGGGGCTGCGCAGTAAGTCATACGCGGCAGACCAATAACTCCTTAGCACAATGTCATCACGTGCCACAAAAACTAGAAACTAAAATATTCACACTGACCGTGAAAAGATCTTTCTACACTTCACCACATCCTAAGGTATGTTTTCTCTTGGAAGTAACAATATACCCAACTTTAATATAACCAGGTTGACATTTTGTACAATATATTCCTCCCGTTACTATTGCTTGGTGCAGTGGCTCTTGCCAAGTTCAGTGTCTGCTGATGCAAGTGGTGGGAGGAAGTGAGGAGAGAAAGAACTGTTGTTTCTAGATTTTAATTTTGACAGAATCTATATTAATATGGCAATACCTTGCAGGTGTTATTTTACAGATAACTTTATTTTGGCAACAACATAGTAATTTTTATATCAGAGCTAGTATTTTTTTATCATAAGCAATATGTGTTATCATAACACTGTACTAGAAGAGGCCTTTTTTGACACTGTTTTTTCTTTTATTTCTAGAGGACCATCCCAGCAGACTTCACTCTATTGCACCACACGAGCCTTTTCATTCTCTTCTCCAGGATCCTGTCAGTGCAGCATGTCTTCTCTTCCATCATTCGATTTTGAACAAAGATTAATTTAAAATGTGGGCTAATGTGAACAGCATTCCAGATGAGGCTCAAACAACACCTTCTCCAGTGTTACGAATATTTGACTATTTCCACTGGAAATGCCTCGCCTCATATATTCCAGCATCACTTTTTGCTTTTTACAGCCATATCATGTC
>KZ506033.1:409089-421059 GCA_002844005.1 Limosa lapponica baueri
ATTTTCTGGAAAAGGGAGTAAGTATGTGACTTGGACTCATATTTGGTTAGATGACAAATACATCTGAGAAGACACCGAAACCTTTTGTTTACAAAATGGAAAGAAGCCATGATAAATAGGGTTTTCCTCCTCAAAGGAAAATAATTGCATTTTTATAACTTCTGAAATCCAGCTAAAAATTATAAGAAGGTAAACACTTCTGCAGATGACTTCAGACTTAGACACCTGGTTTTGAGCCCCAGAACCACCTGTGCCGAGTTAAACGGGAGAGGAAGGAAGTACAGTATTCAAGGGAAAAAGTAGAGGGCGAGGCAAAGCGCTGTCCCCCTTAGGTCAAACAAGAGGCTGTTTGTAAATGACCCTTCTGAGGCAGACGTATGACTTCCCAAGATTGGAGCGTTCTACAAAGGGATGCATAAATAGCAGTTGTTCACAGCAAGGGTTATACTATATGGCTATTAGAGTGAATAGAAGCAACTCGCTTCTTGCCAATGACAGGAAATAAGGTCAAGCAAAGATAACAGGTCTTTGAATTAGAGGTTTTCAAAATATTAGTCTTACGCCTTCAGTATGGAGTTGAATGAGTGATTCTCTTTAAAATGGCCTACTTCTAAAACTCAGGGGCATTTGAAACCAAGTGTATGAAACAGCAATCGTTAGGCTTTATACCTGCCTTACCCAGCCTCACTTACTCGAGAAGGCAGTACAATTAATAACATAGCCAGTCTGAATGTAGGTAATTAAAAAATGCAACTGAGAGCTTTTGGGGATGTTTTGTTTAATCTGTTTAATTTCTCTCTAAAAAGAAAGAGACGAAATCATGAAATGTGCCATTACTGTAACAGCACTGCTAAACATCTGACTTACTTGAGAAAATAAATAATTGTATAACAGCATATCGTTTACTACTAATCTTTAATATCTGTATTCCTGTTGTGCAGGAATAGTTCTTTTCCATAATCCTTTAGTGGCTTAACTACATAATCCGTTTCCACAGTGACCAAAGCCTTTGGCATTTGACAAAGGAAAATTGATCTTTTCCTGTTACATGTTGCTGAATGTGTCTCATAAGTCATCAGCCAAAACTAGTCATTACCATGTTTTGGAATGCAAGCATTTAATATCAAGATTTGTTAGGGAAGTAGTTTTACAGTGATTCCTAGAAGTTCAGTCTGAGCTACTGTCCTCTTATCTCATCTCTTCAAATCTTACACAGTATTTTTTCCTGTAAGTCAATTTAAAATGTAAAGCAATTGGATCTGTGATAAGTGACATATGAAATTAAATCACATGCATAATTTAGGATAATTTAAGCTCTTACATATACATACCACGTTCAGTCATCACAAAATAAGTGAACCTATATAAACATGTTCCGTAATGGGGTGAATTCAAAATTAGTGGAGCTGCCAGCAACAGTGAAGATATGTGCAAAACGTGAAAAAAAATTAAGTATACCTTTTTTGTAGTCCCCTTTGTAAAATAGCACATTCAATTAATTTCATATTAATATTTTGTAGTCAAAACCAGAAATGAAAAAATAATTAAATGCCAAATTATTTCTTGCAACAGATATACAGCTGTAACAGTTTTGTCTCTCCTGTGTACTATTTCGTATTTTTAGTAGGTACAAAATTTGATTTTGCACATATATTGTTCTTTCAATAAAATACAAATCACTGCTAGCTAAATAATTTCTGAGTAGTTAGTAAATTCATGTAGCACAAACAGATAGACTACGTATTTTGTTCTAGTGTTTGTGTATGCATTTGTGTTTCAAGTCAAATGCATAAGGAACAATGGATAAGGTCTTTTTTTTTTTTAGAAGACAATAGAAAGTCTTGTCTTTCATTTAGCAAGAAAGGGTAAAAACTCTTGATGGTCATTAACATGTGTTAGCTGGGCTAGAAAAAAAAATTAAACATCCTTTCACATTATCCCTTAATCATAGGCAATTTCCTTGGTGCAGGAGTTCCATACCTTTCAGAGGGATGTTAAAATGCCCCATCCAAGCAGATCAGCTGCAAGACAAGGCAAGGAAAAGGTTCACACGTTTGTTTGTGCTCCTTTTGTAATGCTGCAGCTCCCTCTTTAAAGCAACAGAAAGCATATTTCCACTTGGGGATTTGCATTTAAGTGAATATTAATATTTTGTGCTTTGTTCAGTAATAAAATGCCAGTGATAGATAAATATTATGATTACATTGTTTCTGATAAAAATGTGCTGTTTGGGCAGAAGAAATCTGAAATATTAAAATATATGTATTAAAAGTAAAATGTTATAGGTATATTTCATGCCTACAATAAATATTCTTCAGTTTAGAGAGTAATCTATAATCTTTAATGAGATCTATAATAAGGAACAAATGCTAGAAATAATGATAATCCAGATATATTTTAAAGATTGCTGTTTTGAGACCATGATAAGACAAGGTTATGTAGTTAAAAATGTTTTCTTCACTACTGTACCTCTCTTTAAAAGGTGGGAAAACAAAAGAAGGAAGCACCCTTCTTCAGCTAGATCCCGCCCAAACCAAATTCAAATCTGAATTGCAGACTGACTACAAAGGAAGGGAGAGACTGTCTTCCTAGAACTTATATACTATTTTCCAAGGTCATAGACCCAATCACTTCACAAAACTGAAGATAACATCTGCCTGCTGTTAAAATTTCTTCCAATTAATTTTTTACATACTCCAGTACATGGCCTTGGGAGGGTAAAATAGAAAAAAAAAAAAGGGTATGTTATATATTTGAAGCCTGCCAAATCTGAGTAGATCGAGGTTCTGCTTTGGTTGCTGTATTCTCTCTCCGTATTAGCTGTGTTAACGACATGGTGCTTATTCCAGACTGCATTCACCTCAGTCTAGGTGTGCTGGAGGAGGAAACCTACTCCGTATCTGGAATTTCTCGAAATTTAGCAGTGTTTGCCTCTAAGCTTTTGGGTGTGCTTCCTCCGCAGCTGCTATTCAGCAGCTGAGTTACGCTGAGCTATGGCCAGGGATCAGCAGTCGGCTTTCCTGACGGCACCTGCATCCAAACGCGCAGCAGCAACAGGGACTGCCTGCCCTCCTCCTCCCGGAATTGTTTCCCCACAGGGAAAGTGTTTCTTATCTCTATTTCCTTACAGAAATCTCCAGGTCTCCATTTTCTGTTGGCCTTATCGAGGAAGTGGGAGAGGGACAGAAATAATTTCTTTCTGCAATTCATTTTTTGGCTTTTCTCACAAATATTAGTTATTGTTTATTTTTGACAGTCCTTGTGTTGTTTAGAAAAAATGTTAGAAATAATGTTTTCTCTCTCTTCCCCCCTCCCAATTTTCATTTTGCTGATTTTTAATAAAAATTTCTTGAGTTTTTCTTTAAACTGTGTGCAGAGTACCATCAGCTTGACAATATGTTCTAGTTCTTTGTGGTTTTCTATGTATGAAAGATTATGTCTCACATCAGTCTTTTCTTCGGCTCTTCATTAACTTTAATGATTGAGTATTTCTACCATATATTCTGTGAGCTCCCTAAAGTAAATCTCTGAGTGGTATTTGGTTTTCCTTCTTCCTTGGGTCTTTTATTTTAAAAGATTTAAGAAATGGTGCTATGTTTCCTTGTATTTGTCCTCTTGAGTTATTCCTTATTCTTTAAAAGATTTTACCCAGATTCTGCTGATTCTGTTAACTCTTTTGTTCATGTCATTCTGGTGCAAAGGATGGCATTTTTCCAGGGTTTGAATTATTTTTTTGTTAACTATCTAAAGTTAAATATTTTTATAGGCTCTTGGGAGGTTTGTAGCTCCCTTGGGAGGTTTGTAGCCAGGTATGTTTGCCATCTGTACCTGGAGTTGTACTAACTAAGCGAGCGTGGCTGTGCTTCTGTGCCATGACTATGCAGAGATCAATCATTTTTTTGCAATTTTCACTCCCAAACTGCTAAGAACCTTCCTGAACAGCAGCATCTGAGATGTATTTTAAAATTGTTCTGTCCTATGTGTGGTTACTATCATAGAATCAGAATAGTTTCGGCTGGAAAGGACCTTTAAAGGTCATCTAGTCCAACCCCCCAGCCCCGCAATGAGCAGGGGCATCTTCAACTAGACCAGGTTGCTCAGAGCCCCGTCCAACCTGGCCTTGAACCCCTCCAGGGATGGGGCAGCCACAGCTTCTCTGGGCAACCTGGGCCAGGCTCTCACCACCCTCATTGTAAAAAACTTTCTTCCAGTCTAAATCTCTTTTTAATCTCTTTCAGTTTAAAACCATTACTCCTTGTGACACCAGGCCCTGCTAAAAAGTTTATCCCTGTTTTTCCTGTAGCCCCCTTTAAGTACTGAAAGGCTGCAATAAGGTCTCCCCAGAGCCTTCTCTTCTCCAGGCTGAACCCCCCCAGCTCTCTCAGCCTGTCCTCCCAGCAGAGGGGCTCCAGCCCTCCCAGCATCTCTGTGGCCTCCTCTGGATCTGATCCAAAAGGTCCATGTCTCTCCTGTGCTGAGGCCCCAGAGCTGGAGGCAGCGCTGGGGCGGGTCTCACCAGATAATGTACAATTACTGCAGTCCCACTGCGTTTTCTTTGCATTTTCTTAATGAGGAAAGTAAGTGTCATTATTCCCATTTTGAGTATGGTTCAGCATGCTTCAGTTTATAACTGCCCCTGTCTTCTGGTGAGTGACATACTTCAACACCGATTTTCAACTGCTCAGCTCATGTCCTCACCACTGGAGTTTTATGTGCTTTATGTGTGGTTTATAACTCAGCCTTTTAAAGGAAAACTGTTTAAAGACATAGGATTTGACATAGTCTGAAATTCCTGAGGTTTGGGATGAAAAATGCTTATGAATTGTTGTACAAATTTGGGTCCTGCTTTGTCGTATTTTCTATCTACACAGGTGCAGGGTTTTTTCTTCTCTTGCTTTACAGGTATGGACTTTCTCTGTCTATCGTAGCAACATCCAAAACCATTAATATTGTATCTGAGGTGCCTGCTGAGTGTTTCCGACACTTTCCCTGGGAGGGGCATACATGTTAGTAATGATATCTCCAGCTGCTGCTAAATAAATCATAATGCCATCTTAAAAACATTGACAAAATAGAACCAGATTCCATATTGAAAGCTGGCCAATCTTTCATATGAATGTATTTCACAGAAATTCCTGGGCACCTGTTATAAGACTTACTCTTCACTTTTAATTAAAAGATATCCATAAGTATTTTTATTAAATACCTAAGCACACGTGGTCATATCTTTTATCTTTTGTTTCTTTTCCACAGAGTGTAAAATCATCTGCCAAGCATTGTGCTCTGCGCAAAGCTTGTTGTTTGAGGGCAATGTTCAAATGGGGAACCTGAAAGATGAAAAAATTGATGTACAACTCAGAAATTATGTTTGTACAGCCAGTACACAAAATGCTACCATCAAATGCAGGCATTTTGTTTTATTTTGTTTTGAGCTGTCCTCTAGAAATGAAAATACAATGCTGGTATCATTTCCTGCTGGAGAAGCATGAGTATATTAGAGAAAAAGTATTACACACTTTTTAATAGAAAGAAATTAAAGCATATATGGGATAGGATTTTTAAATAACTCAAAAATACTTCCATATTTTTTGCATAAAGGTACCCAACTGAAATAAAATTCCTGCACTTTGAAGGTTGCTCTGTTATTTTTTTTTTTTTGTTTTCTTGTTCTATGATGAATGGATAGGCTTCTGCCTCACAGTGTAGGTCTTTCTTGTAATGCTTTTTGCACTTTGTGATCTTTTCAACTGTGTTACCAGACTTCTTTTTTGTCTGAGGCAAACAGTACAGTTATAAAATCTACCATGAGCATAGAGCATTCAGATTTACTGGTGACTCTTTATAGGGAGTTCTCCATGTTCCTTCAGTACTTTGCTCTCACGGGGGCTAAGAAATCCTTTTTAACAGTCTCTTTCAGAAATATGACTTTGGGGTGATTTTTCCTAGTCTATCTGTAAGCTCTGCAGACCACAGTCTGCTTTCAACACAAGTTTTCAGGTAGTCATGTCTTCTGCTCCTGCTACGTGCTGTACCGTAATACCAGAGTAACAGCAGTTGTCTTAAGAAGGTGAAATGAGGGACAACCTTAGGGCATGCAGACTATGGAGAGAAGCAAATATATGCCAAAGTTCTTAAAACTTTCAACTCAAGTCTCTGTGAGAAAGAACTGGGAAACTGAAAACCAGAAGTAAGTTTTTAATTAGCTAAACAAGCTTCATAGCCTTCACATGCAACAAAACCCGTCTGTATTACAAGGAGGGTATTTAAACCGTTGGCTGTTCTGTACACTGGGAGAAGTAAGGTGTATGTTCAGAGGCAACCACCACTGCTGATATTAACCTACCAGATTCAGTGCATAAGGCTACTGTCATGCTGAAATTCTGTGTCATCTGAGAGCTATTGAGAAGTGGAATGTAAGTTAGAGCAGCAGTGCAGCACCATTGAATGTTGACCTCTTCTCGTTCCTGAAGGTAGCTGATTCACAAAGACGGTCAGAACATTTACCTGTTGGGAGCTCCTGAGGAACAGAGGACACTTGATTGGACAACATAATCTGGTGGAAATTAGCAGGTACTTGTATACATTTTGGTATCAGTCACCAGTCAGCTGTGACTAGTATGAGTGCTAGCGTGGAATCATTCCAACATTAACATCACATGCGTGTGCAAGCAAGAAATACCACCAAGAACTTTACATCAGAGGTGATATACCACACGTCTACTAATTTAACACGTCTGTAGAAAATATTGCCAAACGAGGAGGCTCTGCGTGCCTTTTGTTTAACTTGCTGTATTTATTACCTGACACCTTGAAGAAACTGTTTATGCAAAGAGAATCCCTGAAATTGTGCCAAGTGCAATGTTAGCATGGTTTACAGACCATTCCCATGCCCACAGGGCTAGAAAGTCTGCCCAAGGGCATAGGAAGGGTGTAGTCTAGTTTGAAATGGCTTAATATGATGAAGGATGTAATGTAATCACTGGATACTACAAGGTAATAAAGCATTTTGGATTAAAGATATCACTTACAGGGTTTTTTCCTCTAGTTTAAATATATGCAAGGGAATGACAACAAGTTGGTTTTTTTTCTTAAGTTTTTTCCTCTAACCTTGTACTTTCAGTCATTTTACTTTGTGAATATTGCATAGTAACCATCCATATTTTCGAAGCCTATTCTGTTCATTAGTTTCTTTTATTCCAGTAAAGTACTTAACAGCCAACAGTTTAATTGTGAGATCATTTATAAAACATTGATAGTGTAACATAAAATGAAACTAGAGTTAAAATTTAATGGATAAACCACTGAGACTATTAGAACTGTTCCATATAATAAATAAAAAAAGGGGAGTGAAAACTGTCTGGGGTATTGTCATACACAAAGTACGCAAAACATCTCATCTGCTTTCTGGCATTAACCCAGCTGAGACCTAGCTACCATGTAAAAAACAGATTAAACTAACATCCATCAAGGTGAAAGATAATTATTGCTTGTGTCAGACAACACCTGTTTTTGCAGCATTCCTCAACTGAGTTAAACTAGAGACATGCTGAAGCTTTCCACTGAGTTTTACATTTGACAGTTGCCTGAAGCAATTGTGTCTGTGAAACACCTTCACCTCTTCCTTTGTTTACTTTTTGGGTAGACTAAAAATGTTAAAATACTAAACAGAAAATTTTATAATTAAGCAAAAAATCCAGCAGCAAAATATGTAAAGTCAATGATGGATGTCTATTGAAAAAATGTTACAACAGTCAGTCTTTTGTGAAGGCCACATACACATTCATTTGAGAATGAATTCTGCTTACATTACTCCAGTGAGTAACGCCAGTCATTTCACTGGAAGATGGTAAGAGTGAAAGTAGTAGTCCCTCAATAAAGCCATTATGAACTCCTGCTACCTTTGATCAATGCTGCATAGGTTGTAAGGCAAGATGTTGGTCCTACTGCATACAGCAATCTGTGTCACAGGCACAAATTCCACAACACAGTCCTGCTCCAGTTGTGCCGAGACAGCTTAGAGCCCATGGATCAAAAGAAAAGCAATGATACATATGCATGCTGTAGCTTTCATCAGTGAGTTCACAGAAGGCTTTGGAATCTTTACTGTTTTGCCTTTTTTGTGAGATGTAGGATAAAGTGTGATTCTGTGACTGTAAGACCAACAGAGGTCTTTTGAAATAGACCTCTCTTGAAATAGAACTTAATTTTCCTCTCTATAGAAAAAACATTGAAAACTCTACGTCATCAACTACTCTGCAAGGTACAATCTAACTTGATCAGGTTAAATAGATCCAATCCAAAGTTCACTTATATCAGAAAGGATCTTTTAATCAATTGAAGTGGGGTTTGGATGATACCAGGTGGGTGATTGTGCTAAACAGTAGCCCCTAAATTAATTTGACAGGAGGAGATGTTGTTCTAGAAGAGAGAAGGAAGGGCAAGACCTGGTAGACTACAAACTGCACGTTTTGCCAAGAGGGAAGAGAACTGGGAGGGAGTGCAAGTAATGGGTCACCACTCTTCCCATTAAAAGCAAAACTGCCAGCACATGGTGAACTGTGACAAACTGTGTTCAAAAGGTAAAGAAAATCCCACTGCACAAAACGTGCTTCCCAAGAGAGAAACAGAGAGGTTGATAGAAGAGAATGAGCCGAGGTCACAGATGCGGTGTTTATTGGGGCAATAGATGCAGAGGCAGCACAGCATGCCTCGCTGCAAAAGGAGGCGGCAGTCAACAGTGAGTGGCACTAGCTGTTTTTAATGACACATGGCTTGTAAAGACTGCACACAGATTTGAAAACAAACATGATCAGATAGAGAGATGTGAAATGGATAAAATGTATAAGCCAAAGGCTTTAAAGGAACATGTACTGCCACAAATGAGGGGCACTTGCACCGTACAGATAAAAGATGTAAGATCATCTTGTGGGAAATCTTTGCTGAAAGACCAGGCAGAGAAACTATTGGTTACCTCATCTATTCTTAAGAGTTTTATCTGAGAGTGTGTCAGGACAGCATGGTCACATCAAGGGCAGTACTGACACCACCCACAAATAGAGGCTTTGAAGGGACTGCAATGTTACCTTTTCCATGGAAAACCCATTTGGAGGGCAGACCTTGGTCATCAGTGCGTGTCCTTAAGTGAGTAGCCATACTCCTGACAGAATTAAGAGCAGCAGACAGAAAAAAATCAACAGAAACCACAATTTGGCTGAAGTCAATGTACATCTCACCAAAAACTTCGTGGCCTGTATAGATCCCTGAGTTTTTGTTAAGATTGTAATACAAGAGCAGCACTAGGGACTGACAGAGGAAGGACAGTTGGTGACAAAAGCATGAACATTAAATAGAATGGAAGGTCTGCAAAAATCCTGGTCTTACAATAGACAACAGAATGACCAAGATATGTATATTTCATAATACTTTAGCAACACCACAGCATTAATTTCCAGAAACTTCAGAAGAATGGATGGACAGAGCCCCAAATGTAATCTGACAGTACAGTAACCAAAGACAGGAGTTAAGAGTACGCAAACAGTAAGAGTGTGTCTGTGGAAAGTGTTTTATAGACGATGCCTCAGTAGAGGATGAGGTCAGTGGAGAAAGCTGTCAATTATTTGAGCTGGAAATCTACATTTCTGGGAGCTGTATTAACAATACAGCTGGTACTGATTACATAAAAGCAGTACAGGAAATACCAGAAAGAGAAGATAAAAAATGTCCTTTGGTTTAAATGTATGAAAAATACATCTTCGTAGTTATAGTGATAACTGCGGAAGGTCTTAGTGCATTTCTTTACATTTCTCGTAATGTACCGATCCTGTGCTTTTGAATAACAGCCTTAGAGCATGATTCAGTTACATCAAACTTAACTAAATAAAAGGTGTAATTGGTGATTAGAGAAGTGCAATGAGATCAATGGGAGGACCGAAATAGCTAGATTCCATATGATGCTTTTCAGAGTTTTATTTTTCAGACAAATCCAAGTACAGACCTAACATACATTCTTTCAAATCCTAGCTGTAAAAAACATTGTTATGGTTATGAAACATAATCGCCTTCACCCTGGAGTTTATAGCTTACAACTATTTGAATGCCCAGTCTATATTTCTAACTGTGTTAACACTTTAACCTCTAATACTGTCCAAAATGGTTCAAAAGTGGTAGAGAAAAACCAAATGCCCAGGGCAACATCCAATCTGAAGAACAAGTCATTGTGATTAGCTGCCAGAGAGGAGATGATCACAGCTGGAGTCTGGTTCAAGGAGCTAGTCCCCAGACCACGTGTGCCAGCTGAGTCCCATGTAGCAAACTCTCACCCGTTTGTCTGTGTGACACCACAAGAGCTGGTATCAGTGTTGACCGTGGCACTATATTTATCTTACAGATTTTTCCTGGTCCTGGACCAGATACCTACACAGCTAAGACCTGTTTATGAAACTCTCACCCACTCGTATCTCAGTTTCTAACACATCTTTTTGTCTGGTTTTTACAAATTCAGTTCTTCTCCATTCATTTCTGTTCAGAAATATGGCTGCTAACAGCTATTTTCCTAGACTGTTATTTCACTCACCTCTCTTTCACAATCATTCTCTCCATAATCTCAGTCAGTTTAAGTGATTTGTCTTTTAAGGAGTGTCATAGCTTATATGAGTTTCTCATTCAGCATCTAAAGGTCGACTCCTATTTTTAATCTGTTAATGATGCCAGTGTCTATTTTCCACTTGTTACCTTTTCAAAAGAGCAGTAGAAAGCTTTCATCCATATATTTGGCAGAAGCTCCATTAAGAACTTCTAAAGAAGTGTCACCTATTTATCTTCATTGCCCTTAGATACAATGCCTACAAAAAAATTGCCAACAAACGACTGCTGGGGTCCTGAGATGCCTGCTCCTCAAGCTGACGAGTATTGTTCTGGTGTTCTGTTGTAAAGCTCTGTGGTAATTTGTTCTCTTTTATTTAATAGTAGAGCACTTTGGAGCAGGGACTTTGAGAGTTTTTCTGCTTTGTCTTTATGCAACATTGCTAGGACCTGCAGTGATGTCAACAGAAGAATAATTAATAAAGCTGTGTGCAAAATTATGTATCCCAGAGGCCAGAGCTATTTGGTGCTCCCTGTAACTTATGAAATAGCTACACACAACAGCCCATAAATAGAAGACTTTTGCACGATCTACTGGCTATCTTGAAATGTCTTGTAGACCCGACCTTCCTTTAGCACCAAGCATGGAGATCCTGTGTGATTAAAGATGTCATATCTAAACACAGACTTTTGAAAAGCTTGTGGCATTTGCTGCACAGTTCCAAACACCACACTCTGCATGTTCACATGTATTTGCTACTTTGCTTCTGCTTACTCCAGAATTAATAAAACTGGCCCCAGCCAATTTCAGTGGCACCGCTTGCTTTTAAACTTTCTTCCTCCAAATCTCTTAAAAATGCATGTATCAACACAGCAGTCTAACAAGCCATTTTAGGAGCCAATTTGATTGATGCTTCTGTAATAGGTTGCCAGTACAAGTCCTACAACAAATTAGAAAGAAATGGGAGAGCAGGGGCACACACAGGGTCTACAGAGCAAGGGTCAGCTTCCTAAGTCTCACAGAGGATTCCGTGTTTCAGCTGAGGAATGGGATTGATATACTGTTCTGAACTTCCCAGAAGAAAGACAAGGGGATCTGAAGGATTAAACACACATTGGTCATGCACACCTGTCATCGGGAAGGTAACGGCAGCCTCAGGGGGGCTGGCAACAAAATCTTTCCTGTCCATTATCGTTCCAGATGCCAGAGGTAACTTTCTCCCCAGATCACAAAATGGGTGCTACAGCCACTCCTCTGTTGGGCTGAAGGGCTGCTGGGTGGGGGGAACGTTGGGCTGAGGGGACTGTTGGGTTTGAGGGATCATTGGGTTTGAGGGAACGTTGGGCTTAGGGGACTGTTGGGTTTGAGGGATCATTGGGTTTGAGGGA
>KZ506033.1:441703-457981 GCA_002844005.1 Limosa lapponica baueri
GGCTGGGGATGTGTAATATTGTTTTGAGATAAACTGATACTATCTTCCATTGGTACATAGTTTTCCTTGTGCCTTATTCACCCCTTGGAGTACTTGTGTTTGACTCTCATTATTAGTCTGCATAAAATTTGTTGATTTCCTTTATCCACAGATTTTGAGAGGTTTTTTTTTACCACAGATGAGTGTTTAAACTGTCAACTTTGAATGTTAAGAAAGCAAAAAGCACTTCTTTTGAAATGTCATTTTGAGGGAAGGTAATTGAAAAGCTAAAACTTTAGATTTCTCAGAAACACTTTCTTAAATTTGTTGTATTTTCTTCACTCATACTGTGTGTGTTGCATGCAGTGTCTTTTTCCCTACTCAGTAGAATTCCATGTCATCTTTGTCCAGGTCTGTCTCCTGCCCCTCCTGAACAGAAGCCAGCAGGAAACCACCTAATGTTCACGTCACCTGGTGCAAATTCTGTTAAGAGCTTTGGTTATCAGGCTTCTCTTGCATCAGTCATCTGTTCAAGTCATCTTAGTTCGCTTTTGGTGAAAGTAAGTCCAAATGGTCTACTTTTGGGGCAGATGTGTTTCTGGCCCAGAGTGGCACACTCTGCTTCTCAGGTATGCTAAGTTCTGTGGGTTTCAGCAGCGTCACATCATGATTCCTGGCCCTGTTAAGAGGTGACACCATTCAGCGCTGACCATACCGAGCAGTGATCAAGCTCCTCTGGCCACCAAAGTAAAAGGAGGATACTCTGAATTTCAGCCCCATGCCTCCGTGTTCATCCCCAAAGAAATGTGTCCATTGCATCCACTGCAGCTGCTTAATGTCATCCATGTGTCTGTAATCTTGATTTCTGGGTGAGGAACTCCTACAGAAGAAAAAGAGCAAAGGCAGATGAAGCCTTAGTGATCTCTGTCTTCCACTGAAGGAGAAAGCTGAGCTCATCCATAACCTTTTGGATATTTCTTCATGGTCCATTAACTGTTAGGGTAGCACTTCCACTTAATGAAGCTTTTACGGTTCAAGGCAATATCTTGCGGTTTATTACATCCTCTTGTCACCTGATTATGAATTGAGTCAGCAAAGTGTATCAGATTTCCACTGGGGAGAGTGGTTTCTTTTTTGGCTGTCTGCTCGGCTGGAAGTGTCTAAGCAATCTTACAGTTAAGACAGGGACCCATGTTGCTGAGATGCTTTTGGCAAGTGAGCATCTCTCTTGGTACTGGGGTGATCAGATAATTACCTGACCTTTTTGATATTCTTATTGATATTTTGATATTATGAGCACAAGCTTATTGGTCATCACTGCTTTCCAAATCTCTAGTGCACTGAATCCAAGGATGACTTGGTGGTGTTTGAGAGCTGCAGCTAATTTCAGAATCTCTCTTGGGCTGTTGTCAACAGAGCAGGTCTCTCAGGTCTGCCAATTTTCTTATATTTTCTATTTGTTATTTTTGCTCCTCTAAGAACAGGTGAAACTTAGCAGGTTTTGGAGTTGCCTTTCAACAACACTGAAATACACCAGACTGAGAAATTACTGAAGAGATTGATTAGGACAATGTTTTTCAATTGGAAAAGATTTATAAATTCATTTTAAATCACTTCATCTCCTACAATGGAGCCATGCCATTTCCAAAAAAGGGAAGGAAGGATGTGCACTCTGTGGAGCTATAAGGAGAGTAGAAGAATGAATAGAATTGTCCAGTGGGATCGATATATTTCCCCCTATAAATGCCTTGAAATGCGTAATGATGTAAGAGATGAGGAATATTGTTGTGCCTGTTCTAGCTTCAGAGCCGAAGGGAGCAGTACCACTTCCTGAACCCCGCTTCCCATTCCTTACAGTGTCCGGATTGTCCTGAGTGCTCTCTCCTCTGCCCAGGTGATGGCAAACTCTTTAGGTGAGTGTGTGATGGCACAACTCACAGACAGCCTGCCACTTTCTGTCTCACTCCTCAGTCTCTCAGCTGAATTTCATAGATAAAATAATCTTTGTCATTTTAACCTTTTTTCAGTGGTTTGAGTTAAAGATGAAGTGTCAGATGTAACTTTTAATTTCCTGCCTATTTTACTTTAGACCAGGTCTCCTGGTGTGGTATCTTAATGCATCTATTGGTGTGTGACTCTTGCTCTGGCATGTTTTAGAAACTCACAAAATGTTTGCTGTTCGAAAAGCAAATTATGCGAAGCTGAAAAGTGCAAGGAACAAAGCAGACTTATTTTTCTCCTTATTCTTGAAAAAACCTGCCAAACCGTAATGTAGCCTAGAACGGACTTTTAAAAAAATGACAGAGATCATCTGTGTTTGGAAGATGCTATCTAGATATGGCTCATGCAGACGAGAAACTAGTTTAAAATATAAGGGACAGAATTACTTTAAGGGACTTTTTGATATTTTGAGCCTCAAAAAACTGGTAAATGCAAAAAGTTATCCACAGCCATTTGTTCATAGTAAATAGGAAAAAAAAAATTGATGAAACCCTAATATGAGGAAAAGCCTATACAGAATTTAAATAGCTGGTTTCAAAGCTAGCAGTGAAGGATGCTGCTTGATGTCATTCATGGCCTCTCTTTTAGGGAACTTAGATTTCCCTGTGGTCGTATTGGATTGACTCAGGAAAACATAGAGGGGTCTAAACATCTCCCAGGGAGGTCTTCAGTTGCCTGATGCAGAGGCTGCTCCAGTAGTCATGTAGATTATATTCTTTTTCAAAGAGAGTCAGAACAAAACCACCTCTCCATGACCAAAACCAAAATATAAGATACCTCAAATGTATTAGCCTTTCAGTGCCTGCTTTGTTCTGATGCTGCACCATCTGCCACATGCTACTCTGTGATTCTCTTGAAGTATTTCTTTATTTCTGTAGTGTCTGAAAGTTTGTGCTATAGGTGTTCGAAACACATAAGAAGGTAGCACTGTGCCTAAAGATCTTACAAGTTAAACAAATGGAATATGAAGGGAGAAATGACATTTTTATTTATTTCTGCTTGCCTTTTTTCTATTATTTTGATTTGTCCATTCTGCTGCTTTATGTAGCTACTCTATTTTCTAGCTGCTTTCTATAGCTACTGGATATTTTCTTTAATTGCACACACATGCTTTTTTGTCTCTTGTGTAACCCTTTCTTAATCTATCGTGCAACTTTTATGAGTTTTCACATTTCCTTTTAGCTTTCTTCTGTTTTCACACTTGTGTACAAACATTTCTTTCAGCTGTAAAACATAATGAGTTTGTATTCTTCTTCAAACTGTTTGGTCGTCCCAGGCCTCTAGCGGAATCTCTCTGTAGCATGCGTGCAAAATGCTGATTAGTCTGTAGTGATGTCGCTGTGCCGGAGCCACTGGGCATCTCCTTTGTGGTCACCAAAGACAGGCCTGAAGCAAGAAAGGGAACTGGACTGCCTTTACTCCTGCGAGTCTGCTCTGTGCTTGCTTGCCCCAGGATATTGCAGTCCGGAGCATCTTTCACTTGGTTGCAAGGACAGTAACAGTGTGACCTGCACATGTCTGTCCCCAAACACAAACACAGCCAGTTGCTCCCAGTGTCAGGGTGGTGCGGACTCTAATAAGGAAAGCGTGATGGACTTCTGTCTGCTGTGATTACCGAGAAGCTCAAGAGGGATGCAGACACTAGCTTTTGCAATTCAAACATTTTAACAGGGCAGATTATTTGCAGAGGAGGAGAACATAAGATAAGTCATTCTGTTCTTGTTGTTTTAGCTGTCGTTTGTCTCTATAGCTAATCTAGTTTAAAAAATAATGCAGTATATCAAGAAACAGTGATAGCTGGACCCAAAGCTAACAGCTGCTGTGGTGTTCTTCAGTTGCTACTTGTGGTTTATTTTATAGTCTCACTGAATGGAGTCTCAAAAAAAGAAACCCTTTTTTTAATTGTCCCCACATCATAAAAATCATACTATTCTGACAATTATCAAGCTGTTAATTAAGTGAGCATTAATACTTTCAGAACAATTACTGAATGAACCAAAGAGCTAGGCTGGGACAGTCATATTTCAGCTCTAAGGTCAAGATCTGTGAACTGGCTTAAATCCAAAGGCTTTGACATATTTTTCTGCTATTGCACTCATGTTGTCTTTTGTTTTTATTTGGCTTGGGGTTTTTTAATTTTTATTTTGGTCACTTTCTGTATGAAAAAACAGACGCAGTGGAGAGAGCGGTGCGAGTGCAAATTGCACGCAAAAGGGTTTGGAACTCAGAAGTCCTTTAAAAAAACCAACATACTTCTTAAATCGCTTCTTTGATTTAAAATCTCATCAGCTATTCTGTATTACCAGCAGTAGGACACATTTGAGATGAGTCAAGACTTCTGGCGCAAAGCTCAGAACAGCAGGTTTTCAACTACCTAAAGGTGAAAGTTTTGCCTTGTTGATCCTTGACAGAAATCCCAGTGTGAGCCCCCCTCACTTTCTGAGACACCAAGTGATGATGCTGGCTCTCCTCCAGCTAAGGCAATATTTGGGGAAAGACAGCATAGCTGAGCAGTCAGCTGGCTAAGAATGCCTGTGTTAGGAAGGAAGAAAGGGTGAGAATAGAGAACGTCTTCTCACATAAAAATAAAATTTGTTATTTTAATACAGATTTTCTAATAGATTTTTTTGACTTCTACCTAAAAATCCTCAACAGTTTTTCCATTGGACCCCAAGCTTATTGTCCCACCACTGGAAGAGGTTGGTTTGAAAAAAAAAAGGCTTTAAAAAAAAAAAAGTCCTCTAGTTAAAAAACAAAACCAGACAAAAAACTCCAAACCAAACCAAAAGCACCCACACTAAAAAATAAGCTGAAAGATTTAATCATTGAGTGTCATCAAAATTTTATTCAATCTGAAGCCCATCTCCTCCAAGGCTGAGATGGGAGAAAATAGCAACACTTAGTTTACAAATCAGTTATTTAGAGGCATTTGAAATTCAACATCATTTAGTGCTGATTGTGAAGTAATTGTTCTGTTAAACCAGGAGATTAGATGAAAGAATATGAAATTGTTTAATAGGTGGCTGAAGTAAAAAATCTCCCAGGAAATGTCACCTCTTTGTCACGTAGTAGCTCCTTATGCAGCTGAAGCTTTGTCCTGTGTGGCTTCACCACAGTTTGGGACTGTCTTTTCCCATGGCACACAGAAACATCATTTCCACGGAATGACAGCAGTTCCTAGGATCACAATGATGTTTTTAATTCTGTTTTTCTTTCCTAATATAGCTACATATTTTTAAAGACTTGGCACTATCTATTGGTGTAGTTGCTTTTGTTTTCAGACTTATTTTCATAAAACTTCAGTAAGTCCAGGTTTCTTTGGTGTGCTTCTGGAATTAAGAATACAAATGCATTAAATCTTGCTCTAATGAAGGACCTCCAAAGAAGTTGCATTCAGCTGTAGTTCTTTCCGCTTTGCTAAGATTAATGAAGTTTGGTGCTCAAAAGGCCAAGTCTCTGTTCACCACAGGCAGGAAATCCAGAGGTGGCTGCCTTTGGTGGTCGGGATAACAGAGTCCAGTGCAAACGGAAAAATTAGAAAAGTCCTGTGTAAGCATCAGAATCTTGAATGCTTATGCCAGGTGGTTCTGGATTCCACGAGTTCTTTTGTCCCAATACCAAGCTCACTCAGTAGGGCAGGAGAAACGGTCCACGGGACAAGCCATCGGCTTAAAAATGGCAGGAGCGTGATCCCTCTGCCTGCCTTTCCCATTGCTGGCTGAACGCTTCCTCTTGCACTCCCAGTTTATGTTTTAGTAGAGACTCCCCCTCCTGTCACAGCAAGGACGTCTGCCCTCTTGAGCATCAGCTGGTGCCTCTGCAGAGTTCAGCATCTCTTAGCACAGAGGTAAGGCTCTGCTCCTGAAAGCAGGGCACAAGTGATACTTGTGGGACTGCACTCTTTCTCAACAGAGTTTATTTATATGGGTCTGGCACTGATTTGGCTATAGCAGGTTTTTTGCTTCCTAAATGCTTCTTTTCTGGCGATGGCTATGTAATTGTTACATTGAAATCTCAGAGGAAGTTTTTTCTAGTAGATTAAACCTTGGACCAGAATTTAATAAATCTGGCTCCTCTGGCTCCTGACTTGTTTGATGACAGCGAGCAAGTCATTTTATCACCCCGTGGTTGATGCTTACCTAGTTAAGTCTGTTCATATGCACTGAAGCTAGATATTTTTACACCCCAGAGCCAAGAGTAAGAGTGTTTCACTAGAATACGAGGTGTCTTAGTCTGATGTGACATTTATCTTAACTCATCAGAAGTGCAATCAGTGGGGAGTTACCCAGGTCTTTGCTCATGGAGATAAATGTCAAATGTTATCTGTCTACATTCTGGTACGTTGTCTATCACCATGGTATCGGAATGCTTTCCAAAGCAATAATGTACACAGATTAGACCTAAACCAGTCAGCAAATGATCATCATAAAGATGTCACTGCCAGTTTTCTGGCAGTGGCTGTTTGGACCGAATCTTTCCTGTTTCCTTTCATTCTGTAACAGACAGTGAGAGATAAGCTTGTTTAATGATTGGGAGGGGAGGGTGGGGGGGATTAGAAAAGGTAGACTCCTACAGTATGATGGAATACTGAATTCATAATACATTCTTTCTTTCACCTTCCTTCTAGTTTCCCTTTCTGCCCAGGAGGCTAAAGACATGTTCTCTCTTCTAAAGTCTTGGAGTAAGCACTGCCAACAAGGCCAGGTGTAATTTAAAAATATTTATGCATTGTCAGTTCTGGAATTAATCTTTCTTAATTGAATTGACACGAACTCATGTCTGCAGGTAATGTAAACTGTCAAAGGCTCTGCCAGTGACAGCATGTTGGTCAGGGTGGTGAAGTTAACGAGAGATCTAAATTATGATGGAATATCTCAGTGTTGGCTTTGGAGCCTGGTGTTTATAAATGCATTAGTAACATCACATTAACTACAGCCTGCAGACTCTGGAGTTCAGAAGGGCTAATTATTTGTTTACAGTTTCTGAAAGAACTGGGTTGACATATTTGTACCTCAGAAACATTTTAGTAGTATATTTGCTGCAGTGAAATTTCTTTAGAATTGAGTTTCCTTTGAGACATACCATTTTGCTCTGAAATTGGTTAAAAATGCTCATTTTTGTCAGACGTAAATTTTCCAGAGAGATGCACTTACCTGAGGGAACTAAGAAACGTAAGCAAAATTTTAGGTTTGGGGGGTTTATTTTTGACTCTTGGGTATTGTTAATCACAGGTGATCCAATACCACAGTAGAAATGGTAGCTAAGAAGGTACACTGATGTTGTGTGGGCAGATCTGCTTTGTATGAGTAAAGAGGAGATAGGGTCCTGCTTGGTGTACCTGTGTCAAAGGGGTGCTACCTTTGTGAGAAACTTGGTGTGCTGTCATCTTTCTTGTTTAATATTCAAGGATGAGTAATGTAGATTTTTGGAAAAGAAGATTTTTGAGAAACAGTCCTTTGATGGACCCTTTGGATCAGATCCAGAGGAGGCCACAGAGATGCTGCGAGGGCTGGAGCCCCTCTGCTGTGAGCTGGGGGGGTTCAGCCTGGAGAAGAGAAGGCTCCAGGGAGGCCTTTCAGTACTTTAAGGGGGCTACAGGAAAGGCGGGGACAAACTTTTTAGCAGGGCCTGGTGTCACAAGGAGTAACGGTTTTAAACTGAAAGAGACTAAAAAGAGATTTAGACTGGATATAAGGAAGAAAGTTTTTTACAATGAGGGTGGTGAGACGCTGGCCCAGGTTGCCCAGAGAAGCTATGGCTGCCCCATCCCTGGAGGGGTTCAAGGCCAGGTTGGACGGGGCTCTGAGCAACCTGGTCTAGTTGAAGATGTCCCTACTCACGGCAGGAGGTTGGACTGGATGGACTCAGCTTTTGAGTCAGCAGTGCCATGCAGCAGTGGACAGGTATAATACAGTTGAAGTTTGACAGAGCAGGTGGCTGCACACTGAACAGTTGCCGTGAGAAGGTGTTTCTGAGGTGCACCAGCATCTGCACTGCTGAGCGTTGCAAAGGAGAGGCTGGTGGGTGGCTGGACGGAGGCTCCAGGAGGGACAGGGTGCAGGTCAGCCGACAGGACCCGTGCTGACAGCAGACCGCTCCCGTGGTCCCGCAGGCTGGCCTGGCTTTTGCTGTGCAGGAAGGATGCGGGGTTCCAACTTATTTCCTTCCCTTCTTATTGCCCCGAGTGCACAAGTTTGTTTTCAGGGTCTTTTGCTAGTTTGGGAGCAGGAGAGGTAGGGTTCCCTTTCATTGCTTTGGGGCATTTCCATTCCATTTTTCTTTAATTTGCTCCTCCCTGTTAATCGCATAAGAGAAGCTTAGAGTGTTAAGTGAACAGATAATTCTTGGTCCATGTATATGAGCAAGAAGAACTCAGATTTGCATGAAAATAGCTATCCTCAAGTTAGACCTTTACATCTGGAAATAAGCTCCTTTCAGGTCTATTTTCCCTCCATTGTTATGTGGTTTATTTAATGCGAATGGTGGATGTCTGGGGAGGGACAGAGGTTTGTTTGACTATTCAGATTCATTGGCAGGGTTTAAATTGGCACAGCATGGATGGGAGCAAGATGAGTGGAGATATCTTATTTTTAATTAAAAAAATACGCACATATACTCATGCAACTGAAGTAAAAGCAAATCCTTTCTCAGAGCTGATTGCTTCTACCTGCCTACTTTTTTGTGTTTGAACTCACAGCACAGTGGGACCACCCCATTTTGTTTCAGGATTTTTTAAGGCAGGAAACAGAACCAAAACCTGGAGTAGGACCCTGGTAACAGAGCCCCTGTATGGCGACACCAGATTAAGATCTCACTAGGTGTTCCGGTTCCTTTCTTTCTTGCATAAATACTTGTCTCAGTCTTTCCCCCTGCCGCCCCGTATTAATATTTGACCAGTAGCAGGTATACATACATAGTGCATATACAGTGCAGGCTTTTGCATGAGGGCCAATGGATCGTGTGGTAGCACGTGTATATTTTGGGCAAGACTGACCTGATGTGGGTAGGATTAGGTTTAAAAGCTTAATTGGCTGCCTCCTACTTCACAACGGGGACTTCTTAGCTTTGACGAAAGCCCTCTGAAATGGATCTCTGTGCCAGCCAGGAGTGTCAGGGGCCTGGGCAGGAGCTCCTCGCTGGAGTCCCGGAGGTGCCCAGGCCACAGGTGGCCTTTGGGGGCCGGTGTGTGGTTCTGGAGCCCAGAAGTAAGGGCAGAAGGCTGGAGTGAAGGTGCTAATTAGCTGTGCTGTCGGTTCTCAGCCAGATAGCTATGCGAACAAAACATTTGTTAACTATTTTAATTGAAACAAGGGCTTCGTGTGTGCGGGAGTAAAAGCACAGCAGATTCAGATACAAATATACTTCTGCAAAGTTTCTCCCCTTGAAATCAGGGAAAGGTGTGTTAAGAAATATGGAGTTTTGCTGCAGAAGCCTGATGCTTTTCTCCAAGATAGTGATGTCTAACTTTTTGCTGCTCACCGGACCTTTCATTCTTTTAGCGTATGCTAATATCTGTCTTTTACATCTGGAGTAAGTATTGGGCTTCTTAAAGGATCCTTTATCTCTACTGATAAGTTGTCATGTTTGCAATGCCCACCCCCATTTTGGTACGTATGTAGACTGGTGGCAAAGTACTTTTTTGTTACTTCATTTTATTTTTATTTTTCCTATTATATTTGTCCTCCTGTGAGCAAATAAATTCTCATTCCTGTGCAGTTGATGTATTCTTGTTTCCCTGGGTCTGCCTGCAGTCCTGAAATAGAGTCTTGGGGCAAAGGAACTTGCTGCCGACTCAGTCTGAGAATATTTTGTTTGATGACTACATCAGCTTAAGATATTCTTCTCAAGGCCATAACCCTTGATTTCTATCTTTAGAGATCACTTCTTCCTGGTATTTTATCTGATAACCTGAGCAGTAAGGAGTGTGCACTCAAGGCTAGAAAACGTGGGAATTCTGCAAGGAAGGGCATCTCTCACAGGTGTGAGTGTATAGTCCTGCTCCCAGTGGCAGAGTGCTATCTGGGAGTGGATTCCTGCCAGCGAGCGTGAGGAGAGGTGTAGTGTAAGAGCTGGTGTATTCTGTAATGTTGTCCGAATATTTAAATGCAGGTGGTCCCTGTGCTCCATCCGGGGTGTCTGTAGCTTCTGCTGTGTTCTGAATGTCCCGGTGCTTTTTGGTGCTAGTCCTGACACCTGGAAGGGAACAGAGCTGCCTTGGAGGCTTCCATAAGCAATTGCAATGCATTCAGAGGTTTTTGGTGGCTTTCAGAGAGGTATGATTTTTCCCTGCTGTGTTCCCCATGTTGCACTTGCCAATGGATTTCATCTCTTATTAGCCACAGCAAAGGTTACAAAGGAGACAAACTTTTTCAGAGGGTAGCTTTGTGGTTAGAGCATGGTCAGGCTTGACAGACATAATGTGTATTCCCCTTTCTTTTCTGTATACTAATTTTTAAAGAACTTTGTCGTTTTCTTTCTCTCAAGAATCCTGGTTCTAATTCAGGTGCCTATCTATACAAATGACACCCCCCTCTGAGCAATGGGAAGCCCCATGTGAAAAGCCGGGTGTGATTTACCAGCTGAGCAAGCACCGACACAAGTCAGTCAGCACCGAATGCTGCCATCGCACCCCTTGGTACTGCCTTCCCGGTGCTAAATAGTGACTCGGGCACCTAGTGCCACGCAGTGGAAATCCCACCTGTACAACAGCGTTACCGTCGGCGAGGACCAGCCTGGAGTCGCTTTCTGCGTGTGGGTCAGCAGCAGGGCCCACAGGCGCTGGCAGCTGCACTTCCCAAGTGCATGTGGGAGCGACGGGCTCGATGGGACTGTGTTTTTCCTTAACTGTGAACTGTACCTTGTTGTACCTTGTTGTTCGTCCCTGTGTGCAGGATGTGTTTAGGGCAGGGTAACACAGAAGTACTGGAAGGACTCTGTGAACACATGAGACTTGGGATGGCATCTTGTGGTTGTTCAAAGAAATGCAAGAACACTTGCAGGAGATGAGTTTACTGCCTCTTTATTTTACACTGAGCTGCTTTAGGTGCAGATTTTTCTTCTTGAGCTACGTGATGATTCTTTCTTGAACAGTCTGTCTAGTTGTCAAGCACGTGACAGTAGCCGTTAGCCTCCTTACGGCCTGTTCCAATAGCCAGGGCTTGGGGTGACTACAGCCAGCCACTGCTGGAAGCCCCATGCTGGTGGGTACCTGGGTGTATGGGAGAGTGGCGCTGCTCTGGTCTGAGCCTCCCTGGTGTCAGAGACGGGAGGACTCTGACGTACTGCTGGTATTAAGCCGTTGTTTGTTAAAAGCATTTGCTGTTTAACTTTGGCCTTTCCCTGCCTGTCTCAGCCAGCAGCTCAGCTGTATGGCATGCAGGCACAGAGAAGGTACCTCTTCAAACATTTCCTTTTCCCAGAACAGTCATTTCAGACCCCAGATAATCTCTTCTGCGAAGCACAGGTCTGTACTGGGGATCCAGGGACTGGAGCGCAGCTGAACTGGCCCCGTCAGCTCCCAGGCCAAAATACGTCAGCTCTCCAGGTTAGGGAAAGCAAACTCAGAGGAGGAGCAACTCCTGGGGTAAGTAATGTCCTGTTTTAAGGAGTAGTGGTGTCAGGGCACATCTACATTCTGCCCTTTTCCTGGGGCAGTGGGGCAGTGCCAGAGCGGTCCTGGCCCGTCAGTGCCCAAGAGCAGCATGAAGCTGTTCCCTGCACAGGGCTAAAGCTTTGCCAACTGTTTGAACGAGGCAAAAAGCCACTCTGTGTTGGAGTCACACACAGCAGCTACACCGCGGCTTACGGATTTGACTGGTATCATATGGAAATAGTAATGCTCACACTGTCTTGTGAGCATGTGTTTTCTTTTGCTTGTTACTGGAGCAGGCTGGGAGACAGAATGGCTTCTCGGGCTTTTCAGGTCTGTTTTTAATAGTGTTGCCTAATTGTAGTGAAGCTCTCAAGCCTGTGCGTGCTTGGACAAAACGGCAGCGGGAAGAGGGTGGACTCAGCTCCAAAGGGCAGTTCCTGCCGCTGTTCCAGTGCTGGGCGAGCAGCTTGCTCAGATCCCAGCTCCAGTGCGTAACTGCTGGCTGGTGAACGCTCTCTCAAGGTAAATGCTTTCTAATTACAGTGCTTAGAAGCAGCACACTTTCTTGTCTTACAATGAGAATAAGGCTGCTGTGATTTTTACTGTGTGTCAGATTTATGGCATTGATTGAGACCCATTTTAATAATGGACAATCAAACATCGGCTCCTACAAATTGCCGGTTATTTCTGCAGTGCTGTTTTGTCATCAGTGAAGGGACGAGCCATCGGGATGGTGATCAGTCCCAGCTCTGAGCTCTCATTCGTAGGTCAAGACGCTTGAGAGTTTCTTACCTAGAAAATGAAGGCGCTTTGACAGGATGACTGCTGCTTGCTGTGCTCTAACCAACGGGACGTCACAGCCTGGAAATTACTTCATGTAATACCTTTATTCTAGCTTGTTCACCAGAATTAAGTCAGCATTATTTACTTATTTTGCCTGATAAGTGTATGGTTATTTTACAGTGCTGCGTTACAAGAAAGCATTAAGTGTGCCACTAAATACAATTACAGAGATTGTTCAAGACTAATTCATTCTTGCAGTTGTTTTTGGCATCTTTTAAAGACAGTTTTATCCAGGCAAGAGTGTGGCAATCGTACAAAATGCCAGTTTCAGGTTCTGCATTTCAAGCACCAGAGAATGCTCAGAGACGTGCTTCTGCTTTGCCCTCCAAGAGGCAGGTGGAACCCCAGCCTATAACCTGATTTTTAGTGCGGGTCTAGGGAGAGGACAGGGGCTGAAGGAAACACCTCCCAGGTGCAGATCAGATTTCAGACACGGGTGGGATCGGGGTTGTGTATCCTCTTACGCTTTGATTCAAGTGTAGTGAAACTATTCAACAAATTTCATTTCTTTATTAATTTCCTAATTAATGAAGAAATTCATTAGAACTTTGTGCAAAAGTATTTCCTTATTCTTCACTGTAAAGATAACAGTAGAATACCTTAAACTCCAGAATGGTGGCACTGCCTCCTCCGAGAGACACTGTAAATACCTAATGCTTTGTAGTTTTGCAATACATAAAGAGAACTAGAAACTTGCGTTTTACTTATGGACATTTTATTTAAACATTTGTAAATTATACTAAGTAAACAGCATATTATTTATTTCTATGTGCATGCAGTTGTAGTCAAGTCTTCAGTGCAGTAATTAAGAATTTTAAGCAGCATGATGCTGAAAACTTCTCTGGAAAGAACGTCTGACCCTTCTTGGACTGTGCCGTGAGGTTTCTTTGCTGTACATAATGAGACGTAGGGCTTGTTTGTCATTAAGTTACAATGCAAAGTTTCAAAGTGTGCCCAACAGAAAGGAATTCTCAAAAGGAAGTATCCATTAAAAAAATAGAGATAGCAATAGCAGGCAGCTTTCTGAGTGATTTTTACGAAAAATCAAATTTAAAAACAAGTCAGAATTTTACCAGGTGTAGATACTACTGAAGTAAAAAAATGTCCATGAGGGGGTTTATCCTTTGGTTTTTAAAAACACCTGTCATGACCCCGTGAACCTTGGCTAACCTCGGTCAAATGCTTCCTGATCCATTGTACAGTTCCAAATAGTAGCAGATGAGAAGGATGGAGAACTTGCTGAATTTGGTCCACAGCCTGAGGCCAAGCCTCATTACTAGTTAAAAAGATGAGGTAAAAAACTCTTCTTTAAATTGGTTTCACGATCTTCATTGACAAATAGTTCTGTTGGGGGAAAAAGGAAGAAACACGAGGTAAAAAGCTGTACACAAAATATTTCAATGTAGTTTTGTAAAAGACATTTAAGATATTAAAATAGATCAGAATGTATTCAGGTGTGATAATATCAGTTTAAATACAGTAAAAATGAGTAAGATATTTCAGATTAAAGTAGACTGAAATCCAGACTCTAGACCATCTATGAACTATTTTTAATTGTGTAGGTTATTAACACTTCTAAAGCATTCATTTGCTCCATCTTTAGTTAATAGGTTAATTCTAACATGAATTTTATTTTCTTCTCAATAAAGATCAGTTGAAGTTGTTTATAGCCGTAAGTCTATAATCCCTATCTCTTAAGGAGGTCTGTTGCCATAGGAGCAGGGGTGATGGCTTTAAGCAGGACCGCGGACGAGCCCTTACCGGCAGCGAGTAGAGGAGGACTGCTGCAAACAGGAGTAAAACCAGCAAGACGATAAGGCCGATGAAGAGCCATTTAAACCTGCGCCACACAATAAATCTCATTGTCTTGCAGGGATTTGTAAACCAAAGGAAGGAAGTATCTGGTCGGCTGCATTTTGAAAGAAACAAATATTACTCATACTATAAAAACAGGGAAAACTTAAGCGTGAGAGTGTAACCCGTGAAAACACTCCGCTTTGGAGGCTGAAGAAAACACAGATAGTTTTGCAATGTAAGACAGCAGTTTCAGTAAACATGTGCGATTAATACCGAAACCACCTTGCAATTTATCCTAGTGCTTGCAGAAGGAAACAAGATTGGCTTTTATAAATGTAGTTTTGCAAAGGATAATTGCTGTCTAATGTAGCCTTTACCGCATGCGGATTTTGTCAAGGACATCACAGTAGCTAGATGGTATCTACTGCTCAAGCTAGTGAGAGAAAAAGAGCTTACTTTGGTAGGTCTAGTTTGGGGTTCATGTTGGGTTCATCTCGTCCTTTGCCAGCTGGCCTTTCCTCAGCTTCTTTTTCATTGACAACTTCCAATGTCATTTCAACTTTACCCTTCAGAAAACATGTGGCAGGAGACAAGCATCTTACTGAGACAGCACTAACGGCACTTGTTTGGTACGTACACAGCGCAGCCTGGCAGCAGCTCACCGTGTGCTGCTGTGTGGGTTCCAGTTCCTTCTCAAAATAGACTTACTTCTGCACCATGACAGTCACAATACAGTATCAGAGAACAACATAAAATGGCTCTGCTAATTAATTTGTAGTTCTGTTTTAGGCTACCCATAGTTTTTTTCCAATTTAGCAAAAGAAAAACAGTTCTCTTCTTTCAAGAGCAAAAAAACCCGCAATTCTTCTCTTCTTTCAAGAACAAACCAAGGACTGCGCCTTTTCCGAATGACTAAGCATCTCATCGGTTATATTGCTGTGGCTGAGAGATGTTTCTGAATATGTGTCCTCATTTATTAAATTCCAGGAATAAAGTTTAAAGGCAAAAAACATTAGAAGAAAGAGACACACATTTATATTCTTCACAGCACAGGTTAAGATGCGTTAGGTCTTCTCATCGCCCTCGTACTCACGAAGCCAGTCTGGGGGCTCAGTATACAAATTGTATTTGCTGTGTACAAAAATGCTTTGGATTTAAACTTTTTTCTGTAGCCTTTCATGCATTGAGGATGTTTCATGTTTCTCCTAAGCAATAACGTGATAAGTTCATTCACACAATAACTCTGTTGGCTGCTTTGGCGAGATAACATGAGTCAACCTGGCATCAGATTCCTTCAAGTTAAACAGAGCTAAAACCAAAATAAACACATTTAGGTATTAAACTCCTACTTTGAAACAAAAAATTATTGATGGAGCAAAATTCCTGACCTTGTGCATGGAATGTTCTGTTTACTCCTCCTCTGTCTGTCCACTGAAAGCTAACAGCCAAGCGGGGACTCTTGACAGTCTGTCTTTATCATTTGAAAAGCAAGGTCAGCACGTTTTAAGTACATTTTTAAAAAGTACTAGTCATACCGCTAAAATACGGGAGCCATCCTTTTCTACATAGCACGGCCACCATCCTTTCATGGCTTTCTGCTCAAAGAGAGAGGCGGTCCTGGGAGCCTTCTGGGAGCTGTCTGGCTGGAATTCCGGGATCATGGCTATAGTGCACTTCTCTGGAGTCTTCGCGGGAATGATGGTTTTATGTAAATCAAGTTCCACAAAGCCTGGGAAATGGATAAAAAAACCAAACTCTGCATAACACAACCAACCCTATAGCACAGTGGTTCTACAGCAGCCTTTCCCCTCTCTAAATGCGGGATACAGGAGAAACAGTCAACAGACACATTACACCCAATGGTTAGTAATGTTACCTAAAGAAAGAAATTAAGTTTTCAGGCACATTATCATTTGGTGCACTTTGTGGCAGGGCTCACCTGGATGGAAGTACCTTGGTTTACCTGCCAGAAGGCCTTTACTGAGCGAATATTCACTCGTTCACAAGCAACCCTGTACTGTGTGGGAAGGCAGGAGTGTCTGCACGCTCACTTGCTCATTTGTAAA
>KZ506034.1:0-27119 GCA_002844005.1 Limosa lapponica baueri
TTCCAGCTCCTCCTGTTTGTTGCCCATACTATGTGCATTTGTGTAAATGCACTTTAGCTGGGCTAGTTTTCTTACCACTTTTATGGGGGGGTGAGGCCCAACACCTCCCTGACCATGCTTAGACCCTTAATTGAATATGAATTATTATTTTTTAGCATTTTTCCCCCCCAATAGCTTCATATAACCTGTGCATGTTATTTAAGAGCCAGTCTCATGACTCTTCGTAATACCAAGTGTAGAAAATCTGGAGAGACACAGTTGGATTAAAAACCTTTTCCCAGCTTTTGGAAAACTTTTTGAATGGCTCTGTGTAAGCTGCTTCATCTCTCCTACCTTACTTCACTCATCTGAAAAATGAAGGTACAAGGACAAAGTTGAGTCCTTTGCAAGGTGGAGCAAAAGGATTACTGAGCTCAGAGCTGTCTTAAGGGAAGTGCCAAGTAGGCACTAAGTTTGCTAAGTCCATTCTTGTTCTAGCTGACAACACAGGGAAATGGCTGCAGATGTGCAGGGCTGAAGTCAGCAGGAGACAGTCACAGTTAACCAACATACAAGAAGGAGCACACTACTGAAATGTCTTGTTGTGACGAAGTTAGTGGGCAAGAGTTAATGTGTAATATATTCAGAAATATGATTCAGAATGCTGAAATTTTAACCAGAAACATTCCCAGGTTTTCAGGAAATTCAGATGCTGTTATATTCTTCCCCATTGTCCAAGCTACATTTCAACATGAAGCTCTGGGCGTTAATATGCTCCTGTTTCAAAGGCATCTATGTTTTTTGCATGTCTATTATTGCCAACTGCAGTAACTCAAAGTTAAGGATTAGCTCACTAGCTAATCAACATTATTAATTACTATGAATTACTAATTTTTTTTTGCTGAACTGTGATTGATACTCAGTAAAACTGAACCCCAATGCACAGTTAATAGCAATCTGTTGAGATCAATCTGAATTTTTCATCTCTCCAAAGCCTTTTAACAATGTGTCTATTGAATAAATATATATAAATGTATTTTAATTAAGCTAACCTTTAAAAATCACTCTCAAAACAATCACCAAATAGGAGGGAAACTGTTAGTATAGTGTCATAATTTCTGCAGAACTGCTATACCAAATCTAATAATGAATGTCTGTGCTGATATTGAAGATTGAGTGCTACAATACCTTTACCGTCTGTTTTTAAGTAATTAGGCATGTATTCATCCAAGAAAACCTACGTATGTGTTCTTTGCAACACATATTTCCACAGATGCTGTGGAAAAATAGAGATGTTAGGTCTCACAAGTCCAAACATTTTTATCATCCAAAAATTAATTGAGCCATAAACAAAAAGGGAAAAAAAATCAAGGCATTGCAGACAATTGAACATAGTATTTTAGCTTTCCATAACAACAGCCTATTTTTCAGGTGTTGTGTCTCATTGTCACCTTTGCAGTGAAGTGACCTGCTGTTGAAAGCTACTGCGTTGCATTTTAAAATTCCTTGGCAAACATGGGATGCCCCTTGGACAGGGGTTCACCAACCGTCTTCAAATTCTGAAACTCTTCTGACCTCTTTTTTTTTATTATTATTTTTTTCTGAACATTGGCAAATTTTTATTAAATTGACATTTTTCTTAGAATCCAGGCAATATCTGAGTACCATGCATGGTCCCCAAAAAGAATTTTTTTCAATGAGTTGCCTACAAGTGTGTTATTGAAAGGTGTATCTAGCATGCCTATACGATATTCTAACTTCTCAACTGTAACATTTGTGGCAGGATACCTACATATGTTAAATGTGGATTAGAGACAGGCTGGAATTAAATGGATGTACGCATACTCTTTTCATTATGGAAACGTGTATACGTAACTGAATTTTTCAGCTTTCTAAAACGCAGAAATGAAGTGTGTCACAGTCACATTTAGCTGACATTTTTAAGGGCCATTACAAAGATGGTTATAAATCCTAGTGTGGATAGACTGTTCAAGATCAGCAGGCCAGGGCTATGAACCCTGAAATCATTAACAGCATTAATGCTCCTCAGATAGTGGGAAGCGGAACTATAAGACTGTAGATGGTTATGAGGGGTTTGTTTCTCTACTAATAGTATTTTTGTTAATCTAACCTTAGAGATATGCATAGTGCTCCTGCTTCACACGTAGGAGTGATAACAACATGATTATAATAGAGAACAATAAAGAGAAGAAAAGGATATAGAGGAAGAAATGGGAATGCCTATCAGAGTGACAACTTAGGAAAGCATTTTTCTAAACAATTTCTGCTGCTGCCCCAGTGTAAAGGTTATTGAGCTGTCAAGGTTCAGTCAGAAGCATCAACCACTAGAAGAAACCAGAACATTGGCAAAGAAGAGAATTAGGGTAGGAAAAGACCCAACAACTCAAAAATAAAGCAATTTTGAAACAGCTGAATTCTAACCAAGATGTTTCAAATGTAGGAAATAAAATAGTCTGAATTACCTGGAAACTAAATATAGTTTGCAACCATTTTCCAGATTTTTACTTTAAAAAAACCAAAAACAACAAAAACACCAAATTGTTTAAAACTTAATTGGGTTCAATAATGTTTTTCATAGGACAGGAAAACAGACCAGAAAAGGCAAGCCCAGAGTCTAAGCAGCTGTGTCTCTTTACCACAAACTTTCACAGAAAAAGTAAGATTTCCCACTCACACATTTACATAGAATTATTCAAGGCATGAATTTAACCAAAACCTTTACATCCTATTCATCTTTGATAAGATTCAAAATAGCTGAACTACTTTATTTTTCAAATTTATCCCCTTTTTTGACATGTAGGAAGTACTGAAGTTATTGTACCTCTCTACTATTCCACATGTGGATGGGATAAAGCATATATATGTGTGTTACCAGACACTGGTTATTTTTTTTTTCTTTTCCTTTTATTAACCTTGGTGGTATGAGAATGATTTGGATGAAAAGCAAAACCTGTGGATCCTAAAACCAGCTATGAGCTTTCTAGATGTAACCTTTGCTAAATTCTACTTGGAATAAAGAGTTGTTTTCCACATGTTTTACCTCTGGGTAGCTGCAGAGATCAATGCACTTGATTACAGCTTGCACATTCATATCACGGAACCCATTTTACGTCGTTAATAAGAGCAGCCTGACATTAGCTCAAAGAGAAAAGCAATCACTTAAGCTCTTCCCATTTGCTTAGTTTTTAAGTGCCAAATGTTACCTCCTGCATAGATATTCATAGGGAATGAGCCAAAGGGGACATGAAATTCTGTGAGCTTCTCTTTGCAAAGTTTTCTTCAATCTTTTTATCTGAAAGGTGAAGTTTTGTGTGGCTGTGGAATGGCCAAAAGACTACCTCCTGCTTTTTTTTTTTTTTTTGCTGCTCTTCTGGCCTTTTGTGAGCCATCCCTGTACCTCTTTGAAAGGGGTACAGCTATAGGGCTTCTGTTAAGTCTCCCCAAACAGCTGTGATTCAAACGTGTATATTTGTATAGATATAGGTATATATGAAGTATACTTGTGTGAAAATATACATAGTGATCAAGTCACCAAGATGTTAATAAAACCTAAAATATGTCAAACCAAGAAAACTAAGAAGGCTTTAGCAAGTTTCTCAGGGATATGTAGTGACATAAAGGGACTGGCATTACTTTTGTACTGGTCACTGAAACATGGGGCAGAGGACAGTACAGTGTATCAAATGCTACTTAATGCATACTCCATGCATCCACACAACTGACCCTGGGGTGGCTGTACCGCAGCCACCTACATATCCCACAGTGCCTTCCTGCACTTGATGCCATACCCCTCTAGGGAAGGAGCATGGACTGATTTATTTGCCCTGTGTCATCCATGTCACGTTGTCAGAAAGTGTTACAGGATACATAGCAAAGCATTCACACAGGCAGGAAAGGACATTCCTCACTGCCCCAAAAATAAAGGGAAAATTGTGTCTCTGCCTTCAAAAATGCATCAGCTGGCAACTGTGCTCAAAAGTCAGTCTAGTCATGGAAGGCTGTTTCAGGAGGACTTGCTTCAGTGCATAGGCTGTGAAAAATGAGCTAAAAAAGTTTAAGAAATTCTTCTGTAAAAGACTAAACATTAGGTAAGGGAGATATGCTTGCTTCTCATTTTGTACCTTTGCTCTTTAGGTACCCTGCATTGGGGGCAAAATAATAAATAAAATTTTTATCTGAAAAAGTTTTGAAGCTGTAGCAATAAGGTGTTAGAATAAAGTGCTAGGATACTTTAGCCAGCTTTTAGTGAGGTAGATGTTAAGAAAGGCTACCCACAGCTGGGTAGAACTTGATGAAACTGAAAATGAAGAATAGGTTTATTTGCTCTACACTGTTAAGACTGATTCTTACCAAAGCTAGCTATGTTCTCTCTATTGAAGTCTAATCGCAGGCCCTTATAAGTCATTTTAGCTAGTTTATTGTACACAGATCCCTCAAGCTGCTGGTGCCAAACACAGGGAAACTACTGCATTAAAACTTCTTTATATGGGGAAGCTGAAGTTTAGAGATGAGAGTGAGGATAGGGAAGACTATCTGATTCCATTCAAAACGGAGCAAAGAAAACAAATCTCCAGCTATATGTAGTGTATATGTATTGAATAGACATCAACTGTCCAACAAGAATAACAATGTGATTATGAAATGTATGAAATATATTTATGCTTCTGTACATGCAGGGAAAACTTATGTAATTTAACATTCAGCTTTTAATTTTGTACTTTTTTTTATTTTCAAGATCAAATATGGGATAGCAGATTTGCAGTATACCTAAGAAAATACATAATGTAGTTTAATTTGAGAACTATCATGATGAAATAAGGAACTAGAGAATGTTTTTCTTCCCTTTGTGCCATTTATCTTCAACAAAAATGCAGGCCCTTGCCAACTACATAATTTATTGTATTTATTCCTCTCACTCTTAACATGAATATAGTTTTCTTGGGTGTTGTCATTGCTGGGTTGTTATTTTTTAACTTTTCTCCCTCCTTCCCATCTGTACTGAAGCACTTCCCAGCACAATTCAGCCAGGAGGGCTGGAGAGCAGCTGTCTCCACTGTGCAAGCTAATGGTTTGCCAGTAGGGCATGCTTCTGCACAGGTTCATTGGTTTTCCTCCCCCTCCCTTTTAGGTGTGATCTCACCGTTTTTTAAATGCTAAGTATAATTTAAACTGGGACCAAGAGACTTCACCTTTCCTCTAAGCAGCTAAACAGTGTTTGTCTTTCTAACACTGCTAGTCTTTATGAAGGTATTATATGGAAGCTCACTTTCAAGCAACTAAAATGACAATATAAATTCAATGCCACGGTAGTCATTTATCACTTTATGATAATGCCAGAATATACAAATGATAAGACTGAAGAGCTCAGGGAGAAATCTGAGGGGTTTTTTATCATTTATTTATGGACTTATGTAATAAGAGGGAGTAAATGCTGAAGGAGGAATACAATGACATTTCATCTAACAGGTTGATTTAGTGCTTCCCATTCCCTGATCAATGACCCCCTTATGTTTAGAAAAGACTGAGCACTCCAGAAAGAAGTGTGTATCTTCTTTATTAAAATTAGTCAGAAAAAGAGTTCGGCTTAGTTATAATTAACTCTATGAATAAGGTATAATTATTAATTCTTAAGCTAATGTGTATGTTGCCTTAAATGGTGCTAAGCTTAAAAAAGGGATATCTCTCACAGAATACTGTAGCTGTTAAGAAACTTGTCAATAAGAAAGAGGGAGTCAGGACTAAAAGGATGTGCAAGATCATGACCCAGATACAAACTGATGCATGATGAAAGGAGATTTAAAATGTTAATAATAACAAAATGTTGAAGCATTAATTTTTCGGTATGCATTGTAAAAGAAATGTATTCATTTTTTTTGTTTTTCTTTTTTTATGTTATGTTAAAATAAGCCATTTATTTCCTTTACCCTTTTGTGCAGTTCTATATACATGCAAAATTAGGGAGCAACATATGCCATGCTCAGCTTCCCACCAGGTACTACTCTAAACTCTAAACTCTTTTCATTTATAACAGACTGACAATAATTAAATCCTCTGTGAGCTTCAGGTTGTTCTTGTTTCTTTTCAGTGGAATAAAAGAAAACTCTGCTTAAGGTAATGTAAAGCATAAACATAAATGCTCAGACATCACATTTATCTTTATAGGATGCCAGTTTCACCTTTTGCTACTATATAGTTTATGGTGATGATAGCTTGTAGTGTACAAGACATGTCATACATAAAGCCTTGTGAACGTACATCCATTTCACATACGCATGTAGCCTTTTAAAGCAGTCAATATCCAGGAAAGTGACAGCTGATATCTTAAATGACACAGCTCAGACTGAACAGAGTGCCCTACTTAACTGAATATATGACTGTATAGTTAGGTGTAAGAAGTTAGCTGAGGGAACCAGAGATTATAGCACGTCCCTATGAAAAATCCAGCCTCTCACTGTTTCAAACCCAAAGTAACACCCACCTATGTGTCTACTGTCATTTTAGTTGATAAGTAGAGTTGACATTAAGACAGATATCTCAGGAGATGGAAATATTAGTCTTTTTGAATTGCAACAAATTCCACAAGCTGTATTACGGTCGCCTTGTACATTCTGCAGTAAAGGAGCGATAAATAACTCAAACTGATCCCAGTTCCATAAGTGCAAGTGGTAACTTGCAAATGCCAAATTGTCTTCCCAGCCTGTTATTTCTGCATGCTAGTTTTCAAATTGATTATGAAAATATAGAATTTGTATGGATAGACTGCTGATATTCCTTCCTTCATTTTCTGAGCAAACACAGGGAGGTTATCAGAACTTTGAATAATGTGGGATTGCTGGTGTTGAGGCAACTTAACAGAGGTGCAGATATGGTAGGGCCTTGGACTGTATCAGTGACCTTTGGGATTGTACTGGGTGCAGGTGCCCAGGTGTTGGCCACAGCGGGGTGTAGGAGGGCATCTGGGAGAAGAGTCCAGAACTGCCCCATGATGAACACAACCAGTTCCAGCCACTCCAACTGACCCACTGCAGGGCACAGCTGAGTCCCTCAGTCAAGATAGTGGCTCCTCTGGGAAAGCCTATTTAAGAAAAGGCACAATGCTGTGCAGAAGGTGTGAGAGAGGAGTCAGAAAAATGTGAAACAACCCTGCAGACACCAAAGTGAGACAAGGAAGGGGAGGACGTGCTTCAGGTGCCAGAGCAGAGATTCCCCTGCAGCCCATGGTGAAGACCATGGTAATGCAGGTTATCCCACTGCAGCCCACAGAGGTATACGTTGGAGGCCATATCCACACTGCAGTCCATGGAGGGCAACATGTAACAGCAGGTGGATATATCCTGAAGGCAGCCACAGCCTGTGGCTGAGATCCCACACTGGAGCAGGCTCCTGGCAGGAGCTGCAGTCCATGGAGAGAAGCCCACACAGGAGCAGGTTTTCTGGCAGGAGCTGTGGCCTGTGGGAGACCCACACTAGAACAGTCCATTCCTGAAGGACTGTACTCATGGAGAGGACCCATACCCAAGAAGCTACTGAAAGACTGCAGCCAGTGAGAAGGACCCACATTGGAGCAGTTCATGAAGGACTGTAGCCCATGAGAAAGACTCACGTTGGAGCAAGTAAAAGTGTGAGGAGGAAGGAGGAATGTTATGGACTGACCACAACCCCTATTCCCCATTCCCCTGCACCACTCTGAGAGGAGGAGGTGGAGGAGTCAGAAATAAAAGAGTGAAGTTGAGCCTGGGAAGAAGGGAGGATGGTGGGAAGGTAAGTTTTTCTTTTGATTTTGTTGCTCACTATTCTACTCTACTTTTATTTGGCAATAAAAAATAAAGGTTGTCTGGTTTTCTGGTGATGGCAATTGGTAAAAAAATCCCTGTCTTTATCTTGACCCACAAGTTTTCATCCTATTTTGTCTCCTTGTCCTGTTGAGGAGGTGTAGTGAAGGAGGTGGACTGATAGTGGCATCTGGCAGGTGGCACAAGTCAACCTACCAGAGGGATAGTGCAGGAATGTTTGTGTTAATTTATTTGTTTATAAAGTTCCTTATGGAAGATGGCATTATTGTGATTAGGTACATTTTCTAGCGCTGTTATGTCTTTTACTATCTCATAAATCTCAAGGATTCAGGCCTGTTCCTGAAATATATACACAGGGTATTTCCAAAAAGAGGCAGATGTTATAAGAAAAAAGCTGGAAGCATCTGGGGCTTCTTTTCTGCCTCCAAAAGAAACCTACCATGTTGCAAAAAGAGGAACTGTTCTTGCTAGGAACTGCAGAATAGCTCTGCTGTAAAGTTGCAATGCAGAGCACAAGAAACACTACGTACACCTTGGCATCATTTTCTTGTCTATAAAGACTGCTTCAGCTCCATTTGAGGCAAAAAGATTTGTTTGCTCTCTCTTTTGGCATGGGAAAAGATTATGAGTCTATATGTTTTATATACTTTTCCTAAGTCTTCTTAGGGGATCCTATTTTCCATTCAGAGAAGATATTTCAGACTATGAATATATTATAGACCTCAAGAGCACTTTCAATTTCCTGGCTCCAGATATGCACCCTGGCTCCACCCCAAATCTGTACTTATAAAAGGTCCACAAATGCAGCAACAATTCTTGATGTCTTCCCATTCTCATTTGCACAGAAAGAAAGCACAAACCCATAGGGCAGATGGTGTCAGCAGCATGTACTCTATCTCAGCACTTAAGGGACCTGGAACCTGAAGTTCCCTGAACATAACTGTAGCAAGAAAATTTAGACAGTCTTAGGGACTTTGAGACCTGTAAAATATTTAGAAAACTTTAGGTTGCTGGTCCCAAGAGTGGAATCAAGTTCTGTATTCTGGGCACTGAGACTCTCTGCACTGGGTATGAGAAAAGTCAGTTGCTTTAAATGAGAGGAAAATGGTACAGTGCTCAAAAGTGATGCTACTAAACTTAGACAATAGGGAATGGTTGGCAGGAGCAAAATGTCACTCTGGGCTTGGGTAGGATTTTCAGGGATTCGGAGAAGCACTTCCTCATTTGGGATCCACAAGTTCAGACTTTCTACTGAAAGTAGGTGAAAGAGTTGAATGGAGCTAATGTCTGTCTTCAGAAGTATAGGAGAAATCAGGAGATATTGCATCCCTTCCATATTACAGCTTAATGATTTAAATACTTACTCAGGAAATGAGAGCAGAAGTATAACAAGCTGCGTGTGTTACATGTAGTTTACCACCAGCTCAAGACCAATGGGAGCAGGTGGTGAGCCCGCACTCCCAGCTCCAGGAAGAAAGGAACTTTCTGTGGCCTCTGAGCTGCCCGTCCTGAGGTCTCCCCACAATGAGGTGGCAAACCCAGCTGATTCCATCCTGCACTGGGGATCCATTGCCATGTACTGCCTCTGATTGCTCCTGAAGGGCCATCTCTCCAGAAGAATGAGGAAACCATGATGCACCATAATGACAGGTGAAGGTTTCAGGTATTTAGCTGGCAGGTTCAGAAAGACTGGACATTGTAATCTATGATGGCAGGAGCAGAGCACTGTCTTATGAAAATGTAGGTAACTAGGGTTACTTTTCAAAGTGCCTAGTGATCTTTTACTACTGTGTAAAAGGAGTGTGACATTACCACCTGATTTTTTAAGACACACTTTAAAGAGTCAAGTACTTTTTGTGACATTCTCCAGGACCACATGTCAGAATGAGCTGCTTTGTGAACTCAGAGGAAAATTTACTTTTTAAATCCTCACATATGTTAGACTGAGCTATCTATATAATTCAAGACTGCAGGCCTATGGGGAGTCACAACAACTGGGAAAATATGAAAAGTATAATTGGCCATCTAGAAACTGATATACTGCTTTGTTATGAGTAAAAGTTTCAGGCATCCAGAAACTCGAAGGCATGACTTGAGTGGCCAGTCCCACAAAATGACTAAACAAACGTTAAATGAAATACATTATCTACAGCATTTGTCTATACATGTCTTCAGCTCCTGAAAACATACATAAGAAGTCTGTTTGCATAATTGCTTACAGCATCTTCAGAAAAAGGCTTAATTTATTAGATTATTCCCTGTTAGTATTTTCCCCAAATATAGTGGCAGGGAGTGTTAAATTCATTTCTATTCAAGTAAGTTATTTTAAATGTCTAACTATATAAATGATAATGTATATAATGTTTTTTAAAAATGTGTTTTATGCAAGTTCGTAAGAAGTTACACAAAAATATATGAAAAAAATGTATCTTAATAACATTATTTCTTCCACAGATAATGTATCTGAAAAAAGAGTAATTTTTTTTTATAGCCCAGGAAAAAGAATCTGTTTGTTTCAGTCTGTATCACCTTTTAATATGAATACTTGATTTTAGTATATTTTGACTGTAAATTCAGTGCACATAAAAATATCTTTGTAGGGTAGATGCCACAAAATAAGACAACATTCTGGTGTTTTAATTATTGCATACCTAGATTCTCCTACTACACATAAAAAAAAATCCAAGAAGAATATCCTACTGTTTACATATATGATGTAGGCAATCGTAATAAAAAGTTTTCATTAAATACATTTATTATAAATGGAAATAAAGCAATTCTTGCTATATTTTCATAGCATTGTCTTACAAAGGGAAATCATCAGGGCAGCAGGCACTGCTTATGCCCATTCATTCTATCTTAGTGTATCTGCAGAGATGCAGGAAAGCTCACGCTTGGAAGAAACTAATCTCTCAACAGTAGCTGTGTGAGGAAATGGTAATTTGGCTATGTAATCAAATTGCAATGTATTCAGTTAGCAGATGTGAGCAAATAAAGAGAAGTCCAAATTTAGATTTTGTGCCAATTGCTCTTTTATATGCTTGCTTGTTTTTGAGGACTCCCTATGATTTTTTCTAATTTGCTTGGTGGTGGCAACATGCAGCATGGTTTTGTACACCTTCCGGCTGCAGCACTACAGTTTGCCAACAGATGGCATGATGCATTTCCATTACTCTGTGTCTTTCCAACAAGATGACTGCCTGCCTGTTCATCTCTGAAATAAACCCAAAACACCACCCTAGGCCTCAGCTCTGCAAAGATTTAAGCATGTGTTTGAATTTGCATATCAGTAGCACTAAATTTCATCTTTCCTGCTGTGTTAAAGGCTTTATTTTTTCCACTGTGTTAAGACAGTAGCTACCTGCTATAGGTAGCTGTGTAATGTCAAATTATTTAGGTGTATAATCACAGTGGGGGAGAATATTCTTGAACTATTATTATGGTACCTGTTCACTAGCTAGGTGAAAACTAGCCAAATATATCTGATTTTATGTGAATATAGTCCTGGACAAAGAATTAAATTTCTATCTAGCACTGCACTTCAAATATTCAATCCAGTATGTTTCTTATATTTCTTTCCTTACTTCTAGCTTGCATATCTGAAGAAAAGTTATAAACAGTTATATGAGAAGGCTGTTACATGAACTAGTAATATGAAATAGGAGTGTGCAATAGGATGAAGAACTGTGTGAAATACATGCTGAATATTCAGTGAATGCCAGCACTGGACAACAGCTACTTGGTTACAGAGTCAAAGGTTGAGCATGGAAATTGCCTGAGTTCCCCTTTATCTGCAATTTCAGTTCGGCTCTAACCATGGAAGTACAACAGATCGCTCTGTGCTTTGAAATCAACAATTAAAGCTCTGAAATGAATTATTCTTGAATGAGTACTTTTTTCAGGGCTTTTTTGTGATGACACAGAAGAAGCTACAACATTATCTACATGCCCAGAGGAGCGGTATGGGTTCGGAGTTAATTTTGTATCTCCATAGGACTTGGAGGTTAATTTTCAGTTTCAATGCATAGGTGGTAGAATATATGTAAAATAGGGGACATGCAATGAAAGATTTTACCAAACTGCAGAAATGTGCATAACATGCTAAACAGTACGGTTCCATATGCTGGTGGATTAGTGAATACATAGGCCCAAGTTACTGAACTTTCATTTTAGGAAGAAAATCTTGTGAGCTCTTCCCAGTTTCTTCTATGCTTCTGACTAATCATAGCAATAGAAATACTGATACATGATGTTGAATACAAAGATATGTCTTTTAGGCTGTCCAGGCCACTGGACACCACTTCCCAGATAATGGAGTTTGGTTTTGGTGTATATTCTTTGCTCTTGATGACTTTATGTCTCACCATCATTAAAGATACACTGTTTTGCCAGTTTACTACCTTGTTTTGAGACTTTTCTGCTTGTCAGGGTGAAGACCATTTAAATTATTACAGTTTGTTTTGAAATGTCCTGTTCCTTTATCTAATGCCTTGCAGAAATGTAAGAGTATTACATCAATAGAAATACCTTTACCAACAAAATCTATAATCTCATAAAAAATATTAAGTTAGGTCGGCAGGATTTGTTTTCTGTAAACCCACACAGACTGTTAGTAATTATATTGCCTTATTTCACTTTTTCAAGTCCTATTTCAGCCATAACATTATTTTCTTTGGGATCAATACAGGGGTTGGCTTGGGTCACCAGGCAGAAAAGTACAAAGGAAAACAGGTCAAGGCCTAATCATTCCTCGCACTCTCTTCTCCACCAATTACTTGAAGTGGAAAATATCTAGAGATCTTGAATCACTTTCCATGTCAGCCTGAAGTCTGGATGGGTCTTTGGAGAACATATGAATTTTTGTGGTATTTTCAGACTCAGACTTCAGTTACTTCACTTGTAGTGTGGTGTTTCTAGGAGGAATAATGCATTAAATCCCAGAAACACAAGAAGTTAGGGGTATTTCCATTGTTTGGACTACAGTATAATGACCCCTCAGAGCTGCAAAAGGCTTTGTTCCTGGGGGAAGATTTTCACTGGAAAGGCAGGAGGAATATCATTCCCCAGATATTAACATTTAACAATGATTTCTCTCTCACTTTTCTGCAGGCTAAAAAGAAATAATGCTTGTTTGAGGAAGGGTTTGAGGAAAGGGCAAGGAAAGAAAGAATACAGGATGCTACTCAATGAAATGGAGTATATTAGAAGCAGAGAGACATTGACAAACGCTTTAAAGATTCCAGGAAGAAAGATGGTTGTTTCTGTACTCTGACAAAGACTTTGTTAAGATGACATTCTGATTCAATAACATTGCTTCTCTATCTACAACTGCACTTAAAGGCCAGTCTATTTTAGAAAAGTTACCTTGTCTAGCTGTGACTTACAGTTAGTTGCTACTATGTCCCTTTACAAGAGGAGCTCTTCATCTGGTGTAGATTTAACTCTGTTAAAGAGATCACATAGTAAGCAACTTTATCTTCACCATTGGAGCCCAAGAGGCCAGAGGGACTGTCATATACAGAAGCTAAACCCAGAACAAACTTTAAAGATTTATACAAAAAGTATAATTAAAAGAAACAAACAAACAAACAAAAAAACAAAACCAAAAAACCACCCCAAAAAATCACATTTGCACAAATCTGTGGCAAAGCTTGATTTAAAGAAGAGGGAGCAAATCTTTTCCTGTCTTAGTATGGTTTGGACACTATCTAACCCCTTTTTTTCCAAACTCAGAATAATCTGACAAACAGCACATGAGCAGAAGGTGGGACACTGCAGGGTGCTAAACAGACATGAGCCGATAAAGCTTCTCTTGGCCAAGTGGTAGAGCTTTGTGTGAGTACACCAGGTTGGATGTTGTTACATCTAGGATTAGAAGACTCCCAAGCCTTTCTCAAACAGCAACTTCAGGGCCAACAGGAAAAGACATAAGTAGAAGCATGTTACTTTAACAGAAAGATCTCTGGGTTCCAGTCAAGCCACCAAATAGTGAGATGATATGAAGTAGACTGGTTTTTGGACTGCAAGATTGCAGTGTCACTTGAAACAATATCTCCTACAGATAAGGACTGAATAAGATATAAGACATTCATGGAAAAGGGCCATATACTGTAAAAGTCTTTCTCTCCTCTGTTTAGTTAGATGAGACCAGCCAATTTTCAGGTCAATTTACAAAGCCCTTTACAGCTCTCATGAATGAGACAAGGACTGAAATAATGCCATTTAAGAGACTTTATTATTGCTATATATTCTAGTCTACCATAAAAACTGCTATCTTTTGTAACTACGATGTGTATTTTTATAACAGTTTTTGTTAGCTTTTTATAATTATACCTATGGTATGTTGCTTACTTTTTTCTTTTTCTTTTAAGGAATCTGAGTATTAAATGCGTGCTAAGAATGAATTTTATTGTTAAAGTTTCTTGAACTACTTATTTTGAATGCCTCCTTTCCTTGATGGTGAACCTCAACAAAATCAGTCACCATGTGCATGGTTCCTCCTAGATCATGTTAATCCTACTGTGCAAGACTGCAGGCTGTGTTATTTCTCCAACAAAGAAGTTCCTATCAATGCACAGTACACTTGTACTTCTCCACAGTACTAGTCATCATTTCTGGTCTTGTTTATTCCTATTCTCTGTCTTTCCCTCTGACGTTTTGAAGTATTTATACATCTTTACATCCACCGAAGTTTTAAAGTTGAGCAACTGACACATTTGCAGAGAAATCACTCAAAGGAAACACGCATGCATTTATTTTCTCAAGTCCCTCCAGGTGATTAAGCTTAAGGTTAAATTCTGCTCCTGTGAGCAGAGCCCAAGAAGATGTATTTTGCCCACAGGAACTGTGGAAATCTCTCCTTTCTCACTCTGTCAGAAGGTCCTGAGGTACCAAGGCCACAGCTGCTACCACAATGTTAAGCTTGAGGCAGTATAGTTATATAAATTACTGCATCTTATCCTTTACATGTTTTTTGAGCAAAAAATGCATTTTTCAAAAAAGCCACTGATTCTATCTTTTCCAGACCTTTACGGATTTTGATCACTCACATGTGCATCACTCACAAAGCTGTCCTGGAAGGCTGCTGCCGCCCAGATATATATGGCCCAGTAGTCCTACCACATCCCGAAGCTTTTGTGTCCTGAGGAGGTATGATTCCTCCTCACAAACTGAGCAGCTACCTTAATGTTGGCTGCAGCACTGAATCTCAGCAAATGCTTACTCACCTCAATATCAGGCAGAACTTCCCTTCACGCAACCACCATCTGGGTATGATAACTGTGTGTGAAACCTGTGTTTACCTTCAGACTTCTGCAGAAATTAAAACTATATGCCAGGTGAATACAGATGCCTCAAATTTTCTTCCTCCTATGTGAACTGTGCATTACAGTCAAGCTCCTTTTTGATCACTTCTCACAGCTTCTAAGTCTTGCTGTCCTGGAGTTGTTCTTGCTTGAGAAGACTGGTATATAACAACTCCCATTTCAGTTTCCTCACCATTTCATTGCTATCATGCTTTCTTGAGGTAAACTTAATTTAAATAGTGTGAAGAACAGCAAGGCAAGGACTTAAATATAAAGACTATGCCCACACATATTTTAACCATTAGTCACTTTCAAATGTGAAACTACATTAAGCACAATACAGAAGACAGTCACCATCAACCAGCACTTTTATTAAGCTACCATGTGTTTTTAAGTCACTGTCTTTCCAAACTTGCTTGTGGGAGTTGTGATGAGGGAGCTGAAGGGAGGCCTCAGCTTGCAGCCATGCAGTGAGCGTTGCAGCCATGTCTGTGCTTGGCTATGAACTCAGCAAATCCAGAACCCAGACCTGAAAATTTGACTGCTTCACTTGAATAGCGCTTTCTGATCCCTTACATCTAATTTCAGCCCTACTTTTAGATGAAGATAGATGTTCTTCTCTCCACAATGGGCATTTCTCAGGTTTTCTTGGGCACATAATGTTGAAGTATTTGGTGACTTTTTAATAAATTAGAAAGGTGTCTAAATATCATAGATGTCTGATGTGGCAACCAGTCCAGGAAGGAAGGTGATTAAATTGTTGCTAGATATTTCCAGATGTTTTACTCGGTGGAGTTCAGATGGGCTGTTTCCTATTCAAGGCTTTTTCTTTCCCCTTTGCCATTGGCCCTTCTGCTGCTCTTATATGCACAGGAATATTTAAGAAAGTTTGTTGGCACTGACATATTTACCATATTGCAGTTGGTGTTGATCTCACAAATAATTCTGTTGTGCTTGCAGGGAACGGGTAATGGAATGGGCAAAACCCATATTCTCATAGAGACAGAAAGCTCAGCATAAAAATGCAGTTAGGGAGCACAGAAAACAGCAGAGTCGCTCTCAGCTCAGAGATCACAAAAGAACTAATTTGCCAGAATGCCATTCCAAGCCCATGACCACAGCATTAGTAATGCTGCAAGAGTATGGAGTGCACCTGAGCCCTGTGCTCATTAACCTTTTGGGTTAATGTGCAGCTCACAAACATAAAGGGGCTGTGTGTGTGATGTAAGAGAATAGAGGGGGAAAAGCAAGTATGGGGGAAGGAAAGGAGTGAGAATAACTCAAGGAAAGACAGAGTCCTTTTTATTCTTGAAATGAACTGAACATTGTTTTTCTCCCACGCAGAACTGTAAAAAGTGAATGAAGAAAAGCATTCCAAAAGAGAAATGAATTTGCAAGCTATGGATTTAAATCTAACATATATTTAGATTAGCTATCCACCAGATAATTCTCTGATAAGGAAACTGCTCAACAGAAGAAATGTTTGTTCTCAGAATTGTCCAGATTGCAGGCCTGATCATCTTTATTTTCTCATCAATGGCCAAGGTAAAGTGACCAGATGTCTCAATTAGATTGCACAAGTACCAGTTTTTAATAGACTGGCCCAGTGTTCAGTGATTTTTTTATAAAGGTGCAGAGACATCCTATTGTTATTCTGCCACTGATCCCCCCTCAGTACAAAAAAGGCTGATTCACAGACTCTACTCCTCCTCCCCTGTATGTTATATCTACAGTAGATGATCAAATTCTCATTAACACAGGGGAGAGTACAGCCTGGCACCTGCAAAATGTTTTCAAATATGACTGCTTAATGTCTCTTGGCAATGCTGGTTTGTAACTGGAAGCCAAATAGTGGTGCAGCCAAGGATGCATTGCATGAGATCTCTATCCCCAGGCAATTTAGCTTGGACACAACAGACTTGGAATGCAGCTTCACTTTCTTCTGCTGCCCTGCGCTCGCTCCCATTTCACCCTCTTCAGCACCCCTTTTTTCCTGTTCATCGAGGTCTCCCCTCACCATTCTCTCTTAACCCTTCATTTTCATCTTCCAGATGGAGAGGCTGGGCCCTTCACAAAGCTAGTCTCACGGATTACATGTTCTGCTGTTGTTACATTTAGAGAACATAAACTGTTCCTGAAATTAATGCGATTCAGGTAGGCGTGATCAGTGGCCAAGATTTCATCTCTTGGTTAAAGCTAAATCAGGCGCAGCAATTAGGTGTTTCAGGCTTCTGATAAGCTTTGTAGAGAGACCTTAATTGTTTACGGCTGTTTTTATTAAACTAAGACATACAGTGATGCTAGCTGTCTGAATTGCTTTTTAACATATCCTGCTATTTATAATATTTCGCATATACACAGGGGGTTTTTTTTTTGCAGTTTCAACTGTCTCATGCCTTTAATTCCTGTTCTAATCAGTGAGTGGAAGATGCTATCTGATCACTTTCCATTGAGATGGCAGCATGCAAAGAAAGCGAGTGCTGCACTATGCTACCAGTGCAGCTTTTATTCCATACAAGTTAATCTTGTGAAGCATCTTGGAGTTTTTGATCAGTCTAAAATACAGCACATTTGCTTGAAATAGGACTTTGAAATTTTATCTATAAGTTCTAAATGAGATAGTAATACAAGCTTCTCCAGCTCTTTAATAATGAATGCAGTTATGTCATTTTATCTGCATAGGAATATAGTAAATGAAATCAAAGCAGCACAAACATTACTCTTACATTTTCAAAACTGCTAAGACAGCTCTGTGTACATTCAAATCTTTCTTCCTATACATACTTACTGCAGAAATGTGGTATGGTGTATTGGTTTTTTCAAACTGAGTGCTTGCTGCTGCGTTGACTGAACTCATACCTAATTAATGCTCCCATTCACTTCAGGATCAGAAAGGTCAATCCGGCAGCATTTGATCACTTTGTCAATGATTCCCATCTTTGATCTTATATTTTGTCATGTAATTAGTGTCAGTGAACATCCCATGGGTCCTTGCAGTTGCATGTGAACCAAACTTGTGTGTTGGATTAGGCACCTTGAATTGTATATATTATAACTTAGACATGCCAAGTCTAAGCACCTCGTTTAGACTCCGGCTTTGTATCAGGATTTGTCAACAGGATATTTGTAGTTGGGGGAATATTGCTCTTTATTCAGATACCTCCTTATTGTAGTCTAGCATGTGGAAATGACCTTTTGAAAGCTGAAGTTTTGCTGCAGTTCATTGCTGACATTCCATTGCTAGATGGACATCTATACGTGAAGTGATGTTTTTTCTTTTAATCTAAGAAATTAAAAATAAAAACACTAATCTGTTCAAAGCAATTTAGTATAAATTACAAATCAACAACATTTTTCTCTAGCTTTTGTAAGAATGATGATGGATGGCATAATGCAATATATCTGTACACTAAAAACCACTGCCTGAACAGTTTAGTATCATTAGCAGCACCAGTACTATATTTCATATCCCTCGCTGGTCTCTTCTCTTTGAAGGATTGAACTCTTTCATCTAAATGTATGTAGATCGTAATAAATAGCAGACTGGATTTCTGCTGTGTGGACTTTGCTCTGATCTGTAATGGTCCCTGGTCTGGGCTGGCTCTCTGCACGCTCTACTGCATCTTGTTCCCCATCACAGCAACAAGCAAAACTGGTGTTTCACAGCCTGCTCCCACCAAGCAGGCACTGCAGTCCTAGGCACCCAAAGTAGTCAGGCTGGGAAGAGACAGCGCTTCAGGTATATACGACTGTGTCTCTGAATCACACAACATGTTTCATTCCTAATAATAGTTCATGGCTCAGCCACCTTAGTGCTGTGCAGCATCCGACTAAAACAACAATACTGTGGGAACAAGAGATACTTTCCCTCTTGTTACTGACATAAAAAATTATTTTTAGAAAGCTGCTAGCTTTAGAATCAGAAGTTTTGTGCTCTGATTAGTTCACATAGAAGATATTTATGTGTTTATATTCTTTGTGGAAAATGTTGCTGAAAAAGATTCAGGTGAAATATCAGTCCTTGGCAGATACTTGTTTAAATAGATCTGGTTTTGGTTGCTTGGTTTTAAAACAAAAGAATGTAAACTTTCATGTGAGAATTGCCATTTTGCTGAGAGCCTGGTTTTCAAGGAAAAAATGATAAAAGAAGTTTATTCATCCCTAACTTTGAAATGGATTCCCCGATGTTCACAAATCCCACAATTTTGTTATGAGAGTGTATGTGATTTCCTTTTTCAGAATGCAAGCTCCTGAAAACAAATGCTTCCATGAGAATCTTTATGTTGTGTGAGAAAAACTACACTTACATAATGTCGATCAATTTCTTGAAAATTCTTAAAAGAGTTCAAAACCTCTTTTTTTTTTTTAATAAAAATCCCACTTTACTAAGCCTATCATCAAGTAAGACCTGGTTCATATTTTTGGAATTTTAGTGTTGACTGTGTTATGAATTTGAAGCTATATGTGAATGTGTGGCATGACTAAGTTTTAATAAATTCAGTAAGACTGAATAGTAGCTTGTAAGGTATTTTAACATTTACAAGACAGCTAACAGCTTTTTCTGTACTTTAGAAAAGCAAGTAAATGAGTAAATGAAGTAGCCTTAAATGAAATATCTGGGGACTGTAGTTATTCATGATGGTTTTGTGAATGAATTGAGATCTTGGTGTGGCCTTTTCCCTCCCTCTGTTACTGTTCTTGTATTCAAAAAGAGTCTGCCTGCAATAAATTATCATTATTGCTGCTTTGCTCTTATAGAAGTATTTTTCTCCAAGGTGCTCTTGATACCTTACTAGCTTAAGTGAATCAAACCTATTGTGATCCTTGTGAGGTAAAGAACTCCCCAAAGTCTGAAAGCTCTCTGAAGAAAATATTGAAGATACTGCAATGACAGAAACTTTTCCAAGTGTTTCTGATCTTACTATACAGGATTTCTTAGAAAGCTGCCATGCTTAAATTTAAAACCTTTTTAGGTTATTAATTCATTGCAAGCAAATATCAGTGAACTAAAAATTTGAGTATCATGTTCTCCTGATCTAGTCAATAAAACAGAAAAAAGGAGATAATAAAAAAATCTCTTCTATATATTAATATTCTATCTATAATCCCCTCCAAGTAGGTATCCTCCACGCCCTCTGATACACATTGGGAAAAACAATCTTCCTGGATAATATTACTAATTCACCAACAACTGGACTGAAGTATCAGATTAATCAACAGACACTAGGTGATTACTACTATCCGTATTGCTAGTTTCAGTCCCTGTTTAGCCAAGTAGTTAGTGGGCACACATAAATCCCACCTCATTCCAGAGCTAAGCACATGATTAAATGTTTTGCTGAATGGAGATGGACTGCTGAAATGAGACACTGGGCAGTATTTCAGCTCCTCACATCAGTCAGATCCGTATCCCCCAAAGATCCAAATATGGACATCTATTAACTTTATTGCATTTCAAATCAGGTTTATAATATGTAGGGTTTTCCAGTTCCTCTGAGCTATTTTAGTCAACTGAGAAAAAGTCTTCATATAATTTTAAATTTCCCCACTGTACAAATCAGTGGGGTTTTCTTCTGGGCTGCAACACTATTTACTTGCTAATCCATTTTTTTTCTGGAGTCTGTAGCAACCAGATGTTTTATGCTACAGCCAGTCTTATCCTACCCAGTAAACTAATTGTCACTACTTGGCATAACAAAGAGAGTGAATAAATGAAAGCTATTCTCTTTCAGAAGGTTGGGGGTGGGTTGGGTTAGGGGGGGTGGAATAAAATCCATTCTTTTCCCCACATGAAGCTTTTTTTTTTAGGAAAATAAGCTGATCAAAAACATCCACTCCATAAACTTCACTGACATGTAGCATTAAGTTATGACATCAGCACTTAGGTAAAAAGTATCTACCTGCTACATACCTTAAAGCTACCAATAACATTAAAACTTACGAAGTGAAAGTTAAAGCTATTTTGGTTACTCTGTGCTGGAGGAATGTTTAAACTGTCAACTCAAACAGGTAAAAGAGGGAAAGGCAAGAACTCACCTATGTATCAATGAACAACAAACTTGTTAGCAGGTTATGCTTTTATTTGTATCACAGTAACTTCAATCTCATTCTTTAGGAAAAAAAAAAGGGTGGGGGTGGAGGGGTGTGTGCAGAATACCAGTATGGGCATAACCTTGGTTTTCCTTGAAATTCAATTCTGTTAAACACAAATCCTCAGATTACTTTTGCAGCTTTCACCATGTTACCAATCATGTTTGTTCAATATAGCACTCTTCATATTTTTGCTTTTTTATGAAACAACAGATTATTATGATACCTTCTCTAAACCATTAAATCAGTCTAACCATGTATTAAAACATCTTGCAAATTCTACAAAATGCTGTTTCCCTGACATATTTTTTTAAGAGTACAAAATCCAAATGTGACAAGGAATAAAGCTCTTTGATGTTAAGAGCTGGTCCTATAGACAGATCCCCACTGGGCAGATGGTTATTTTTAATAGTCTGACCTAATTTCTTAGTAGTGATCCAGGGATAGCATAAAACCCTATGGAAGAACTGGTCTATTGTGTTGAACTAACAGAAGATAACACTAGATATTTGTAACAGCAACATTTGTTGGTCTGAGTTCAGTCTTAACAAAGCCCACAAACTTCTACTGTCACAACAGTTAAGGGTTAAGGATGGGAAGACTTATTATGACTGACATATCATATGTTATCAAGCCAAACTAGCCATCTTTAGGAGCTGAGGAAAGCCTTCTGAAAGTGTTTTTTGAATGATTACTGAGTTATTCCTGATTTCCTTCACAGCATTTTCTTGCTTGCATTTTCTCTCGTCTTAAATGTTACTAAACTTGAAGTTAACCAAGTTGTGTTATATTTTCTTTCCTTCCCATCTTTCTCCCATTCTCATTCACTCAGTTCCTCACCCATTTTGCATTTGATCTTTCAAGAACTAATAAGATCAGAGGCTGGTATTCAATCTTAGTGAAAGGAAGAAATACAGGCTGCAGGTTTCAAAGACATGAAATCTACTTCTGTTCCCATGTCATTCAACAAAGTTCACTTTAGTTTGAATCAAAGTTGAGAGGAGAATCTAGACCACAACAAACAGGTGCTCAGAGGCTGCTGTTTCAGCAGCCATGCCTGAAAAAGATAACTGGACAAAAAATTGTATATGGTACTAGCTACATTGAGTCTAATTTTATTCTTGCATTCACCAGCTTTGCACAGTAGCAGGTGGGAAATGCATTTGAAACTAAAACTAGTAAACTTTCTATCCAGAAATTCATTAGAAACATTGTCAAGGACAAATGCAACACTCTATAGTCAGCTGTGTGTTAGCTAAACCAGAAGCTTACAGTCCCTGTGCTCAAAGAGAAGCTGCATCCTCCTCTTTGATGGAGAGCAAGTAAAGTACTGTTCTACCACACCATGGTGCTCCTTCAGGGTAAGGGCTATTTCCCCCAAACAGACATATTTGTACAAACATTCCTGGTAAAAGAAAATGCAATGTGTAATGGTCACTTCACCCCAGACATAGTACTCATCATCTTACTTGTTTTGAAAACTAACAAGTCTATTTGCTTTCAACTTTATTTAACAATATTTTTAAACTGTTCAGAGAAAATAACATTCTAATCTCATGAATGCAGTTCAATTAGTGTGGCCAATCTTACTAATATTCTCTCTCAGTGCACCAATCACTCAAACTGAAATGCTGGGTAAGGCTCCTGCATATTCTCTCATGTCTTTATACTCCATTGCTTTATGACAATATGAAAAGAAGCTATGGAAAAATACAGTCAATGAGTTTCCATCTCTTTACTGAAAACTCCAATTTAAGATGTCGATATATGTTCACACAGAAAATGCTTTATCTCCTCCCACACACCAGTTGTGCATCTTCTCTAGGACCCTCAAAAGAGAACACGTACTGACTGACTTAGAAATGCAGCTCTCCTCATTGTACAGTGTTCAAGACCTTGCAGATTTCTGCAAGCATAGGCAGCAAGTGAAACTGTTTCGACATAAAGTCATTTCTTAGAGATTTTCCTATAAGTTAAGGGCCTTTATGTTAACAGGCACATTATGATTGAAGTCAGTAGTTATGATGTTAACAGACAGATAACTATTAACTCATGTTCAGTGTAAGAATTGTGTCTGAAGACATATCCCAAAAGTTTAGAAATCTTCAAGTAGAAAACATAGGAGTCTGTTTCACATAAAAAGTATATTAGGCTGGGGATTGGAAGAGCAGTCTCCCTAATCAACATGGCAGCTACCCTTGGGCAAATACTTTTGTATTTATGTGTGTCTATTTCTTCTCCCATTACATTTGTTTATTCTATCCAGATGATATAGTTTTAAGGCCGGAACTGTTCTGGCCTTAAACAAAAAGTTCCTTAATTTATTTTTAAGTGGTAGGTCTGAAAACACAAGCATCATTGTCAAAGGACTAATTAATATATATAATAAAACACTGATCTCATATGTCATTGCAATATATCTGTCTTTTTACTGACTTTTTAATACTAGAGTGACTCTTGACGATCTCCCAGGCAAGAAATCGTACCCGTCCCATAATACCAGTAGTGGAAGTCCAATTAACAAACCTACAGCTTCATTTCTTCACAAAGTGAAAGAAATGGTCACCATGACTTGGTCTGCATGCAGAGCATACACTTGTGACAGCTGTTTCAGGGTCTCTTGGACAACCTTTCATCCAGCCAGCTCTACCTTTCCCCAGCTGTAGTCCCAGATAAGATTCCTTCATAAAATTACACAGGGATCAATTATATGTGTGATGTAATGTGAATATTTAATCTTTCTTTGGAGTAAATGGGTTTTCAAAATATTTAAGCACCATATACCCAAATATACTTATGTGCTTATAGTTAAGCATATGCTCAAAGACCCTGTGAAAGTACTATCAGCCATGCTACAAAGACAGAAGAAAAATCAGGTAACAAATGTCAAAAAGAGGTGCTTAACCAGGACTTGCCATAGTAAATACCATTTTATGTATTATTTTCCTCTACCCAATCTTTTTAAGCTTTTCCTGACAAAAATTAATTTGAAATAATATAATCAATGTATAGGTTCCACAAACACTTGATTTTTTCTGTTATCATGTTGAATAAATGAAAGTTGCTTGCATGCTATATTTTCTGTTAATACTATAACCCATTCATTAACCATGGGAGGTCCTTCCAATATCTAAGTATAATTTGTTTTTACCAGCTTGAGACTTTCTTTTCTCCTTTGTGATTTTTCTTTATACATATTATTATTATTTGATTTATATAGCATTTCTCCCTATGTGCTCATGGTGCTTCAAGAAATTCAACAGAGTCAAACTAAAAGGCAAGAAACTTCAATTATTCATAAAGGAGAAAACACTTTAGTTCAGGCTCTAGAAAGGGAAATAAATAGCAGCAGGACTCCCTTGGGTGTAGATTTTCAGGCAAAGGTCACGAATGATTTTACCTGCAGAACTGTTGATCATCAAATCTCACTGAGGACAACAGGAACTGCAAGTGTTCAGCACAATGCAAAACTACTTCATATATATGCCAATAATCAGAAATGAGAGGAGGTGAAGAACTCTATCATAGTATAGATTATATAAGAAAAATAACAATGGAAAACATACACAAACAATGTCCTGAAAATCAAAGGTGCTGAAATCTCAAGGGTGATTGTTTTGATTTGAATGTAAATCTCACTTTAAAGAAGATTTTCTGGGAAGTAACCGGAAAAAAAAAAATTCTAGTCACAATCTAGTCCAAAATATAAAAAACATTATTTTGGGGCCAAAGCAAAAGGAGAATTTTGGACTTTCCCCCAGAAATATCTCCCTCCTCCCTCAGTTCTATGTTGTGTTTTCCATGATAAAATGCAACATTTAAAATGACATATTTCCAAATGAAGTATTTTAAAATGAAAATGAGAACTCTTTTAGACTTCTTAATTTAAAAAGTCCAAGATTATTGTAAAAACAGCACTGATTTTCCAATAGGTTTTCTTAACTTAAAATATATTTTCCAAAAATTTAATTCTGGGATCTTGAGCTCAAAAGTAATATAAAGTAAGTACCACTAGTGAAACTGCAGATTTCAAGCACATCATACCTAATTTTTACTATGATATATAAAAGCCATATCATCTGCCCTAATAAACCACGTCCTGACCATTTTTGACAGCACACCTACTTGTTAACCAATTAACACATTTGTTTTCTGTGAGCCCTGATCTGTCTTTTTGCCTTATTCCTGGCTTTAGCATATGTTTGTTTGTCCTGTTCTGTTTTAATCTTAAATTGTAAATATTTCCTGTTTACAAACACTAGTTATAGTGGGATCTAGGTCAGACAAAGTGGCTTTTATGCCACCAGTATAAAGATAAAAATGATCCTTAATTATAGCTTTAATGAAGACATTTATTTGATATGCAAAAACTTGGCAAGATGGTATACTGTGAGGTATTTTTAATTCTCTGTTATCTATTTTGATCTCTACTAAGCCTATATCCTTTATCTCCATAAACAGTACTCCTAGAGCAGCATTTTAAATGCCTTGCTTTCTAAGACAATGTTATGAAATTTTGCATTCCTATAATGCATACTTCTCTTTCCTTTTTGTTTGAAAAAGAAGAGCTGAACCATGAAGCCCTGACGGTGATGAATGTTCCATGATACTCAACACAACAAAACAAAACAAAAAACCTCTTAGTAAGAGAGGTATGGACACAAATAACAAGTAATGACCATTTGTCTTGACAGCAGGATAACACAACATAAAACACATATTTGATATGTAAAACAGGATCTCTTAAAAACATGTTTTTGCATGGCCTGAAGCATTCTCTGTTCATTTCACCAAAATATTTTAAATATATATGAAATCCTAACTTGAAGTATTTTTGTTTCACTTGGAATTTCTTTATACAAACTTTCTGTTTCAGCTAGGGTTCTGATGAATCCAGTTTGTTCAATCAAATACAGACTGGTAGCTTTCTATTATGCAGCAGACACTGAATATGAATACTTGGTGAATGTGCCTGACCAGCCGCTCAGACATGTAAGGTGCTATGATAAGTTTATGAATGTTTCCTGGAAATAGTAATTTTCTTGATTGTCTGAATTTCTTATCTTGTTCTTTTCTATTTGTCTAGGAGAGAAGATGAGGTTCCTCTCTCTGTGACTTTAATAGCCAGTAGGTTAATGTTAAATAAAAGCTATCCTGCATAGGAAGGCAGTGGGAGTGGACAGCAGAGCAGGTAAATTACAAAAAACTGTTTCCCCTTCTTATTTGCTATGGTTTTATTACGTTGTTGAAGAAGCAGACAGACTGCCTTTGCCAGTTTGAAATTTTCTGGCTCATATTACTTTCTCTCTGCGTGATTGAAATGCACACAGCTTTAGCAAGCTTTAATTTAAGTGGCTATCTATTTTAAATACTTTGGGGATAAGATTATTGGCTCGATTTGAAGGTAGCTGCAATTTATGTTGTCAACAATAGCATTCCCATGATAGGACAGCAACACAACTGATGAACATAGACTATTGTCTACCAAAGCCTATGTGGGGCTTTATAACAAGTGGTACAGAGCTGAGACACTCCCGAATACTTCCACTGATGCATATTTTCAGTGTGTAGCAAAATCCTCAACTACAATGTTACCAACTCTAGCTCTCTGGACTGATACTGTAGCCTACTGTATGCTGTTTGGATGCAGCTTTTCTATTCATCAGTTCTCCTGCTGTGACAGGCATTTGGGAAGGGACCTGTCGCAGACAGAGTGATTAACTTCACTAGTTAGAGTGAAGTAGTGAAATATTTATTGAGGTGAAGCAGTGATTTAACAAAATCAGTAGTAAGTGTGATAAAACCAGTAGTAAATGCGATAGTGTTTTACGAGATTCGATGTCAAGGTACACTCTATTATTTACTGCATAGAGGACAGGGTCAGACAAGCTGTCAGGGAGACCCTCCCGTTGAGTCACGAGGTTCAGAAAGG
>KZ506034.1:30697-57771 GCA_002844005.1 Limosa lapponica baueri
TGAAAATATCTTTTTGTGGCTTTCTTTTTTTTTTCCTTCTTTTCCAGTAATTGCCCTTCATTTTTGGCTGCTGCATTAGCCAGAGCAACTTTGACTGATGACCAGGATGTCTATGTCATTCCTTTGTCTTTTTTTTTTTTTTTTTCCTTTCTAATTCTTCTCCCATTTACCTCCCAAATCCTTCCTACTTCAGAGAAAGAGCCTGTTAAAGATCAGTAGCACTAAATGTTGTTTATTTCAACTATGTCACCTAATTCCTTGTTGCCAAAGGATAAGATTCAGAGTATTTACCGTTATCTAAAATGCAAATATTGGGAGACAGGCTAAATCATATAAGATGTTTGAGTGGTCAACTTACTCTTAGGACAATTCTCCAGAGAATCACGGAGCTATGGAAAGCCTGGAGGCAGCTATTAAGTATCACCGGCTCAAATGTTGTGCTTCAGAAAAGAAAGAAGTATGCACAGAGCCTTAGCCCTTAGCATTTGGGTTTTGGCAAGCTCTGTCCTACCCACTATTCAGATTGTGAGCATCTATTTTTTCTTTCAGACCAGTCTAACCTCACCTACCTCCCTATCACACAGGATTCCACTTAGCATCTGTGAATTGCCTAATTGCTGTATTCTTTACTTTCACACTGTGTGACACCTAAGTTGGAGCAGCCTGCCTAAACTATCTAGGTATTACCCCAAATGATCACTGGATAAGTTTATTTTAAGGTAAGGATAAAGAGATTCTCATCAATATAAATAAATAAAAGTTTAAGTGTTTTGGTAAATTGCTTAGATGAGAGACACTGTGTTTATCTGATTGTTGCAGTGAACATGCAAATTACTTGTTGGGGTTATATAGTTTTATCATGTATGTGTTTTAAACATTTTACAAAATTACACCTGGTAATTGAGTAAGAAGGACAACTGCTAGAAAAGAAGAGAATGTAAACTGTTCCCAGCCCATCCATGCTCTTACCTACCAGAAATCATTGTTCTTGCTAGGTGCATGAAATCATTTATTATTGTGCCTCATTTTCATTCTTATTTTGAAGCCTGCAAGTGAGGCACATTTAAGTTTTATTAATTACTAATAACGAGTATTCCCTTGACATGAAGATATTATAATGTGTCCTGTTTTGCCAAAATGTAAACTGAACTTAATTGTAAAATCTCTAATTAATCATGTAGTTTTAGGATGCAGTTGTGCATTTTCTTTTAACTTGCAATCTTAGCATAAATATATAGCACTAATTATGGTTACTTAAAATCTAGATACTGTAATTGGATGCACAAAGTGCAAATAAGTTACTGATAAAATCTCTTACAGTTCATATAAAACCAATCTTATGTCAACTAATTAAAGCTCACAAATTGTAGGCAGAAGAAATAACTTGATTTGAATGATAAAATAGAAACAAAGACAAGAAGGACAAATAAACATAAGCAGCAGGATCTATTACTGAACTTTGTCTCACTGAGACGCAGACTAAGGCACAGTTAAATCAGTTCACTTCCAAACGTTAATATATATCAAACAGAAGATGTAATACCATTGCAGACAGCAGTTAAGATGGCTAGTGAGCTTCTTTGAAGTTTGAAATGGTACCTTCCTCATTATGATCAGTGACCCACCAATTAAAGAAAAGATGGTCCTACTCACACGCAGTTTCATAGCAGGCATGTTTACAGACTGAAGAAGTCACGAAGGAAAGCAAGAAGTCATTAAGGAAGGCATCTGTCCCTGTAAGTCACAGCACATGTGAATATGGACATAAAATGAAAGGAGGCAATTGAAAGTTTATGGGTCAAAATTAGCAGGCACAGCAACATGGTGAGGTAGTGATGTGCTGCTTCTATAGACTGCCTGATCTAGAAGCAGCAGCAGCAGAGGCCTTCTTCAGACATAACACAGGGGAATTCATGTTAATAATGGTACCAATCCTAAAACCAGTACCATCAGTGCAAACTAACTACTAAAAAATCAAACAAAAATGGATAATTGTTGCCTATAGGCATGTGAACCAGGTTTGCACATTCAAAACACACAATGAAACCACACAAGTGGACGTAAACAACACATTCCTAGTTAGGCCATCTGGTCTGTAACTGCTGCCTCTGTGTTTGCTGACATGCAGTACTGTCATATCGAAAACTGACTGATATTTATAAAATATTTTTATCAAGTACAATCTTACTATAATTAGAGTAACATGCACATAGAGATAAATTGGAGTCAACTCTGGCACATCCTAATATTCACATCCTCACTATGGGAAATCTAATTTCATTCTTTTTAAATAGATAGGCATGGACATTTTTCACATTTCACATAGATCAATTCAACATTATATTCTTGAGATTAATATACATTTTGACATTTTATTCTTTATGGATGCTTTTATAATAATGTAATGTGAGGAGCTTCAGAAAAATGGTAAGAAAAATGTATCATTAAAATTGAGATTAATTTCAACATCTATAAATAGGTATTTTCAAAAGTTAGATATAAGTTCTCAAAAAGCAAAGTCATCTATAGAATAGAAACACTTCTGAGAAAAAGAAGTGGAAACAGCCGTTACTAAGAGTTGTTGACAGTGTAACGAGTACCTCATGGAAATGATAAAGGCATATGAGATTCCATCGTACAAGAAAAAGATCAGTGTTCTCTCCAGCACTAACAATTCACACCACGGAAACTGACATATGACTGATGCCACAATGTGGTAAGATAATACATTTGGATTTCACCTCAATAGGTGGGGTTTTTTTAACCCCAGTAACAACTAAAGTGCCTGAGATCAGTATATCTGCTAAGAACTGATTGGTGCAATAATCCTTGGCTCCGAAAGCACATCCATCTATAAATATTTTTAAAATAAAAATAACCCGGGGAAGAGGTAAAATATCTATTAAGATATGAAGTAGAGGGCTTGATTCTGAATAAAGGAATTCATAGAAAAAAATAATTCGAAAGAAGAATAGAAAATTCAACACTGCCAAATGTAGGCACCAACAATGTGATAACATTATTTTTTATAAGAGGCCAAATACTTTGGTCTTACTTTATATCTGTCTGTGACACTATTTTAATTAACAGCAAGAAGAAAAATTTGCGCTAGTTGGCCTCAAAAAAATCTGATCGCAAGAGGTAGCAGATCTAGTAACATACTTGAAAGGGTCAATGTTTTTAGGATTGTAATTTTAAAAAGTGAATCAAAGGGCCCGATTTGATCCTGTTTAAGTCAGACTTTATTTAACACAGTGAAACAGCATTCATCTCCCGATTACTGAAGTGCCAAAAAGCTACAACTTAATACTATCTTATGTATTTAAAACATGATTTGGGGAGAAAATTTCTAAGGTCATTTGAGTAGATTTTATTTTTCTTCATTGTTTTGTTTGTAAATACTCTCTTTATACAAACACACTGAAGAAATGAGAGAAAAACACAAAATCAGTATATGTAGCAAGAATACTGAGCTAATTTCCTGCTGATTTAAGCCTAATGAGGTCACCTGAAGTATCACATCAGGGAAACAGACTCCTTTCTTTAAAATCTCCTATCCATGGCCATGGGCTTTGCATTTCTAAAATCATCTCATTGAAATAAAAGACTGCAAGAAATATTTTAAATTAAGCACAAATAAAGGAAATCCAGAGTTAATGCTGCATCACTGATGCTGTTCTTAATGGACTCTCCTGTGCCTAGGTGTTGTTGCAGCCCCAGTAATTCTTACAGAATTGCCAGTTTTCTGAGTTCATGAAAAGTGAGAACACAAGGGGATGAACTAAGAATACAGGGACAGCCCTGCTCTGAATTTCTGTGCTTTAGCTGCCTTAAATGACAGCCATAACAATATACAAGCAGTTTAACACTGTCAGTGTGGGATTTGGGCAGCAGGTTTCGTTTACTGTTGACAAATATAGTACTTGAGCCTGAACCATCTATCCTGGGGTAGAACACGATATAAAAGGTTGTTGACTAGAAACTCTGAATAATTCATTGCCTATACTCTCAGTAAGCCACTAGGTCCTGTTTTACATCAAACTTCCCAGTATGGCAGGATGTTGTCATCTAGGATGACTGGAAACATTTTTTGTTACTATCTTAGCTTGAATTGAGCTCTAAAGAGGAGTTCAAAGGAGCAGAGCAGACAGGGACATTCTCTCATAATATCCTTGCAGTATGAAATGCACAAACATGACCAAAGGAGAAGAGAAATAAACCTTGCTTTATAGCAAAGTAAAGAGGCGAGAAATGCTTTCTGGTTTTTCTGTGATACTTTTGTTCATTGCAAACATCACCATGAAGAAATTGCCTTGTGTGAATGGGACAGAGCTCAGATGCTGTAGAAGGGTCTTCATCATGGGGCAGTTACACTCTTTTTGCATCCAACTTGTACGTTTCAGTCTGGGTGTGTCACAGCCATGCCCCAAAGTGTGGGAACCTGGTAATATTGGAGAAATAAAGGGAGTTTGTTAGTACTTCTGATATTCAGACTAGATATTTGCAACAAGAAAAAAATGCATGTTTCTTACTAAAATATGGTGACAGCTCTGTTTGTTTGTTTGTTTTTCACCTTGCAGAACAACTTTACCACTCAACATGGATATTAACAAAATAATTCAGCAGGACTTAAGAAGCATAAGTATTCATTCAATGCCAAGTTGTCTTTCTACTCTTATTCCTGTAAGTCAACTCTGAGTGAAAATGTGATTATTTTTTAATCTCTTTAACTGACAAAGCATGCTAATGTAACATCTGACATAACAGTAGTATAAAAACATTATCTTTACATTTCACGATCCCTAACTTTCTGACCTTTTCACAGGAAGTTACTATGACAAAAAATACTTATTTTCTGAGCATGCTGTTTACAGGATGGGCTTTTAAATTGGGTGATATCTTTGAAGTAGCTATTTTACAATAGCTGCTGCTCTCTGCAGTGCCTCCTGTTTTAGCGGGAAAGAACTTGTAAGTTTATGTATGGTTTTCTCCCAATCCTTTTCAGTTTTATTAATTTTGAAGAAACAGCACCTATAGTTCTATATGCTGATATCTCAGCATTTCAGCGTGCTTATTAGCTATAGTGAAGTGTTAACAATATTTAGGAATGCTTTTCTTTTACATTCTGTGCTATGGTTTGTTAGTGCAGGTAAGAGAAAGAGAGAGGCTTATAACTCAATATACATGTTTTTTGTTGTCAGATGTTAATTTTAGTATTAGGTTTGGCCAAAAGAAATTATCAGACTTGAATATCTGTCTAGGGACAATATCTGGCATAAAATGTGGTTGCCCAAGATGCTGCATGATTCATCATAGTTACTCAGTAAAATTGTACATTTGTTTAAGTAAAACTTAACTATATGGCACAATATTGTCACCTAAAATTATGGCTGGGTTTGGGGTTTTTTTACATGTTATATTCAAAATTATATTGTGAAGGAGATCCAAGAGGCTGACATTGCTGAGAACACTCTCTAAAAATGACACTGCCTTCAAATCTTAAAGGATATTTAGAAGGCTACTCTACTGAAAAGTAGAAAAGCTTTAATTTACTTTCTAAAAATTTCAGTAGTTAATTCTTCCTAAGATTCAACCCAACATTTCAATTACTCTAAAAGCTTAAGAACTTTAACCAAGTAGCATACCATTAATTCACAGGGAAAGGCAGAAGTTCAGGATTAAATCCCTTCTATAAGCCATTTTAAACATAGTAGAGATAAAATGAGGAGTAAAGTTATTTAAATGCTAGCCCTTAAATAAAGGAACAAATTATGTTTCTTCGAATAACAAATACAAACTGAAGTAATTAGCACTTTCTTCTGTAAAAAAAAAAAAAAAAAAAAAAAAAAAAAAAAAGTATTGTAGTTAAAAGTTCACAAAGAGGACGCATACTCTCTACCACAGTCTGATAGCTGCCTGCCATCTGGTCATGAGTGAACTCCTTGTCAAGCTGTGAAGAAGGAAGAGGGCAGTTTTCTTCAGACAATCGTCTCCCAGCCCATGCCACTTGTTGTAGAGATGGCAAGTGTGTAAGATTCCCATGTGAGTGTTGGGAGCAGCAGAATGCAATTAACAAACATCCATAAAACACTCCAATCAAAGACCCGTTCTGCCCTTTCACACCTGTTGGACACTATTACACTGAAGCTCATCTGCCACCAAAGTGCTGATCAAGCATATGGTTCAGCTATTTCCACGTAAGTGGTGAAACCAAACAAATGGGAAGAAGGCATCTGTGAAATATTCAGCATCTGCTACCTTCCAGAACAACAACTGTTGTTTTAAATTTTTGATACACTTACTTTGTGCCCACATAATGATGTATGAAAGAGTAACCATGTATGAAAATATTTACCATTGCACAGTGAATCTTTGAAGAAAAAACAGAGCTCTTTCTATTAGCCACAGTTTTGCAAGTAAACAAATATCACAGAATCACAGAACCTTCATGGTTGGAAGGGACCTTTGAGATCATCGAGTCCAACCATGGAAAAAAAAACCCAAAAGAAAAAACAAAACACAGACACAAACCAACAATCTCGGGCACTAGAGCATGCCCTGAAGTGCCACGTCTATACGTTTCTTAAATACCTCCAGGGTTGGTGACTCCACCACCTCCCTGGGCAGGCTGTTCCAGTGCCTGACCACCCTCTCAGTAAAGTCATTCTTCCTAATATCTAATCTAAACCTCCCCTGCTGCAACTTCAGACCGGTTCTGTCATTATTCACCTGGGAGAAGAGGCCAACACCCACCTCTCTACAACCTCCTTTCAGGGAGTTGTAGAGGGCAATGAGGTCTCCCCTCAGCCTCCTCTTCTCCAAACTGAACACGCCCAGTTCCCTCAGCCTCTCCTCATATGACTTGTTCTCCAGACCCCTCACCAGCTTGGTGGCTCTCCTCTGGACGCACTCCAGCAGCTCAATGTCCTTCTTGTAGTGAGGGGCCCAGAACTGAACACAGTACTCAAGGTGAGGCCTCACCAGTGCCGAGTACAGAGACACGATCACTTCCCTATGTGAATGATAGCTTTCAAGATCTCTCATGTATTAAAGGCTTTCAGTGTTTCCATCGTAAAGACAATATGTGGCCTCTATTCTACTTGTATTTATATTTATTCACTGAATTCAATAGCAAAGCCACATAATAAAAGACAACAACTAGCTGGGTCAGAAAAAAAGTGCCTTTGAAAGATGCCTAACTCTTCAGCATTTTCTGGTGGCCAGTGTGCTGTGCAAAGTGTTACAAGATGAAGCCTGTCCCTCCTAGGCAAAATATTCAGTTGAAGATGAATGACTATGTAGGAAAGAAAATTTGTTCTTGTTTATCCTTAAATCACTTTTGTCTGCATCTTGACCTCTTATTTGTGACTTTGAATGTTTGGATTTATGTTTGCTTTCTGTATTTTACCATATTATATGTACTCTACTCCTGCTCATATGTTTGTATACAATATCTTGCACCCAAACCATCTTCAGTGATGTTTTTAAGAAAATAGTGAAGTTAATATCTGTTATGTTCTGGTCCCCCAGTTGAAAAATGTATAATTTTAGATATTCTTGCTATGTCATATATGACTTGCTTGTGATCAAGTCATCCACTCTTTGTAAGCAGAAATGTTACCTTTCCTGGTTCAAGCTAGAGAGCCAAGTCCTACAGGTGGGATGGTTGCAATGAATTAATATCTTCTGTGCACTGGGCACAGAGACGCATGTTAGACTTTTAGCTGTGAAAGCCAGTCCTAGTCAGAATGGAAAGTGGTAACAGTGAAGATGATTACTACTTCTCAGAAGACAGGTGATGAAACGTTTCTAGGGAAACTGGGTGAAATCTTGCCTTCATTAGTATCAGCAGGAAAACTCCCCTTGGCCACAACACGATTGGGATTTCATCTGTTGGCTCCTGCCCAAATGAGCTCTTTCTGTGCTCTCTGATTGTGCTCTCAGAAGTTCCTAAAATTATTTGTGTTATATGCGTTCTCAAATACTCTGAAAAAAGCGTTTGGCTTATAATGAGCAGAATTTTAAAATTTTAGCCCATCATGTATACAGAAAATTCACCTGGAGTGAAGATCTGGGATTCTTAGGAACATTTTTTTTAAAGATGTAGTAAAAGCCCCAAAGCCCAGCATTTTGTGCTCTCGGCTTCCCTTCCTCCACCCTCTGAAAAGCTCACTTGTTTATAACACAGCAATTTTTAAGCTACATTTTCTTTCTTTCTTACCCACTATCAAATAAAAAGGCATTGTAAATTTTATTGTAGTGCTCCTAAACCTGACAGTGCAATATGTAAGGCACCCTCATAGTTCTCTACTTTATATATTATTTTTATGATGAGAATTAAGGGCTTTGTGAGGCTATAATTTCTGACATTACCATCTTTTCCTAGGAACTCAGCGTTATCCCAAACACAAGAAGAAGCTACAACTTCTCAAGGTCAACTGAATGTCTCAAATTAGGAAAGAGAACTGGCCCTAGTTGAAAACATTTTCATCATAAAATTACAAACAAATAAATGCAAAGTTGACATGTATTTATGGGCTCTAATCCTAAAAGAGCAGAAACACTACTATATCTGCACAGACCCTCTCTGAAGTGATGTGTCAACAAAGTTAATCTGCTTTGAAAGGGGATGACAAATATGGCCCTGTGGGAGAGAATGACACCCAAAGCACATGACTCCTGTGTATGTGGAGTAGATGGTGTTCAGTAGACTGGAAGTCTCCACGCATTCCCCTGTTATATGTGTTCAGCACTTCAGCTCACAAAGAAATCAGTGCCTGAAATAACACCTTCTCTTTGCTTTCCCCTGTACTGCAGGATTTCCCACGAAGACAGGTTCTCAATAGCAGAAATAAGAAATAAAACTTCATGCTAGAAAGATCATTATTGTCAGGCAGTCTGCTAATGTCAATGGCTTTACCAGAAAATTGCCATCAATGCAAAGTCTCCTAAAGGTGCATAACTAATTAATTTTGATTCATAGAACTTGCTTTGCCCACTGTTTTGTATGTGCTGAATAGTCAAACTGGTTAGATTGCAATACCTTTTACAATCAACACAGACTGTTCCATATGTAACAGGATATAGGGGAAACTGCTGTTTCTTTGAATATACTATACTTAAAAATACATATACAAGTCAAACAACCAACCCTCAGGCTCTGATCACCTATTAATTCTATTAAAGAAACATGGTAATTTATGCAACATGGGGTTTACACAACTCAACAGATTCCTTCAGTTGCTCCAGGCTACGATATTTTTAACCACAAAAAAAGGTTTCAGTTGTGATTATGCGTATACACATATGCATAATAGAACAGAAGCATAATTTTCTTTCTTAATCTTGCACTGTGAAAAAAAAATTGCGTTGTAATGAAAAAAGTGGTATTTTAATCAATAGAAATTAATTCTGCTACCTTTATTCACCCTGATACTCACCATGCACTAAAGAGGTGAGTCCTTACTAGTAAGGACTAATGTTGGCTTTGCTAAAGCAATAATTTCCATTTAAGGAATACAAAAGGCTTAGTGCAGCATCCACTAAAAGAAAATGCTGCAAAATTGTTGAAATCACATTTACTGATTTCTAATATTTTTCTGGCTTTGTTGTTTTGATTTGATTTTGAAAGTATGCAAGCATCTTTGAGGTAAATACCTTATAATTCTTTTTCATAAAACTCATATCAAAGTAGTTATTCCTCATATCTCATAAAATTAGTGTTAATAATTTCTTAAACTTGTCTGAGAGCTCTGTCTCTAATTTGTGATTTTGTTTGTTCAAACAGCAACAAAAATTAAGGTGAAGGAAGACAAGAACACATTTACAACCTAACCAGTGTACTACACCTTAGAGTTTTGGCACGTATTAGGACATGGACCACTTGCTCTTTTAGTGACAGCTGCAATCTTTTTGAGCCAGGTCTCACACCTCCATTCTCCACAAAAATCGTGCTATTCCTTCAGTGGAAATGGACTCTGAGGCAGATTTCTATACGGCATATAAAGAAAAGTGTAGTGCTATACAAAGCATACTTCCACTTAGCATATAAACTTGAAAAAAAGGAAGTAGGTTGTTTCTGTCCCTGATCCTGGATCCAGGGAGGAACCTTGTGAGCTGTCTGACATACCCTGTCTGTGGTGTACCAGAGAACCATAGTTAAACTGGTACACCGTGTTATTCCATATGGCAAGTTATAAAATGCTGCTTTTTTAAGAGGTGTTCTCAAAAAAGAGAAATTGTTATATGAAAAAAACCTCACCATAGGTATTTTTGCCTGTAAATAGTCATGTACAAGGCAAAACTTATCCTTAAACTAGGAGTTAAACATGACTTTTTGATGGCAGAAACTTTTTAAAAACTTTGTATGTACTGCTAACACAGCAACATTTATTACTGAAAATCCTAGGTGTAAAGTCCCAGGACTAACACCTCACTTTTCTTTCATCCCCACTGTTGCCAGCTTAGAAATGGAAGCATCTGGTTGGCTGTCCTTCCAAAAGGTGTAGCTATTTTTGCATGCAACATGTATTTCCTTTATTGTTCATGAATATATTAAAAATCAGGTCTTGTGGACTTTAATACTGCAGGGAACTACTGTACTGACAGTCCTGGAGACTGTGGTCCTATATTAATCTGATTTACATACTATATAGTAGTACCACAGGGCTTTATGAAATACTTCAGAGAAGAAAAATTATGGGATATTCATCTCAGTGAATACTGAATTTTTAATTCAGTCTTTTAACTGGAAAACTCAGTCATCTATGACTGTAACAGACCATCTGAAACACAAAATCGAAGTTAGTGCTGCAGTAAATATGGCTCAGAGGTCTAGTTATTTTAGTAAATATGCTTATCTTATTTTATTATTCCTGTGATAAATCTGTGTATGGTTTACCCAGCTCAGCAAACTGAAGTGTTTAACTTGGCCATTTATTCCGTCTTGCTCAGTGTTTTAATGAATGTATTATTAAAAATTTCTGTTCAGCTGTCAGTATCATAGACTAATCAGTTTCTCTCTAAGATTAAATACACAGGTAAGCAGAAGGGTTTAATGATTTTAACTAAAGTTTCTTCTGTTTTGCATGATAACTTTTTCAAATTAAAAAGGAATCAGCTTAAAATAACTTTTTCTGAAAGAGGAAATTTTAATTAATTTTAAAATATTTTTGGTTATTAAAAATTTCCTATCATATTGTAAATGAAGATATTTGAAAATTTTTTGAATTTTGCTAGGTGTCATAATTCATAAATGATCCCTCTTGCTCTGATGAACACACAAAAAATGAAAAATATTATCAATTACAGAAACACTGTAGTAAATTTTTTTCTTTAATGCAACCTGAAATGCAGGGGTATTTTACTCTTGCCTGAACTCATACAATCTTGCATGTTGTTGAGATATCTTCAGTATCATTGATTGTTTTATTATGCTCCAGACTATATTTTTTTTAAGTTATAATTATAAATATTGGATATCTCAGTCTTAAATTTGAAGTATAAACTTGTAGATATAATTGGAGCGCCCATTTTTATGACAACTTTGTCAGTAACTCTGAATTCTTTGTGACCAGACCCTGAATTTCTCACACAGTCCTCAGCTGTACCTGGGAGACATTGTGAGCAGTAAGGCAGAGTTTGGAGCTGCACCATGTGAAGTTCAGTGTTCTGCCTTTTGGTTTACTCCTAATGCATTTGTCCATGTAAAGCAATCTTAATGACAAAATATGTCTCAATCTGCAGCTTCATCCTCTTTACGCTCATCTCACGGGATGTTAAATAAAGCAGTGCCCATCCCGCTCTTCTCACCTTTGCAAATCTGTTTTCATGTTGCCACAGTAAGAAGAGGCCAGTCCTCACGGTTTGGGAACGTAGTCATCCTGTTATGGACACTTCTCAGACTATACTCTGAGGAAGAACTTCGGCCTTTCCCATTTTGTACTGGCAATTCCATTATCACTGAGAAAATACAGCCCTCATTCTCACATCTTACACAGTCCAAACGATCCATGACTCAATGGGATTCTTTTGGGACCAATATGTACTTCCAGATTTGGTCCAATGTGCATAATTTAGTCAATTCAATAGTTCATCATCTTCTTTCCCTTTCCAAAAAGAAATTCCTACCTCTTTCCCTAGTACTCCATAGCCAATAACACTCAGTTCCAGAAGTCTCTGAACACTTGACTGTTTCGTACTGTGATGGCATTTCACTGATATTATTGAGCAAAGATAAAAGCAGAGTAAGTAAATGTTGGAGAGAAATGTCTTCTAATACTACTAAGAAAACAATTCAAATAAATGTAGATATTTTGAATGAAATAATACCAGCATGACACTTAGTGCCCGTGTTTTTTCCTAAGGACAAAGAAGAACAGCTCAAATTAATAGAGGGAAATCAAAAGTCATCACATCCTCAGAAATGAGTTTGCTTTTCATGAGAAAATAGACCATTATTGAGAAAAAAGCCAAAAATATTATTCCACCTTTTCTCTTCCAGTTCTTCAAGATTCTACACATGAACCTTGAGGTCAAAATCATTTGACCTGAGCTACTTTGTACTACTTAGAATAAAGCAGAGAGGAGTCATGCACATATAAAATAACCACCCCACTCCAAGTCAAAACAGGGAGTTCTCTGCAAAGAGTAATAAAGCCAGAAGCCTTCCTTAGCTATCAAAGGTAAAAGCAAAGGAAGGAGAGAATTAACCCAAGTTCCTCCATCCACAGAGAGAGCTCCTGCTTTAGTCTCTTTCAACGTCTAGCAATTCAAAAGAGAGGTATCATTACATTTGTTTTTCAGATCCTGATATCCATCTATGTATGAGCTATAATACACAATTTCATAGGACCCTGGATGGTAGGAATCAGTCATGCTAGGGTTGTTTCCAGTTCACACGTTCGGATGTTTAGAACTGACATTTTTGGTTGCATGTTATATGGCAAATTGGGAAAGTGGTCAGCCAAAACATTTAATTACTGTTAAATTGATTTATTATGATTGTTAAAATAATAATATTTAAAAAATCAGAAGGTTCTGTAGTTTTATTTTAACAATTTATTATTCTTGGCTGTTCTTAACTTTAGGTTCATTTTGCCTACATTTTCTCTTAAAATTTTAAAAAGAAGAAAAGTCCATTTTCAGTAGAAAAAAATATTTTATTCTTTCAAAGCAAAATCATTTTTTTCATCCCAGTATTTTCTGCATCCTCTTGGTCTGGGCCAGTGCAATTTATTTTTCAGTTTATCTTGCTAATAGGAAGCATCTGCAGCCTCTATATACGATTTTTGTGGGTAAAAAGCTCATCTGCCAGGCAAAAATGTACTGTGAAATTCAGATTTTATTTTTTTATGTTGATTTCTATAATTTATGTTTACAAAATATGGCCAGAAAAAGATTAAATTAATAAACTTAAATAAACTTGGTGGATGAGAAGCTCGACATGAGCCGGCAATGTGCACTGGCAGCCCAGAAAGCCAACAGCATTCTAGGTTGCGTCAAAAGAAGTGTGGCCAGCAGGTCGAGGGAGGTGATTCTGCCCCTCTACTGTGATCTCATGAGACCCCACCTGGAGTACTGTGTCCAGCTTTGAAGTCCTCAGCACAGGAAGGACACAGACCTGTTGGAATGGGTCCAGCGGAGGGCCTCAAAAATGATCAGAGGGCTGGAGCACCTCTCCTGTGAAGACAGGCTGAGAGAGTTGGGGCTGTTCAGCCTGGAGAAGAGAAGGCTCTGGGGAGAACTTACAGCAGCCTTCCAGTACCTGAAGGGGGCCTACAGGAGAGATGGGGAGGGACTCTTTATCAGGGAATGTAGTAATAGGATGAAGGGTAATGGTTTTAAATTGAAAGAGGGGAGATTTAGATTAGGTATCAGGAAGAAATTCTTCACTATGAGGGTGGTGAGGCACTGGAACAGGTTAGTCAGAGAAGTTGTGGATGCCCCATCCCTGGAGGTGTTCAAGGCCAGGCTGGATGGGGCTTTGAGCAACCTGGTCTAGTGGGAGGTGTCCCTGCCCATGGCAGGGGGGTTGGAACTGGATCATTTTTAAGGTCCCTTCCAACTCTAACCATTCTATGATTCTATAAAATACATACTTAGACAGGATTAATTAAAAGTTACGTTTTTTCAAAAAAAAACCAACAACAAAACCCCAAAACACAAAACCCCCAGAACACAAAAACCAAACCAAACCAAACCAAACTTGGGGGGGGGGGCACTCAGAAAACACTGAAGTAGCTGAGTAAGGTTAAATATATACATATATCATTTTCATCTTGCTTCAGGTTACTGCCTGCCTGAATTTGAAATTGTTTCTTTTTCAGTTCAGGCTAAGTTCAAAATCTCGTTTGGCATAACAATGTCTATTTATTTTGATACTACATAATATAAAACAATGAGAAATGTGAGCTAGTGAAGGTTCAGTCACAAACTAACCAATCTCTGTGTCCTTGAGGTCAAATGCAGAATTCCTTTCTGTTCTTAACGGCTCATGGAGATGCCACACAGGCGAGAAGCAGTAGTTTCTATCTTGTATTGTTATATGAGTGCAATCTTCCTTGTGCTAACTGCCATAGTTAATGGCTAACATTTATAACCAAGCACTTTATTCTGCAGCTGGAGAAGTAAATCCAGCCAAAAGTAAAAAATGCTGGATTTGTGTTGAAAGTGCTTAGCCAAGCCCCACACTTCACTTGGAGAGGTCCTTAAATGAGAAGCTACTCAGGTGCATACAAATATTTGCTTACAGCAGCTGCTCTTCACTCTCAGGGGTGTAACGTGTAACTTATGCTTCCCCACATGTACTGCATGTCACTTCTTGAAGTGTGTTTATAGTATCCTAGTGGAAAGGCTTAAAAATCTGCAAGCCTCAGACCCCAGGGGTGTAGAAGTTTCAAAGGTTGAAAACAGTTGATGTGTGCAAAGCCAAGGCAAAGGAAAATAAGCTTGTTTCCTCTTTTGTGGTTGAGTACTCAGAAAGTAATTGTTGTGATGTGGAAACAAACAGCAGTGTGAAATTTTATGGGCATTATAGTAGAATATATAGTTTCTTATATTTAGAAAACTCCATTTTGAGAGCTTTTTAGTTCTCCTCTTTTACAGAAACGTAAGACAGTTAAAATATACTGGCTCAGACTGGTCCTCCCTTCTCTCTCACCAAAATACCTTTCGTGCTGCTCATTTCAGACACAGAATTCTCTGAATTAATTTCATAAGTCTTTTGCTTGGGCATTCTATATATGATTTTGCATTCTATCTGTTTCTGAAAAAAAAATCATTTTGGTTGTCTGCTAAAATAAATGTTTAATCTTCCTCTGATCGCAATTAGTGTGTTGTTACTAGGGATTTTTTGTTACTAGGGTTTTTTTGACAGTTTTAAAGTTCAATAATATTTTTACTTAGATTTTTTTTTTTTAATACTGATTTGAAGGCACCACAAAATTCAAAAGTACCACCTGCTTATTAAGGAATATGGTAAACATGAACACACATCTGAAAGTCAATCCCCAAATACAGATTATCCTGTAGAACCACCAGGTTTCTCAGGGCTAGAAACAGAAACACCCTGAGACCTATTTTAGGTCATTTGTTAAATGTTGTCACTTGTTCCAGCCATCCATAAAATACCCACCCATATGTGAATCCTTACATATTAATCGAACTGAATTATGCAGCCAGCTGTTACAACAGCCAGAAAAAACACCTGTCCCTTTTAATGACTACTATCAATAATCTTCCTTGCAATGTTTCCAGTAAAGTGATGAAAGTAGTTTTTGTGTGATATTTTCAATGCAGGTGAACCAGGAAGCACAAGAAATCTTTCAGAAACTTGTTCTCCGGGGTCTTTCAGTTGAGATGCTGCAACTAAATAGGCTCTGATAAGTTCCAAGCAATGAAACTCCAAACCTTTTGAGAATCATCCCTTGCTAATTATCATTCACTATGTTAAAACCTCTTCAGCTCACTCACCTCCACTAAATTAAAATAAGAAGCAAGACCGGCATGGGTTGATTGAGCAGAAGCTATTTCAGCTCTCAGCAGTTTTGGAGCTCTCTGTTCCCTGCTGCGATCATATAAGAGCAAGAGAAAGGTGTAGGCTGTTGCGAAGCTGCAGTGATTTTGTGTGTGTGTGTGTGTGTGTGTGTGTGTGTGTGTGTGTGTGTGTGTGTGTGTTGTTTCTCTTTTAGATTCTGTTTACTCCTGGAACATTCCTGTGTAAAACTACCACTTCCCACTCAACCACTTTATTTTGGTAGCACTTTATCTTTTAGTGTTTCTCCAAGGCTTTTAATTTTGATCCTATTTGGGGAGCCCATTGGCTCTGGTAAGTAACCACTTAGTGTGATTTGACAGCAGTGAGACCTCTGTGCTTTTTAAAGACTTAAAATCACACCCACCATTGTTTCATTCATGTGACCAAGAAAGCAGGTAAACAACAAATGTCCCCTGAAAATTTATGCTAGCAGAGAAAGAAGATAATAGTGATGGCAAGTTTAATCATTTCATAGAATTTTCCACAAAGATTTTTCCCTTTTATAGAATAAGCTTCACTAAAAGACATGCTCTCCCTCTTCAAAGGAACTCTAACACTTCCCATCTATGAATTTCCCCTTTCTTAAGAGGCATTGCTCTCCTATTTCTCTTCTGTCACTAATCACTTTTGTTCATCAAACTACACTCAAATGATTTTCCTATCCATTTGATTCCTACTACCATATTGCTTGTTCTTGCATGTTGCATCTTCACAGTCAGCCTAACCAATTCTCCTGCCAGGTCCTGGCCTGTTGTTCAGTCAGAAATTTTTGCTCCACAAGCAGATCATTAAAATATAATCTACTGGAATCAGGAACTCCTGTCTACAAGAGGCAGAATGGGCTAAGTAACTGTCGTAACCAGCTGTGCACCCCTTTTGTCAGGACTCTTTCCTGCCTCATGAAATAAAAACATATCACTTCCCAAGCCTAGGAAATGGTTTTGTAAGAGTTAAGGATTATTTTTTGAGATATTCAGTTCTCCTCAAAATGTTACAGCTTATTAATTAGGCATGGTATTTATTTTTTTTCATCATTAAGTTATCAGCTTTTACTGTCATTAACTATCAGCTCAGTACTGCTGTTTATGAGAATGTTTGGTTGATTTGCATATATTCTGAATAAATGTTTTTGCACACCAGAGAAATACATACTCAATTCTCTCTTGCCTTGGGCAGACATAATCCCAGAAATGAAACAATTGAAAATGAGCATATTTTCTAACACTTTATTACAATACAGCAGGGCTTGCACTAAGGTATCTTTATTGTTTTCATCACAGTATTGTTGAATGGTGCTTGTACACCACATACTTAGAAAACTAAATGACTAATCCACATTAATACAGAAGACTTAAAGAATAGCACAAAGGTCACTGTATATTTCAGAATCACAACATTTATATTTTACAACCCCCAGAAGAAACACATTTTTCTTCACTGGCTACTACCAACAACACTTACGTCAAAATGTCATCAAAATAAGTGAACAAGCAAGCATAATAACATTTGTTAGAGAGTATGTTGGCATGGGTTGTCCAACAAGAGAGATATTAATTCCTGAAGGAGCAGCTAGAACTAGAAGGATATGAACCAAGTAGTTTTCAATAGCACAAAATGCTGAGTGTTTTGTTGAACGCCTTTTGTTCAAAAGCTGTGGCATATTTAGAGCAATACAATGGAAGGTGGGACTTCTGAGCTTTCTGGCCTTGCATTTGATACCTATATCTGCCGAAATCTCCCGCCTTCAACATCCTTTTTTCCTCCCCAAATACTGTTTGTCTGCCTGTCTTAACTTCACAATCATTTTTAAGGTCATTGATTATAGTGAACAGGGTTGCCTTATATAACTTTTCATACAGATGCTTGTTCTGACTGCAACTTAGAGTGTCAGTCACACATTGTTTAAAAGAATGTCTGAGAAGGTTGTTCATTCAATGCTACTTTTTACAGGGATCTAGAAAAGGGAATTGTTTAACTGTGAGGTGTGATTAGAGGATGTCCAGCATGCCATTTGGCATAATCTAGAAGAAGTGGTAAGGGTGCACAGTGTAATCAAAAACACATATCTGGAATGCTGGAAACTTGTATTCAAAATATCACTTTGATCGACTACGTTTCTCTTTGTTTCCACAAAAGTAGCCCAATTATTCATCTCTTTCTCACTGGAACAGGTCTTTCTCACTTCACTTTTTAGGAATTAAATCAAATATTTTTCTATTATAGGCAATTTCTTTTAGTATTTTTACAAGATAAATACATGCTAACAATTGTAGGGTATTAATATATGAGGGTTATGAGCCTGTACTAAAACAAATCAACACAGAGTTTGTAAACCTACAGCAAAGCAACTTTTTACCTTTAAGGTGAAAGCTCACAAGCTGTAAAATTCTGCTGAAAGAAGGTTCAGTTTTATTATATTTCTCTCAAACCAGGTTCAAGCTACAATTTTGTGACCCTCTTTGCAGCCAGTGAGGCTGAGAATACCTGTCTTGCAGTTCTGCCACAAAAAATGCTCCTCGAAGTAAGATCTGCTGCTTACTGGAGTAACAGCCACATGCTTTAAAGAGAAATAGTATTTAATCAGTCCTAGCTCACCATTCTTTTATACACCCAGCTGTGCAGTACTACAACATAGGAGAAGCCTTTTTTTAAAACAGCTGGCAATCTTCTTATGCCAAAAAAAGAGACAGTACTTGTATTTTTTTATTTCTTTATTATTTAGCTGGTGGAAGTGAAAATGCTACTGTAAGTCATATAAATTCCAAATATCTCCCTTTGCCTTAATATTTGAAAGCTATATTCTCATTCTTATCAATTAGAGATAGTATTGTTGACAGTGGGGAAAGAGAAACGGGAAGGAGGAGAAAAAAGGGAAGGAACAAAAGCTAATACCAAAACTTGTTTGCTTTGTCATAGAAGGAAAAAAAGTATGGCACATACTAATTAGAAATGTATTCTACTGATATATGAAAAATAGGTTGCTACTCTCTGACTCCAAGGACAAAACTATTAGATGCACTGTTCTCTGTCCTCTGTGAATTTCACCTGTCAATAAATTCCCTTCTATGCATCTTTTACAAAGAGTACATTAGTATTAGAACTTTTTTAATACTTGCTTTCTTTTTAAATATACCTTTCAAAATCAGTCGCTATTAAAATTAGAACCTTTTTGAAATGACAGAAACATTTTTAATTTTGATTAGCCAGTAGATATTTCTGGGAAGACTGGATACTTGTAGTGAGAGAAAATGCGCTCTTATTTGTTTCCTTTAAGATTTTCCATTTTGCTGAGTGTATACAGGTTGTTAAATAAAACAGTAAGAGTAACTTGCAACTGGGAACATACTGGGTGGAGAAAGGGCTGGTCTGTGTTGTTTTTAACCAAAAGTATGTGTGTAAACGTAATTTCTATTGTAATAGAAAAGGCTGTGGAAACTGAAGTTTATTGTTACCTTCTTTGACCTTTTGTTGGTGTGAGAAATGAGCTGAATTTTGCTTCAGCTACTTGGTATATTTCTATTTGTGTGCTCGGTTATAGCATCTAACTAATCCTTACAAGTACCCTGGAATGGCCCAGAGACTCTGGTTTACAAGAAGCCATTTAGGTAAAGAGAACCGAATTGATGGTAGACTGATAAGCGAACAAAGGACGGTGGAAAGTGATAAGTGGATAAAGGCCACCTGGGGGGTGACTGAAGAAAAGAAGGATATGGACACTAGATCAAGAAGATGATCACCAGGATGTTTGTAACTACTAACATTAGACAGTAGATATTAGCAGAGACTGTGAAACAATGTATTGTTAATTAAAGGTTTGTGTCTTTAGGCGGTCGGGAAGAATGTGAGCTCCAACTTCTCAGCCAATGAGAAGAGAGACAGGTATTCAGGCGGCCGGGAAAGAAAGGTATAAAATATCTAAAAAACTAAAGATGTGTGTGCCTCTACTTTGAGATGCACCCGATTCAGCGCTGCTTCGTACAATAAACCTTTGCTCCAGTGACTTTGTCCTCTTTAAAATTTTAAGTGTGAGCCGGTGTTTCTCACATTGGGACAAAGGCTTGACCAGTTCTTTTATTCTATTTTCATTTCATCACCTATCTGTGCAACTGTTTCCAGTATCAAAATATTTTTTGTATGTCAGAAAATTTATCATTTCTGAATGGACATTATAATAGCCTTTAGTACACGAAGAGCCCACCATTCACTCAAGAGATAGTATAAGGTACATTGTCTACCTATCCTGCTGATCCTGAATGGGTATCTCACTACAACAGCAACATACCTGTGGCAATGGCTTTGAAACTGCAAATCCTTGTTACTTCATGCTGCTTTCAATTAGGGGAATGCTGAGAGCTGATTTTTTTTTGGTTCAACAGTAGTTCTAAAAAGACAGGAAATAATTTGTTCAAACTGAAACAATTGGTGTTGAGGGGAGAGGATCAAGTAATGGGTTTTGTTACTTTTTTAAGATTATGAAGCTTTTGTAAACAGGATTTAATGTCTTTTTGAAACAGAAATCTTTCAGATAACAGAGCAATGTCTTCTTTAAGCATAGAAATTATGTATTTGGCTAGATATTTTGGGTTTCTCACCTCTGACAGAGAGCATGCAGCAAAACTAAGACAAAATGTATTATCTGGTGCTACTCCACATTTAGACCAAAAAAAAGAAAATAAGGGAAAGAATGGATCCTAAATCTACTCCAGGAACACTAGTGTGATAAATAATTCGGCTGAGAAACCTGTGGTCTCCATATGGTCCTGTAAGAAGCGGTCTGATAAGCTGCTTTGCTTGCTACAGAAAAACAGCTATGAAAACAGGCAAGATATTGGGGTTTTGGAAAGAAAGAGAAAGCATGAGCAGGTGTTTCATCTTTTGGTTTGGAGGGCAGTGTTCAGAACCAGCATTTCTGACATAAGCTGTTCTCTGAGACAGAGAGCCTTTCTTCAAATATCTGAACATACCGTACCGTATAAAAACACAAATCAGTTGCTGCCATCTCAGATCTCCTGTGCTTCTGTAAGTCAGTTATATGTGAAGGAAAGGAGAAGGGAAAACTGTGTTGCAAACATTGCTTTTCTTTTGTTAAAACTCTACAACAAAGGTTTCTTTTTTTCTTAGTGAGAAAAAAAAAGAGGGAATGAAACACTACCCCCATCAAGTCAAGAAGCAGATAGATGCTGCTGAAGTGATATTTACATTTGAATGAATATAAGAGCATAAAGTGTTTTAGTTGGAGAGGTTTACCCATCAGGACTATTAGCCCATCAGGGCTCATCCATGTTAAGTATTCCATTTCTTTAGAACAGCATCTAATTGTTTCTTGAATGATCCTTGTGTTTTGCCTCAGCAATAGTGCCTGATAGGCCATTCCATATGTTTATTATGTGCTAAGTGGAAAAAGTCTTGCTAACATCTGTTGGAAGTTAGATTCTCTCTCATTTCCGTTTATGTCTCTTGAAATTCATACTGGGTGCGAAACAGTGATTCAGGTTGACATTTTGCACTCCCACCGGATTTCACCCTTCTTCAGAAAAGACCCTCTAACCTTCATTCTATCTCACATAATATTTATCACCTGATCTACACCTTTTTTTCTAATACACTTGTTATTATGGTGTTCATACATAAATTTTGCCAACCTAAGCATTATGAAAAGAAATTTCAAGTAAATGTTATTGGCCTGGTGGTCTGCTGATGCAAATCAATATATTTTAACTGAAATTAATGGAGCATGATGGTTTGCATTAGATTAGATTTGGCCTCAAAAATAAAATAGCTCAAACTCATACAAGCTTGAAAAATAAGATTTCAAGATAATGTATCATCTCAAAAAGCTCAAGAATAAAAAAGTTATTCCTACAGGTATCTGTGGTACAGCACCAATTACATCTGCCAGAAAAGAAATAAACATAATGATCTGAACTGGAACGGAAGAAACAGTTTGGGCTCTGCCTTAATTTGCTCTGTCTGAAAGCTGATTTTTAAAACTAAAACAATCCAGCTTTTAAATCCTCTCAAGAGCTGCATGATTCAATGATGCTGTTCATTCCTGATGATTGTTCAAATGATGTTTTCTCTTATCATCCTCAGAAATTATTGGTGTAGTATGCAACTGACAGGATTTACACTGAAAGTTCCGGAGTCCAATTTTTTCCACTTTACAGCATGGCTTTGTTGAGAAAATTTCTTCCTGATCTGAACCTGCATCCTGTTTTCTTTCTGTCAGAAGTCCTTTAAAGAAAGGGATTAAAATATGTGTAGTAATACCAAAATTATTTCCACTGTTGCTTCCAGAATATGACCACAAATGCTTTCAGTATTCTGAAGATCAACTTGCCTCTAGCTGGCATGCTGCACTAGGCATATTTTCCCTGTAGGAGGTCTATGCTTTGCTGTAGCCAAGGAAAGGAGTCCCACCTCTCCACTACCTCTTTGCAATGAAAAGCAGGTTGGCATTGGTTCTTCAAGCCTTAGTGGCCATGAAGTACTGGAAAAAAGGGAAACATGCTAGTGAAAACATGAATTATTATTTTCCCTGCAAGGGTCCCAGGATGCTGTTAGTGCAGACATTGAGAAAATTAAGTAGCAGGAACAAGTTCAGACTGCTTTTATTTTATATTTATTTTTTACATTTATGCATCTAATGCAAGCTACAGTGAGAGTTGATATCCCATTAATTCTAGGAAATTCTATGAGTCTGAGTGACTCTGCTGGGAAACAAACCTGCTTATCGTGTTGCTGATGGAGATATGCTTATCTGTGCATGCCGTTCTGTATATATATTCACTAAACTCAGTTCATTTTTTGCATCTGCTGCTACTGTGTAATACGGATCCTTTCTGGCCTAAGATGTCCAGCCTCTCTTTTCTTACATCCCTTAGATTAAATTCTAAAGTTCCTAAATATCAGCAAAATGGTCACGTTCCAGCTTAACAGAATCTCTGTGACTTCTTGTACTTAATAGGTGCAGTGCTCACAAGTCAAATCATTCATGTTTAAGCTCTTTCTTCAGCAAATTCAGTCTCAGATTTAAAGTTCTGTGTGCATTCCTCTCACACATCATCAGATGAAGCTAAGTATTTGAAGATAAAATTGTGTCCCTTTGCCATTTATAATTGTTTCAGTTCATTACATTAAATACTGTCCTCAGTTACATCTGATCACTATCACTGACCATAATAAATCTGAGGAACTATGAAAGAGGTTTAAGTTAACGTGTTTTACCTCATAATTCATTGTTCACATGCCTCTATCAAAAGGCATAGTTTGGATGAAGTTCTTTATTACTTGGCATTTGGAACAGGCTGAGAGAATGCATCCATACTCTTTAGTCACCTCATCAGTTGACAGTAACATATCATGTCACTACCACTTAATCTTGTTTGATGGGTTCCTATGCCATGAGCTGAAGTTTGTCCTGCTGCTTAGTTGCTGGTACTGCTGATGGTTTGCAATGTATATGGAACCAGACTGTTCCTGGAGGGGCACGCTGGAAGAATAAGGGGAAACAGACAATTTGCAGTAAGGGAAATTATGATTAGCTATAAGGAAAAAATATTTCCCAAGAAGATGGTAAAACATTGGAGTAGGTTACTGTAGAGCTTCTGGAATCTCTGTTCTCAGTGGTACTTTGGTTTTCAAGAAGAACAAACCAGGGTTCTGAGAAAAATATAAAAAAAAATGAAAAAAATATAAGAAATTTGCAATGTAAAAAGAAGCTGTTCAAAGATAGTGTCTGCTTTTGAACTAAAACATTTAAAACCCCAAACAAGATGATATAGTTAAATATTAATTTCTTTTATACATCTTCAAATGCAAACACTACCTGGAAAATTTACTATCTTCCAACACCTCAGCTAACATAAAATTTGGATTGTGATGTATGTTTTCTGCATGTGCAAGTGTATAAAAATAATCTCCATAGAATCATAAAATTGTAGAATATTTGAGGCTGGTAGAAATCTTTGGAGATCATCTCATCCAATCCTCTGCTCATAACAGGGTTAGCTAGAGCAGGTTGCTCAGCACAGTGTCCAGTTAGGTTTTGAATATCACAAGGATGGAGACTGCACAGCCTTTCTGGCCAACATGCTCCAGTGTTTGACCACCCTCAGAGGAAAAAAGATTTCAACAGGAATTTCCTGTATTTATGTTTGTGTCCATTGTCTCTTGTCCTGTCACTGAACACTATTGAAATGTCTTAATTCCCTCCCATCAGGTATTTATACACACTGATGAGATACCTCCCCTGAACCTTCTCTTCCCCAGCCTCTCTTCATATGTCTGACACTCCAGTCACTTAACCGTTACCCCTAAAACTTCCTTTTCATGCAGGCAAAACCCAGCAGTTAATAATGAAAAAAATAGTATATGTTACATTAATACTTTTCTATCTAAAAACTGGGGTACTAAAAAATTGAATAGCATATTTCAAAATAAACTTCAGTAAAACAGAAGTAATTTTTGAAACATGATTATTTTTATTTAAAAGAAAATTACATAAGACATTTTTCTATTAAAATTATTCTCTAGCAAGCATAATGTCATGGTTTAACTTCAGCCAGAAACTAGGACCATGCAGCTGCTCGGTCACTTCCACTAGTTGGGATGGTGGAGAGAATCGGAAAAGTAAAAGTGAAGAAAAGCAAATGGGCTGAAGATAAAGAGTTTGATAAGTGAAGCAAACATGCCCACACAAGCAAAGCAAAACAAGGAATTCATTCATCACTTCCCATTGGCAGACAGGTGTTCAGCCATCTCCAGGGCTCCATCACGCATCACGATTACTTGAGAAGACAAATGCCATAACGCCAAACATCCTCCACTTCCTCCTTCTTTCCCCAGCTTTATATGCTGAGCATGATGTCGTATGGTATGGAGTATTCCTTTGGTCAGTTGGGGTCAGCTGTCCCAGCTGTGTTTCCTCCTGACTTTTGTACATTCCCAGTCTATTCGCTGGTGGGGTGGTGTGAGGAGCAGAAAAGGCCTTGACCGCTTAACAACAGCCAAAACCATTAGTGGTCTACCAACACTACTCTCATCCCACATTCAAAACATAACGCTACACCAGCTGCTAGCAAGAAAGTCAACCCTATCCCAGCTGAAACCACGACATATTGGCTTCTTCCTGTTTCTCCCTTCAGTGCTTATTTTCCAATTACTCAGACTTGACACTATATATATATAATATATTATTAATTAAAGGTGTTTCTTTTTGCAAACTATCATTGAACATGATAGATTTATTAATGAAAATATCTCATATAATTGCAGAGGTATTCCATCACTTACCTTTTTTCTATTTGCATTGAAGTTTAAGAATTCTGCCAGTTAAGAAACTCCATTCTCATTTTGTTCAATTGTATAACACAATATGGTATATATTCCACATTTCCAGGTGCCTGCTATCAATACAAGATGAGGATTCTTCTCTTCAGCTAGTAAGAGGTTTATTTTCTGAAGTTGCCACCTTAGCTGAAATAACACAAGAAACAGACACAAAAAGCTTTCTCTGGGATGTGGAGTCCTCTTGTAATCTGAGCATGCACAGAGTTTAGTAAGGGTCAGGACAACTCATTCTTTAATTATAGCAACAGAGGCTGATATTTCTTTTCGTTTTTTACCTCAGTCACAAGGTTGCACCATTCAAAGGTGTCTTTGAATATGATTTTTGTTTTCTTTCTGTTTAATAATACCACATATTAATTGGTGATAACATGAATATGTAAAGTGTAATGAAACACAGTGTTAAGCACCCTGTACGATATGTGGTCATCTGTCTTGCTGTGTTAGTGTTCTCTAACTATGTAATTAACTTTTGGGGGAAGCCATTGCATTATTATATTGTATAATACCATGGTATCCTTTTGCAACTATTACTGTCAAAGGCAGAGAACAATGCTGTCAAATTTAAGTGACTGTTTAGACTTCCAAGGCTCAACTTGTTCCATGCCAGAACAAATTTACTGTTCAACCTCATTTCTAACACTTGCTTACCTGTTTCCTACATGCCGGAGCTGTCATTCAAACATTGTTCATGTAAGAAAGGTAATTCCACATTTAGTAAAGTACAACCATTTTCCTATAAATATTGTCCCTGAGCAAGAGAGAGAAAGTGTTTAGTGATTCATTCACTGCAAAACTCACCCTACAAAATCTATTTATATTTAGTGCTGTAGCCCTGGTTATTTTATATTTTGATGTAGAAAGGCCAAAAGAACAGAAAAGAGAAGACTTAGATAGAAAAGAGCTGTTGCACAGACTAGATCAGCTGCCAAACCTGTCCCAGAGATATTTATAATGCCTTCCTTCCTCTTCCCAAATACAGCCCAGAAACAGGTGAGACAGATCTGAGTGTGTACAGGCGCAGTCTGTGGTTTAGTTACTCTTCATTAGATTTCGGTATTCCAGGGGATACTCAGTTGTGGTGTGAATGAAGTCTTATAGGTTCCTAGTTCAGGAGACAATATGATGAATCCCATTAAGGTAGATCTTTCCCTGAATTCTTTTTATTCATTTTCCCAGGAGAAAACAATGGTTAACTCTACAGTCTGCACACAAGAAAACAAAAAAGGACCTCTTTCACCTTGGTGTTCGGTTGAACTGAGGGAACATTCGTTTTCTGCTGTTAGTAGCATGAAGAAATAATCAAGTCATTTTACACCATCCTTACTAATAGAAGGACTATGTCTGTGGGGTTTCTTAGCTTCTAGAAAGATCATATACCTCAAGAATGACAGGAAGTTAAATTGGAAATAAGATTCTCCAGCTATATAGCAAAAAAAAAAGAGACATTTAGAACAGGAACACATATTGCTTGTTATAAGGTGAATATTTTTATACTGCCATAATATGAAGACAGTCTAATCAGAATTTATAGCAATTTGTGCTAGGTTTTGAGACATAAAGTGGCTGGCAGGGTTATAGTCTAGGTCTATTAAATATCCCAAAGAGAAATTATTTCATGAATTACAAAATTATTATTTTTAATTTTAAATCACAGAATCACAGAATGATATGGGGTTGGAAGGGACCT
>KZ506034.1:58267-91624 GCA_002844005.1 Limosa lapponica baueri
CCCCAGGATGCCATTGGCCTTGTTGGCCACAAGGGCACCTTGTCGGCTCATGGTCATCCTATTGTCCACCAGGACTCCCAGCTCTTTCTCCTCAAAGCTTCTCTCCAGCAAGTCAGCCCCCAACCTGCACTGGTGCATGGGGTTATTTCTCCCCAGGTGCAGCACCCTACACTTGCTTTTGTTGAAATTCATCAGGTTCCTCTCTACCCAACTCTCCAGCCTGTCCAGGTCTCACTGTACGGCAGCACAGACCTCCATCGTGTCAACGACCCCTCCCAGTTTTGTATCGTCAGCAAACTTGCTGAGGGTACATTCCATCCCTTCATCCAGGTCACTGATGAATATATTGAAGAGGACTGGACCCAGTGCTGACCCCTGGAGAACACCACTTGTTACAGACCTCCAGCTAGATTCTGTGCCCCTAATCATGACCTCTGAGCTCTGTCTTTCAGCCAGTTTTCAATCCACGTCATAGTCCATTCTTCTAATTCACACTTCCTGAGCTTACCTACGAGGATGCTGTGGCAGACTGTGTCAAAAGCCTTGCTGAAGTCAAGGTGGACAAAATCCACTGCCCTCCCCTCATCTATCCAACCAGTCATGCCGTCATAGAAGGCTATCAATCAGGTTAGTCAGACATGACTTCCCCTTGGTGAAGGCTACTTGAACATCTAGTTTTATAATTCATAATTATCTTCAAACAAGATGATGTAGAAAAGACCCTGACCTGCCACTTTAAAAGGTCTTACCCAGACCAATTGACACTGTTTGCTACACTATGCATAAATTCATTTTACAGTATGCCAGTCAGTGAGATCATGAGCATGACAGAGGAAGATTTGATAACAAGTCTTGCCCTCTGTGATTTCTGAACAATGTCAGAATAAAGAAGGAAAAGAAGCCGCCCTGAGTGGAAGTGTAGAAAGTTTAACAGGAATATGGAAGATGATAGTTAGATAAGATTTAATCAAGGCACCACTCTGAATTACCAGTTAAAAATTGACAGCAAGCAGACAGACAGAAGGTAACATTATTTCTGATGTTATCTGATTTTGACATACTTGATGCTTTTAATAGTTTTCTGCTAGGTAGAGGCAGCTAACCATAGCACAGTATTGTCCAATGGAAAAATAATTAATGAATAAAAGCAAATGGAGAAATGAAGAAATCTTTGAAAAAATTAAGGCTGAGAATAACTTTATTTCTACACTGGCCTGGCACTCAGGAGGTTGTTCTCATGTCCCCTTGCTGTTCTTATACACTAGTGAAAGAGAGCAAAAAGGTTAAGGTAAAAGCTAAAATTATTCCTCTTTTCTTTTTTTCTTAACATTTTATTTTCAATCAAAGGAGATTAGACTGGATAAAACAATGTGGCTCTGCATGAACAACAGGTTGAGAACTACAGGTATAAAGCATATGTCTGTAATGCAGAACTAAACAATTTAGATTAGAAATGGTTTGCTACAGACCTTTTGTAGCAAGGTTAATCACATTTTCAAACATTTTTAAAAATAATTTTGAAATCGTATTTCATTCTCTTCTCTGATTTACAAAATGGATGATATTTGTTGCCATGTCTACAACTCCTTTTAATACCTTCTGTACAAAGAGTTCCAGTACAAATGACCATGTCAAAATTAACCTCTAATACAAAGAACTTCTTTTCCTGTTTGCAATTGTATAGGCCATCTACCCTCTCAATCAAAATCCCATTTATGTTTGTGCTGCATCTCCGTGGCAACTACAAGAAAAGCTTGTTGGAAAGTACCTTGGCAGCTTATCCTTTTTTTCTCTTGCTGTCTTTTTAATGAAGACCTCCAGTGTTTTAGAAGTAACTAGAAAAATAAGCAGCCAATTTAACCTGGCATTCACTGATCATCCTGAGATATTCTATACCTGTATTTCAGGGATGGGTGTTGGGGGGAGAAAAAGCAAATAACTACAAGAAAAACTAAAACCAGCAAATAATCTTCATCAAGAGTGCAGGAGCTGCAGATCACCCCATTGCTGTGTTTCAGCCATTATCCGTAATAACTATATTATAAACTTAGAAATAAGGCTAACAACAGCAGTTTCTGGGACCATTCAGAAGAACATGTAAATTTGTGTGATGTATAATATTTCAATAAATTCCCTTCCTTCAGTAGATTCACTTCTGGACAAAATGGTATATAACTTAACATAGCAAATAATAGCTCTTGTATTTCCAGTGCCCTGCTGGAAGAATCGCTTATTTCACTCTTCTTCTCCGTGTGAAAAGTCATTAATTTTGCAGAGAACAGTTGGCATTTTCACAGCACTGACTATTTTTCACTTGAGGAGAGTAGAAAAAATCACTATATATTTTCTTTGTATGGGAAGCATAAAAAATATGAAGCAGATCCAGTGGTTTCATTTTTCACAGAACCTTCAATAATGTGATTTTCACTGGTCTTCTCAAAAATTGTTTTGGCCAAACTTACTGTAAAATAGCCATAAGACTTCTCTAGTTTTTATATCTATAGCATGGTAAAATAGTTAAACTATGTTATCAAAGAGTCTTCTTTTTGATACATGACCATGTTTTAAAACCAAGATGGTTTTATTCACATTTCTCACATGCATTGATAGTTAGAACATTTTAAGTGTGCTTTCCAAATGTAACAGCATTAATACCTCTTTACCCAAAATATTGCTGGACTTTTAAGACATCAGTGATCAAATTAGAAATAGCCAAAAATTACATTATTGTCAAAATTTGGTGACACATACAAGCATTGCAAGAAAATAAATACAGCTCCTCCTGTTTAAATATAACTGATGATTGCAAACATCAGCTTTGTCCAGTGAAGGTTGTATCAAGATTCTTGGTGTTGTAGCATTAGTGTCAGCAGGAGCAATGACTTTAATAGTGCAGGATTAGACCTTAAGTGCTTTCTGGGCTCACTGCCATTTTCTGAATGCTAGTAGGTTGCTCTTGTCCTTGCAAGTTATGTTCCTAATATTCATTACAAAATGAATATTCAACTGTAGCCACCAATCTACGGTGATTTCCTTTCTGATCATGTTAGGTGAAAATAAGCTCTTCTATATCTCCTTAGTGAAAAGGGTTGATAGGAAAAAGAATTTTCTTTTAAAATATTGAAATTCAAAACTAAAATAATATACAGATTAAATATCCTTCTCTGTCAAATATTTATTCCATGTGGTACAGTTTTATTATCATTCTTTATACCATACCTTACCATATTGAGTGCATTGAACCAAACTCAATAGGCAAGAATATCATGGCAGACATCTAAACATGTAACAAGAAGAAAGGTTTCTGGTCTGAATTTATCTTCTCCCAAAACTCATTGAGAATCTCCTTTATGCTTTTTTCTGTAAAGATGGATCCCACAGGGTAGAACAAAATGTCATGACAAGTACCTCATAGATACAGTCAACTTGCCATTTCATCATACACAGAGGTCTTTGTCTCACATTGGTAGCCATTTAGTTACAGTATTAATTCAGAGTAACTTAACAGGTTGAAGATTGCGGTTCATGCCACTGCAATAGTCACTTTTCTATTTGTTATAAGGTACGTAACTGGAGGGTAGTGATTTACATTTCTGTACTGAGGTGGACATCAGAAAGTGGTTGGATGAAACTACTAGTTAGTACAATGTTTGATTTTGCAAATCTACCTGTTTCCACTGGGGAAAAAAATACATGGCGACAGCAGTAACTGACTGAAGGATGAAAAGGGAGAGAAGTAGGTTCAAGCCACGTTACTTACTGGTATTGCAAAACATGAGCCAACTGAGAGAATGCCGTGCCACACAATGGTGAAAGCTGAGGAATTCAGATATTAATGAGGTTAGATAACATTACTGTTAGAAGAAATTGTGATTTTTATCTTTCTTCCCAAGACACCTTAGGAATTAGGGTTTTTGCAAGCAGTAACACAGTTGAGAATGGGACTTTGTCTTCCAAGTTCCTGTGTGTGTATATATTATGATATGCTTTTAACTGAATGATTAACTAATTGCCCTGTAGGACATTATCACCTTCAGAAAAAGAGTCACCACAAGCAAGGAAGTGGCATGAGCAACTCTAAATCCAGGACTTCTTTCCTTTACATCCTTTAATTTCTAAGCTAAATAATTTTAGCATAGGCTTTTTGTGGTTAAAAGAAATAAAAAATCTGAATAGCTACCCATCTCATGTTCAGTTTAAAAAAACATGTATTTTTTAAACACTTAAAATGATAATATATAGATAGATAATAGTTTTCTCCTTCATTGGTCTAGTCCAGTATTTCAATAATTTACGAATAAGTTATGAATAAGTAGAATTTATCTGATACTCTATTTAATTGTTTCTATTTCATACATCAGTAAAACTCTGCTCAACTGAAAAAGGTCATAACTTGAAAATGCAGTTCAAGGATATATATATCTTCTTGTTTTCTTCCATAACATCTAACTCAATTGCTTTTAATTACAGACAAAAAGGGGGTTTTTTTTGTGAAAGTTTAAAACAAGCCAACTAAAATAGAAAGCTGTTCAGCTCATTTCCTTTGGTTGCCATGAAGTTGATATAATTAGCAGAACTTTCAAAGCCTTTTATAATGTTCATATAGAGGATCTTTTCTCTGCATCTTTTGGTGGTTTAACTATTTTTGAATGCAGGGGATGTTACATGGTCTTCATTGTGTGATTATTGGTCTTAGCAAAAAGTCTTTCTTGTGTGTTGGGTAACTCATAAAATCTATGTGGTGTCTTTAGAGTGTTATTGTTTTCATCTCAACCTTGATTGAAAAGCTTTAGGTTTCTTTTCTGAACTGTATGGTTAGTTAACTGTTCACAATTGTGGTTGTTTCACAAAAATGGGTTGGCATTCTAGAAATGTGTACTGCTCAACTCACATACTCATGTTTCTTATAGTCCTATATTATTTCATTGGTAAAATAATTGTATCTTTCTTAACCCTGCTCACTTCAGACAGTTCATTTCACTGAAAGGAATATTATCCTTGTGTGCTGGGTTGTGCTGTAAACACAGACTTTTCAGATGCCTTTTTATGAAACTCAGAAACATAGCAAGCAGCACAAGTATTTTATCTCTATTTGGTATGCAGGAGTATGAGCAGATCCAAAGCAAAGCTGTGGATATGATTAACCCTTACTCCTCATCACTCTCACCCTCTAACAAACAGTAAAAAGCATCCTTTGTGCTTGTAGTGTTTAGTGTAGTTCTCTCAAACTCAGAATATTTTTGCAATGCTCTGAATCTAAGATCAAAACTGAAAGCACTTGCACCTAATAAAGGAGAGAAAAAGTCAACTTATAATAAATCAAAGGCTTAATTGTTATGTCAGTTTGTATTTAATTTTGCCAGTATAATTAGGTTAAATTTCCAAAGAAAATTTTGACTTGTTCTTCAAAAAGAGTAACATTCACCTACATAATGTGAAAAGGTTTCAAAAATTGTTTTAACCTTCCTTACCAAAAACAATAAAAAATAATAAAAAAAATTCCTTCATGTCAACTGCCTCTCACAAGTTTTCATATTTAAAATTGATTTCTTTTTTGAGGATAAAAAAAGTTTTCTTAAAAAATCCCTAACCAGATCTACCTCGGATTTTCACTTCTTTCCACCTGTGATAATGGAAAAATAATAGGAATATAGCAGCTATTACATGTCATCTAGTGATTCCTGCTAACAAAAAGGAACTTCCTGACTTGTTACATATGGAAAAAACCAGTGGTAGGCTGAAAAGGTGAGCAAAGATTTGCTGGAAATTTCTTTTAAGATTGACTGTATGGTGGTTTACTGTGGTATACCACAAGTTTAGAAGCAATGAGCTACAGCAACTTTTATTACTATTTAAATCTACCTTCCCTACAGCCTTATGGGAAGATAAGTTATATCCTTACTGTTGATGGTGGGTGCTCATCTCAATAATGACCCATTAATGAAACCAATACTGGGCCAAGTTCACAAGATACTATAAACCAATGTGAAAGTTTTAAAGAAAGCCTCAAGATATAGGACTATATAGTAAGTATATATAAGACTTTTCATCCATCTCTTATACTTGCTGCATACTTAACTAAAAATTTTATATTAAAGCTTTATCAGGACATCCCAGTTTGGGATCCAGCTACTCAGGGCAGAATGTTATTAATCGTAGGGAGGGCAAGAGAAAAATACAAGAAATCAGTAGCCAAAATAATGACATAGGCATTGTCCTCATTGAAGTAACCCTAGGGAGGAGACTCACAAGTAAATGGACTGGAAAATATTCCCATATTTAGCCTACCTAATTTTCTTCTCCATTTAAACTAATTGTGTATAAACAAAGTAGCTGTTAAGACTAATTCTACTAAATCTACCCTAAATAGTCATCATTGATTTGCATTATACTATGGGTCAATGAGGAAAGGAAAACTAGAAAGCATGGGTAATGCATTTTAAAAAAAAACAATCATTTTGGCATTCTTTCATAAAATTGTGCCAAAATACACACTGTCAGTAATCACTTTGTGTTTTAAACACCACCTACATTTTCTATTAAGTTTAGCTATAGATTGGGATTATGGCTAGGGTCAAGAATCTTTAAAAAACCTTCTGGTACTTATTTATGCAATAACAGAACCTCATGAAAAAAAGACATTGTACATAGAAATTACTTGATGGGTAAATATCTAAATTCAGATTTTCAGTTCTATAGAAAAAAATAACATTAAAAATTACTTTAATTAGAAATCCATTAGAAACAGCAAAGAGGAAAATAGAAATATAATGCTTAAGAAACAGTGTGAGAAAATGGGAGTTCCAGATTTTAAACTCATAAGACAGTGTAGCTAAGGTGAAGACATAAGCATGAAGTCTACACCTTGCTACAAATATGATATATTTATATATGTACATACATATATAGATGTATAGTTGTATGCACACCAGAATAAATGGTAACTTCTCCTTAGTTAGAAATTGGTGTATACTTCATTAGCTCTGCCAAGTGCAAGCAACTCAGTACAAAAATGTTGCCTTCTCATTTGTGTCTTTGTCCTGTATGTTGAAAATTACTGTCTTCCTTGGATAAGGGATACGAAAATTCAACGGACTTTTTAGGAAAACAGCTGTTGGGAGTAATAAAAGATACTCAATTGACAAGAGCCTAAATTGACAAGAAAATCTCAGATATTGTAAAGGCTTTATTTGAACCAACTGTACAGGTAGGTCTTGCATAGTAAAGAGAAGCGCCTGTAAATCACATTGTTCCCTTCTGCACTGCAAACACGGAGACCAGATTCTTAGCTCATGCAAAGTAGTGAAGCTTCATTGATTTTGCAGACATCATGCAAGGGTAATGGTGTGTACTACAACCCAAGAAAAAGTGAAGCTATCGCCTCCTGCTTTCTGGGGCCCAAAATCTTGACTGATTTAAAACTAGATTCTCTTCTGGTTGATTTGTTTATGGTACTGAAAGCAAACTCCCTTACACAGGAACAGAAATCCAATCCTGTCTGCTGACTTTTAATGCATTTCATGGTGTTTCCCCATGTGAAGACCTCACCCTCTCTCTCCCTGGGCTAATCCATAATCTGAAGATCCAGATCCCTCCTAACTACCAGGGCCCAAAGGACTACCAGGCCATCAGCACAATGAAGTTAGTCCAAACGACTTAACAAGCACTGTGTTTTAGAAAGTTACAGGCACTGGAGTTAGAAAAAAAAAAAAAAAGAAAAAAAATATTTTACCATTCTGTTTAATACCTTTTCTAAAAATGTTTGTCCTTTCATTGATACCTCTTATTTTAAATCACTCGAACAATAAACACCAGCCATTTCTTATAGTGGAGGACTAGCTCCTAGTGGTCTCATCCAATTAGGGCAAACTTAAAATACTGTTTCAGTCCCTCTGCTTCCTTCTACTCATTTCTTCAGCATCACTTTTTGTGGTAGTGATTAGCAATGTTTTTATACATATTGGGAGAATTAGAACAATATTTTGAGGCATTTTCACTGCTGTTTTTTTGCTAGGAGCCTCAATAGACACACTTCTGTGCTCATTTCCCTAGAAATTGTCAGCATGCATTCCTTACACACCTTCTCAAACATACGTGTTTCGTGACAATTCCTATGCTCTCACCATCTTAAAGTCCTCCTTTAGCCACCAAATGCAGATGAATATGTAAAATCCTGCTCCGTTTTCAAGGGCTGAAAGAGATGCTTTGGCATCAAACATTAAGTCCTAAACAGGACCTGAACTTTCACAAGAAAGATGCAATTTCCTTCAGATCCTGCACACTAGGACTGCTAACTCTTTGCTAAACGCCAACCCTATGAAGAAAAGGGATATCCTAAGGAAATTTCCCATAAAGAAAACATGCTTTAGACACCTTTATGCTTGATTATGGGCTTGCATATATGTAAGGTGCAAAATAAGGTGCAACTTACCATTTTAAAGTTGTGTCAAGAGTTCATTTTGTCCTTTGCCTATCAGTGCCAACAGATCTGAAGATTAACGGAATACATATGTTTTGGGTAGATGAACTGGCAGACATACCCGTAATATTGGGCTTTATATGTAGCTATTAGACTTTGCAGGATGCCAAAAATTTTCTGGGTTAGCTCTAATAATAAGGCTTTCACCATCTGCCTTTACAGCTATTGCTGTAAAAGACTCTAGAAGTATTATTTAAAAAGGGAAATGGGGCAATATTTATTTCACTTTTTTTGACCAGGGCTAAAGAAATATTAACCTGATTAATAAATAAATTTCATGTATTTATTTCCTTTTTTTCAAGTTTCGGGTACGTCAAAAGCCATGAAATCAGATGTCCACAATGAACCTTTGCATGTGAAAAGGTCCTGTCCATGCACAGGTGGTAGAACATACTTAAGGATACAGAAGCTGTAGGAAAAAAAGACCTGTGGAGATTATCAAAAATATCCAGAGGTGTAGACAGCAGATCAGAAACTGAACAAAGCAAGTAAAGCTGGGTTTGCAAGGTGAAAACACACTTGACATCGATCTTCTGCCAAAACTTTGATGTGACAGAGGATCAGCAGCAAACAAGGTCACAAAGTAACTTGAAGTTTATTGACATCAATCTTAACCAGACAGGGACAACAGGTCTCTTTCATATGAATCATAACTGACTTTGAAAAATGCATGAATAAATAGCTTAGGAGAATGACATGAAACATTTAACCTTTTAATTGCTGATTAGAACCTACCCCAGAGGTGGTCAAATGCCATTATCATCAGAAATCTCTGAGAAGTCTTTTTGTGATTTATTTTGGTGATCCAAGTCCAGACCTACTGGATATCTTTTCACGTCATGAAAGTTAGTTACCAAATTATCAAATCAGAAGATATTTACTCTGAATATTTATTCATTCCCAAAGAACTTCTACAGGGATTCATACTGTGTCTTTCAGTGTTTGCTCTGCATATTAATAGTCTTGGTGATTGTTTGGATAAGACATAGCTGCATGTGGAAACTGATGATACTGTAAACTATTGCTGTGAAACAGCAGCCTTGTGAATCCTTTTTGGGACTTGGGGGAAAAAAAAAAGCCAAGGAGAGCTTTATGCACATTTGTTCTTTAAGTTCTATTCTGCAATTCAAGTAGCAGATTGATGATTATAAAGATCACGTCCACCTCCTAGATCTTATCCCTCAAGCAGCACTTATTTGACTTCTGTGGCTAAGTTTATACTTGTGTGACAAAAAGCTTCCGAGGTTGCATTCATGTTACTACACAAATGTCAGTAATTGACAGGCATCAGGATTGCAAAAGGGCTTAAGCCACTCAAATGTCTAAATTTAATCTTTGAAAGTCATTCAAACTTAAGAACACCAGTAACCTAGGCAATCCCATGACCCACCACTAAATTAATATAAAATCATAATTCAACTAACACAAATGAATAAATATTTTTTCCAAAGATATATTAAATCTTCCTAATCAAACAATGACTCTTGACCAGCTTCAAAAAGGCCGATTTTCAAACGCAAATTTTGTGATTATGTCATTGATTACAGGAAGGCAGATGATCAGTCTGCTTACTAATTGTGTTTCTTTTTACAATGTAATTATAGATTACAGTTCTGTGTTGGATGAAATTTGAAAGCATTCTAAGTATTACCATGACAAAAAAACCAACTAGATGTTCTCAGCCAATTAAATGCCGTCTTGCAAGAGAATTTAGTCTCTACAGCTCATTTTACGGAATTGAGAGATCACAGAGATGAATGCTGTTTTTCTGATATCCAAACACACCACTACGTTATTGATTTCTTTGACAACAAAGAAACCCTATGGTTTATAAGGTTACTTAAAACACTTCACTTTTTGCAGAGATAACAATTTTCTTCCTTCTTGAAAGCATCTGTAAGATCCTAAAATATTACCGGAAATAAGCTCCCTGTTACTTTTAAAAGGATGTGGTCTCACAGAAATTCTCAAAACAAGGTTGAGGGGGAAATGCGATGTTGCATACATTCTTTCCTCTGTCATTACCACAGCTTTAGATTTTCCTGCCCAAGGAAAGTTTCCTGCATTATTAGTACAGATAGCTAGAGGTTGTAGTTTGATTTGCTTTCTAATCCATTTTTTAATTAAGAGAAAATCTTTTGAGGAGAGATCTTCTGTGTTTGCTTTCATCCTGGAGTCTAACATGTTGGAAAAGATCAGGAAACACATATGCTACCAGCTTTTTGTTCTTTTACAGGGAGTTTTTGTTGTCCTTGTGCACCAAAGAATTCTGTCTCAGGGAAAATAACATAAAATACTTATTTTTAAGTTAATTTGGTGATGTCTATTTATTTACACAAATACGGCTTTCTTCAGCTTTGTATCTGAGCACCTCCAGCTGTTTCAAGATAACAATGTTCCTGTTTTCCACTCTCAAAAATATCTATTCTAATCTAAAAACCTAGTAACTTCCATCCCCACCATTCTTTCTCATTTTTTTGTGTCATGGAGATATTTGGCCAGACAAATTAATTTTTTTTCGGGGGGGGGGGAGGGGGGTGTTGTTTGCTTCTTTTGGTTTTTATAATGGATTACCTTACTTTACTAAAGAGTTACTGAATCAAGTAAGGTACTACATCAGGTGGACAGACACTCATCCTTTTCCTAGCAGTCTATGCTCCAAATTCCCCATTTAGCCGGGAAAGTCTCCTCTAGTTGTGGCCTGTTATTATTGTTCAATATTTACACCCTTCTAGTGGGATGGATCAGGGTGTCAGAAGCTAGAAAAGAAGTAGAATCTCAAGTAACCAGTCACTTTCATATCGAGCACTGAAAGTAAGGACAGGAATTGTACAGGTCTGTTTCCTCACTGAGGAAACACTGAAGATAAGTGTATGTTAAGAGGAGAATCCCTGATATCTGGCACTGCTGAAGTCTAGCTGAATGCAAAGAAAACTATTTTAGAGTTAAAGCTGAGGGCAACAACATTGTACTCACTCACTCTAGAGAGACTTCATGCAGGTCAATACACGAAGCAGTCCTGCAGTAGCAATGAAAGCATAAGGGAAATTGGTACAGTGATCAGTGATCCTAATGTGTCAGGTCTACTAACTATTATTATATAAATATGCATTTCCTATTGCCCATGTTTTATTGACCTGATGTCAGCTGAAAAACACCAGCTAGCAATTCTGGTTATTCCAATAGAGGAGAGAATGCTCCTCAGATACAGATACAAGTATGACAAGCTTTACAGATAATATGAATAAAAGATGTACTGGTTGCTGTTCTGGGGTGAAAGAATCTTTAAAGAAATATTTTTTCCTGTGAGGAAAACAGCTTTTCCTGAGCAGTAGAACGTTCAAAGGAATCCTATCGTTTTGATTATTTACAGCATTTTGAAGGCACTATTCCTATCCTTGTTAATCTATGTGATTGACAAGGTCTACATTTGACTGCATTTTTACTTCATTAGACAGCTCTACTTTTCATTTTAAATAGTACAACAAATCCACTGCTACGTAAGTATTTCAGTGTTGTCACTAGACCTGTGCTGCAGCAATTTAAAACTTCAGAAAAACATGTGGGATTGAATCTCATTCTTCCATTTAAAAAAGCCTGAGATTTAAAAACTCTCATAAAATTTAACCCTAGAAGGACACTGTAATAAGTTACTCTGGCAAAGACAGCAGAACAGTAGATCAGTAACTACTTTGTTATAATTTAGAAGAAATCTGGAAAATTAATAAAATAGTAGTGTCATCTTCTTAGTTCCCATTTCAGTGCTATAGCTTGTGCCTAATCCGTGATGGGTTTACATGTTACTTCAGAAAATTAACATTGTAATGGTGGTATTGCTATTGCATTCATTCTAATGAATGGTATTAAGAAATTAATCATGTAGATTGGTCAAGTACTACTTCGAGTACACTTTTTAAGTACCCAGAAACATATGTCCTTATCCAAGCACCTTGACTCTGAAAAGCTGGACCTAAACTACTGTAAAAAAGAAACCCCAGATTTCTGCTTGATACTCAGGCTGCAATTGGTTCATTTCTTGGATGCATTTTCTGATGAAAGGCAAAATAGGACAAACTAGAACAAAAGTAAATGCATAATTGATCATGTATCATAGGATAGGGTGATTTCATTAGCTGGGTAAGGAGTCTATCCAACTAGCGTAGACCAGGCACCTAACCCAGACTGCTCAGTTCAGGTGCTCTCATTTAGTAGTCTAAACATGTATTCACCCCCTTCCTTCCACAAACACAAAAGTCATGCCCAGCACCATAGTTGCATGTCATTAAATCTGCTGCTCTTTTAGCCTCTCTGTTGAGTCTGTCTTGGCTTCCACCACATGCTGCAGAATGTGCCGCTCAGGACTCCGCATCCACCTGCTGAAAACTCCTTTTCATGCCATATTTCAAATCCTCTTCCCCTCTCAAAATGGCAAATAATTTTTCAACCTCTGCAAACTTCCATCCACACTGGGGCACTTTAGCCCTATTGCAAATTCTAATTGCTCTGTCATGGATTAATTGAAAAAATTAATATTTTGTTGCAGATCTCTAGTCATAAACTGCCCCTTCATCAGCTATATAAATTGTGAGACTAGTTCTTCAGTCTTGTTTTAGTCACAGAACATCTTCTGTTTCCCCCATCTTTTGGTAGCCCTGCCATTTAAACATGTCTCTGGGGTGATATTTGTGTTTCGGTCTCCCATAGTCTGCAGCTTAACTTAAAAGAAAAGCTAGCAAGACATATGTCCAAACATGCTTTAGCATCCCCTGACATGCTACCCTCGGTTGCCTGAGGCTTGCTTATACTGTCTCCTGCTGGCCTGGTCTCAACTCTGATGGGACATTTAACTACACTTTTCTTCTGCTTTGGTATTTATTTTATCAGTCAGTTCTATTCCTTCCTTTTATTTCTCAGATTTCCCTTAGATGCAGGGAGCCTGGCAAAGGGGTAGTCAACCAGTGACTGGACCTGTGTAGTGCTTCTCTGATGTGCCAGATACTGCTCAAAGAAGAGTGTAATCACCTAAGCTGGGGTCACAGGCATGTGTCGTTTCTCAGTCAAGCTCTGCCAGTATCCTGAGCAGAAGTAATCTTGTCCTGATCAAGCTGCAGCTTGCTGACATTGCTAGCGGAGCACTGTGCCTGCCTTATGAGATGAGGCTCAGCACTAAGGTAACATAAGCATGCAGCTTTCTGCTGTCCCAGAGTACCGGCAAAACAAACTCTGCACAGAGTGAAAAAGAGTGTAGACATGACCATGAACCTGGAGTAAATCCAGAGGTGGAATAACCCTTAAAACTGCCCTTGCAGCATGTGGACTGGCCACGCTGAACCCCTCCTCTTGCCTTCCCAAATCCTTCCACATCTCCAGGCAGCAGCTTCCCTCACTACTTTTTTCAGTCCGTGCAGTGCAGATCGCTTTCACGACTGCACTTGCTCACCCCTAATTCAACATGCTCTATTTATTCTTTGGACAACAAGCTACTGCGGCAAGACTATATTTCCTAATTCTGTACAGAATGGGGATTTTAATGATGGGGAACAAAATCGACCCCTAAAGAGCTGTTAGCCATAATGTCCTTTTGGAAGTGGTTATTTGTCATTCACAGTAACAGGTTTACACAATTAGCATGTGATCATCATGCATTTAAAAATAAAGACGAGGGGGAGGGGAAACCCTCACCCTGATGGAAATTGGTCCCACTTTGTAGAATTTATTGTTGTCTTGATTGCAGAGAGGTTATAGACTGCAGCAAAGCTCTCAACGAATAACCCTTATTATGTATTACATGCCGCATGATTTATGCTGAACATGGCACCTTATGATCTGTATTTCCACCATCCTTTCATAATACTTTTGTGACTTAGCTCAGCTTGTCCTCTCTTTAACCTTTGTATTCAAAACATATTTACAAATATGCATATTTTACACATTCATGTGGCATTCTGCCCTGTCACCTGCTGACACCACCTTCAAACAATCCTGGAAGCCCCACAGGTTTTAATGCACTCCTGCTTTTAGTTTTTCTTTTAGAATGGACCAAGGACCAAGATGAAAAAGCATATCATAGCATTGTTCTTCATAAATTGCACTCACATAATAGCTGAGGAAAAAGGGAAATGGAGTAAATCCATTGCCATTACAGTTTAAAGTAAAATAATCTCCACTAGTCCTCCCATAAATGTAGCATTAGGAAGGGCTAAAGAATGCTTCTTGCAGACAGGTTCATTCAGCAGTACTGATGAACTAAAGGAGATATAGTAAGGTAGGAACAATTCCTTCAGCTGCAGATGTTTACATATGCTGTGCAATAGGAATGCACTTTGGGGAAAGCCAATGAAAACAGAATGTGACTTTTATGTTGAAGACTGTATGTTTGCTTAAAGAAGACTTTTTTTTTTTTCCCCGCAAGTTAACTTTAAATGTTTCTTAGCTTTCTAAATCATCTAACTGTTTTGTGTCTTTCTAAATCCTTTTGTAAGACACCTGAAATTAGATTGATGGAAAGTGCTACGGACAACCCGGGTATTGCTATTAGTAGCAGTTTTGCGGCATCGAGCTGATGATCTCTTTTTTTTTCCCCCAAATGTCTCCCAAAGAACACTATACTATTATCATCTTGATACATTTGCAGTTTTGTGTCCAGAATTGCCTTGGGTAAGATAACCAAGTACGGTAAAATATATATGCAAGTCTCTCTGCAAAATCCACTTTCTTTTAAGCCTATTTCTGCCTTAATGGGATTCATTGCTTCCCTAAGCAGCCCTTGTAATTTTCAGCAAGGTCCTTTAACTCATTTAATGTGCAACATTTGTTCATGCCTAATTTGTCTGAGCCAGGCCATGTTTGTGTTTTCCTTGAGTTGCAGAAAGGTTGATTGTGAGGGTGGAACTGCCTGCCTCCAGTGAATATATTTCTTTTCGAATTACAGTAATTACCGCAGGTTTCATTTGGTTGGTGCTCTCCTCTGTGCCCCTCCTTGACAAGGTTAACAAGCAGAAGGTAACTGAACATCTAAAGATAAGTGCCTAATCACACGGGCAGTTGTTGACAGTACCATTTCTCTGGTGATGGTGATAACGTTCTGTACTGGATTCTTCTGCAAAGGCATGTAGGAATTAAGTTTGCAGCCGTAAGGCTAACAATTGTAGATGTCAATAGATCTGCATTACTCCCATCTTGTATCCCTAAGAATATGCTGCCTCTGCTAAACAAAGAAAATAGAGAAAATTAGAGATTTTTTCCCCATAATCCCCACCATTGCTTTTTTTTAAAAAAATTATTGAAAGGTAATACAGTTCATTAAAATATTTGTATTGACTTCTAACACCAGAATAGAATCTTTCTTGCCTCCCTTTTTGTGTCTCCAAATATGCATCTCTGTACATATATATATGCACATGTGTATTTAAAATATATGTCACCAGAAATATGTACATAATTATGTCTACATATATATGTATAGGACATCTCTATCTCCCTCTTTCTATATGTATATGTATCTAGAAAAGGGAAAGGTAGGACTCTGACTTTGCCTTAAGAAAGACAGAACTGTATTATAAATCTGATATGCCCCAAAATATTCTAAAATTAGTTCACTTGTAAAGTGCTTACAGCCATCATAGGCCATCTTAAGCTGCATTTGGTGACCTCAACTCTTAAATGTAAAATTATGAAGGAAAATCTGCCTTTCACTTATATTCTCTTAGTGACAGCTGCATAGTAAGAAAACAGATATTTAATCTTTAGCATAATTTCTCTTTGAAGTTCTTCCCTTTTAATTTCTCTTACAATACCTTATATCAACAGGACATTCAGTGCTTAATGAACTGGAAGACTTAATATCAAAACCATGTTTTCTAAAGAGACAAGATTCATTTTAAAGATTTTATAAACATAAGTATCTCGGAAGCCTCTCGTAATTAGCTCAATGATTCAAACTAACCAGTTCTGACTAATTCCCACCGCCAAGAACATTTATAATGGTGGCATTTACCTTATTTTTTCCAGTCATTAGGTCACCTTTTAGTCACAACCATAATAAATTAAGTCAGAAATTATAGAAATTATTTATATTCAGATCCTACAACTGTGTGCCTGAATGTTTCTCATACATGAGTGATATGGTAGAAGTTCTCAGTCATGTAAAGTACATACTTATAATTGTCCTATTATGAAATTAAAAATCACCACAGTTTATCAGTAGCTTAGAAACTGGTTTCAAATCTGATCTCATTTTCTCATGTTTCACAGAAAGTTAACTCTAGTGATTTCCAGAAAATGGCATTTGATTCATCTTAGTGTGAGAGGCATAGGAGTTTCCTTGGTTTAAACATATACTGACTTTCAGAGCATTTTAAGCATGCAATTGGATATGCAATACCCTTTCAGATATTCTAGGACATTATTGTTATCTGGGAATTTTCATTAGAGGTCACATACAAGGGACTTGCATTTTACACATCTTAGAATAAGTATGGTAATGGACCTCCTTTTCTGTGAGGAAAGATTCAAAGAATTTGGTTTCTTTCAGTCTAGTTCAATGTTTATATAAATACATTCAGACTCATTAATACTAGGGAGGAAGGACTGTGCACTTTTAACACATCCAATCCATGATATGAAGATGTAGAGAAGAATTTGAGTCACAAGCCACCACCTAGCATACCAACCTATAAAGCAGAGCAAAGAAAGAGGGAAGAATAGAGCAGCAGACTTGTTTTGTCTCTTCTCAGGATGAAAACCACGCTGCTTCCTCACACTTGTCAACTCCACATCTTCTTCTTCAAAGCTGTGCCTGCCAGTCCTGAACTTGTATGAAGAATTACTTGCCTGGATCCAGGGGCTGCATAAAGCTCAGATGCTTCTCCTTGAGCTGGCTTAGTGTAGGCGCTATATGGGAAAATATTAAAGGGAAAAAAAGCAGACACAATGGTTATCATAGAATTAGATGAAATCAGAAAAAGTGTTGGTTTGAGAACAAGTTGAAACAATAGACCATGATTTAATAAGGAAGCAATCTTACTGATCATACCCAAAACACTCAGACTTCAGTGTGAATTTTTGAACCATTTAAAAATACAGGCAGATCTGAACAAACCTTTTCCTGCCTTAAGAAGTAAGGAGAAAGAAAGAAGAATAAAATTCAGACTTTAGAAATATTTGCATAAGCAAAGCTTAATTTGTTTATGAAGTTGTCCTAGGTAGCACCACTGCTGACTTTTTATATGATGGATGAGAGGCAAACTTGGTGTGACAGGCTGATGTGCACAGTGCAGACCTCTGTAGCAAAGCCCTCTCCTGTTCTGCTCTGTCCTGACATGCATGGGCTGTTGGAGTCCAACCTCAGCAGTGGGAACGTCTCGTGCCCTTACAACACTGAAAGCAATGACTGTAGGGCATGGTGTAATGATTGTTAGAAATGGCCCAAGAAACGAGCAGTTAACAAGTTGCTGTTTGACCAATGTGTAACTTCACTGAGGATGAGCACTGTTCAGTAGCAAGCAATGTTAATTAACTCACTTGGGATGAACGAATGTTCAAACCATTTGCCTGGGACATTTAAGGTAGGCTCCAGTCCCAGGACCAAAGGTAAAAGCCAAAGCTCCATTTCATAGTCTGTGAACTGAGGTCAATGCAACCAGGAGGGCATTTCAGAGAAACTAAAGATGCCTAATTTGTATGCCTGAAGCAGACAGTTGTGAATATCCCCTGTGGTGAGTAACAAGAATGTGTCAATGCTATTCTGCAGTAAAAGGATTGTTAACTGCAGAGCTGCAATGTAAAGAAAAAATAACTTCATAAAAATACTCCCTACTGAAAAATGGAAAATTACTTTTTTCTATCAACAGGTAAATAGTATTTTCTTGATAATACAGTGTATACACTGGAAGAAACTCACATAGTGTACGATTCACTCAAGCTTATAAACTTAAAAGCAAAACTTCTCCTCTCTCTTTTAAAAAAAAAATGATAAAGAACCCACCCCAAAATCCCTCAAAAAAAATAATGAAACCTGTCTGTGTTTTGATAAATAGACAAAATCAGAGTAAAGCAACAAATTGTGGAGCATGTCTGTAAAAAAGAACAAATTTTTCAATAGCAGCAACCTTTATACATGGAAACAGGAGAGTGTATTATTGCGGGAGGTGAGAATATTTTATTATAAATCACAATATTCCATTTAAAATCGTTACTTGAGAACACAGAGGGTAGGAGAGAGCAGCCCTAATGAGATATTGTGCTGACTGTAGATCTCTGAGCCACGCTTTCTTGGAGTCAGACTCCCATTTTCCAGTGAGCATTTATACTGCCAAAACTACATCTACAATTGTATCAATATGTATTTTATCCTCCATCTTTTGGCTGAAGAGAGTCCCTTCAGATAATACAGTATTACTGACACATAGAAGGTTTTCAGATCAAGGGGCTGCTGCTGATTTACATGTAGATTACTATTCAGAGCTACACATGCTGCCAAGCTCATTTGACTCCAGATGAAGAAAGAAGAATATTTCTCAGACTTTCTCACAAACTTAAATGGGTTGTCATTTTTGTAAGAGGACAGGTCTGATATTATGTTCTGCTTATAAATATAAATCCCAGCTAGAGGTTTGCACAGGGTCCCATGACATCCCAAAGAAAGAGTCCTGAATTCATAGGCTAAAAATGTTGAGAGCAACCAATATTTTTTCACCCTGCTTTGACACCAGCTGAATTGGGTCCCATGGAAGATTCAGCTGGTTGAAATACACAGAAAACAAGAGTGTTTCCTGACACTGCTAAATAATGGATTACTTTTCTCTGTGCTACTGTGTGATTCTCTTTAATGAGTATTTTACTGACAGTATTAGGGAAACCTTGATGGCATTCTCACTTCAATTTGGCCTAAATTCCAGTTGAGTTTCATTTTATCCAGAATTGGCTGACCATTCACTTTCGGCATGCAAAGACCTACATTTCAGTGTGTCACAAAATCTCTGAGTTTTTCTGGAGTATCTGTCCTGTACCTTCCAAAATAATCAGCTGTTTCATTCATACTATTTCCATGTGGTTTTATTCCTACCTTTACAATTGTATCCCTGTTGAAGAAGAACATTAAATGAAGCAGACAGATTCCTATGAAAAAGACACTATCCACATGTTATTTACCTGGTAACTGAATACTCAAATCAATAGATCTACCTGTCCTCCCCTGGTTCTCCCTTCCCCCACCTCCATCTTGTCTATTATCTCTGCACAGAATTAAAGGTCTAGTTCATTTTATTGAGATGGGAGGTATTGTGTTGGGACCAAAGTAGTTAATACAGCTGTTAATACAGCTGCTTATGCTAGATAACTATCTTAGAACTATTGTTAGGAACTAGCTGCTATACAAAGAAACCGCGAGGCCTAATGAACAGGTAAAACAGCCTGTTCTAACCATAAAGGACAGAACCGGTTTGTGACTGGAACAGCTGCCAAGTCAGCAGGAAAGGAGCAAGGCAACCTAGAGAACAATTGAGGAAGAGGAGGATACGACCCTCGGATGAAGTAAATGACCACTAAAGTGACTGTAATTTCAGCAAGTAACCAGCGGATAACAATAAAAGACTGTGAAATGTGAGATCTAATGAATATGTAATTAGAAGGCCGATTTAGGCAAATCATTTTGCGGAGAAGTAATGAATATGTAATGCCTTTGTAAATATAAGCCTGTCGTAATCAAAAGTTAAGTGGGAGCATCTTGAGGAGAAATCCCAGTGCGACCCCAGCGCTGCAATAAAGAATACCGCTTGATAGTCACACTGGCTATTGAGTCCAGCTTCTTTGTTTCATTATTTCAAACTTCTCTGTATTTGTGCCTAAGAAGATGCAGAGATGTATAATACCCCTTAATGGCCTCCCAGAGCAAGCCACAGGGCTTGACCCCCTCAAGCTACCTGTCCCAAATACAGCACTGCTTACCTTCAAGTGTTTATTCTGTAAGAAGACAACTGCAAGTGCTGCACACTAGCCACCTTCTGCATCGGGCGTGATTTCAACACCCAGAGCAGGAAGACACTATCTTCTGATGGGGTTTGAAGTGAAGGATTTTTATGCACTGAAACACATTTACAGAGAGACATAGAGGCATTGCAGCAGCAGACTCAGCCAAGCCCAAGTGACCCATTAAGTATGAAGGGTTTTTTGCCTGAAGAGTTCAGGGTCGCAGTGGGGGAACTGTTGAGCAATTGCATGCAGCAGGTGGCCTCTCTTGTCTTTAGTGAGCATCCTAAAAATGCTAGGGGGAAAGAAGCCCATTTAAACACCTGAAATACGGTAACAGTCATGTGTATGGAGGAAATCTATGTGCATATGCTACTGGCTGTCTGTATTACCTGCAGAAACAGGCCCCACTAGAGACACAATGCAGAAGTAGAATACAGTTATCTTTCCTACAAATTATCCCTTCCTTTCTAAGTTTGCACATCTTATCTGATCTATTAGATAGCCAGTAGGTAAAGAGGAGCTTTATAGACAGTGGGAGGCTCTCTCTCTTTCTGGCTATACATGTGTTCTGGAAGTGCAGAACAAGCTCCATTGAACAACTTCCTATTAACTACGAACAGTTCTTAAAAGAATGGGAAAGAATCCACTTAAAAGTTAATCCACTTAAAACTACGAACATGCTTTTAAGAATGCAGAGTTGCTGCTGATATTAACACAACTACTACCTGAATTCTCAACGTCTTTTTCCACTTATATAGGCATACTACTATAACTGCAGTAAAATTAAATGCAGTTCAGTAAATATGTATAGCACTTATTGGTGGAATAGAAATGATACGTGCAGGCAGATGCAGAAAAACACATATATGTGTACAAGCACATAAAATGCTCAGACAGAAATAATACTTCCAAGAAACTCATTGTATCTTCACTAAGCAATTTTGCTGTCCTAAAGAAAGTACAAGTGCAAGTGGCAATTTGAAAAAAGTAAGTAGATGAGCTGCAAACCTGGTCCCAGCAGCTCTAGTGTCATAGCATGATAGACCAGAAAGGGAGAGCAGAGGATCTCAGCAGTTTCTATCCTTTCAGAGCCATCTTCTTCTGAGGTTCTAGTAGCACTAAGCTCCCTGGTCTCAGACCAATAAAGACAGACTACACTGTAGGCTTGTTGCTTTCTGCCTAATAAAATCATGGACTAGAAAGACCTTACCTTTACTGGAGCAAAAGTGATATGTTGTTAGTTTCTTTGTTTTAACAGAGCATGACAAATCTGAGAAAGAATTACAGCTCACTTTTCCGTGAAAAAACCAAGCAGTCTTAGAGCTGTAGTTGCCCGTGGTAAAGCTGTAAGAGTCTCTACCATATTTTCACAATAGGACTTAGTTTGTGTGTCTCATCTCATTATAAAAATCCATTTTTTTTGCTGGTGAAGAGGTAGCAGAAGTTCTAGTTAGGTGGTTGGAAGTAAAGAAGACACAGAAACCACTAGGTACATTATTCATAAGTTTTGGGGAAATAAGGAGATGACAGGGGAATAGTGCCTTGCATCCACCTTATTTAAGACTTATGTTTAGGCATAAACTATCTCATCTAAAAGAGTCTCAAAACTAGCCTGATTCAGTGTATTCAGTTCTATCTCTCTTCCCATACTGGGAAAAATGTTTTAATATCAGTATGAGTAGTTTCCCCAACAACCAAAGGAACTGATGTTATTGTGGACCCTCTCTCTGAGCACAATGGATTTTTAATGAGGAATACATGATCCTAGCTCAGAGCCTATGGCTCCCACTTGCCTTCCTTCCCCTCCCTCAGTTACATGAGGCGGTTTCAAGGATGCAAAATAAGCTCTAGTCACTGTTCTGCACTGACTCTAGTATTTCCCCAATGTAAATCTGAAAAGTTTAGATTATTTGGGGGAACAAACCAACAGTCCTTTCAATTCTGGTGCTACACAAATAACTCCTTCTGGTCTTGACGTGGCAGGCCAATGTGTATTTGTTTATCATCAGGGATCTGTACTAGGTAAATGTGGCTTATGCTTCATTACTGTTTGCCGTCCTTTCTGTTGCTGTTTACCCTCACATTTGAAAGCAACCTGACAAATGAAAAGTTGGATTTGTAAGTGGATTAACGCTGTGGTCCACAAAGATAACCGAAGAAATCAATGACAGTTGGACCTCCCCCCGAGGGGTATATCATATGCTTAATTAGGGCTGCTTGACAAGATTTGGTTTTGCCTCGTCTATAATAACTACATTCTTCTGTTTTTTTCTTCATGCACTGATATGAGGTGTAGCATTTCACACATATAGGAGTTTTGATTTTTAAATTAAATCACAAAAAAAAATTACCAAAGCACTTATATTTCTTGTATTTGGAGATTAAGAGAATTTCTGTACACTATAAGCAATAAATTAAGTAACCTGAAAATCGTAAAACATGTCCTTGGTTTTTGGAGGCAATACCAAATTGCAAACCATGAAAGTGTCATTATAACTTTGAGGAAAAGTTTTCATTTTATTGCTTTCTCATAATACATGACAATGGGAAATGAAATCTGATAGGAAGACTATTTCAGGACTCTCATAAGCACTTGTCTGAAATCAGTTTTAATGAGGTCAAATGTGCTACCTTTGTTGAACAATTTTCCTTATTTGGTAGCATTTCACCTAAGAGTCTGTGTTCTGTGAAACAACTAAAAAACACCCCCATTAGTGTTGAAAACAGCAGTGTGTAAAAAGTAATGGACTTCAAAAATACTTCGTAATAATAATTTATAATAAGTAGGACAATATTTTAAGGGCTTCTTCAGACATTTAAACATTCACATGTGTAACCCTCCCTTCCCTCTGCTCAGGAGCAGAAGTAGAGAGATCTGGTGAACACCAGCACCAGTGGAGAACTGATAGTCCAAACTGTCTAGTAAATAGCAAGTGTTATGTGGCTAGGCAGTTGCAGTGACTGCCATTGCATGGCCCAGGGTACTTATCATGCTATATGTAGCAAAGGATGAGTTAAATCTTTGGTCACCAAGCCAATTCTTCTCCGTTCCATTGCACCTTTTAATTGTTTTCCACGTTCAGCATAAACATATATAGAGATTCTCCACATAAGTTTCTGTATGGATGTTTTAGAATGAAAAATTCTGATTTAAAGTTGTTTGAAGATGCAGGTTTACATGTAAATCTGGTTACCCATGCAAAAGACAAATTTGATGATGATTCATAACCATGGATGTGACTCCAGCAGAAGCTACAGGCTGCACAATGCTTATTAATTTCCCGCCAGAGTTTAAAATGACAATTCTGACCTTAATTAATCTAATAAAAAATACAGTAGTATGTATATACTTAAATCATTGGGCTTTTGGGAAGAAAATTAATTCAAAATACTGTTCAATGGCTACAGTTGAACTGTATATCTCAGGGGAGGAATATGTTAGAGAATGAAACAAATTGAACCTCTGGATAAAGAACTTCTTATTTAGACTTTGTTCTTTATTTGATTATTAGTGATATTAATATAAACTGTCATCTAATGTTTGGGCTACGTTAGCTGTTGTAGTCAAACTCAGTAGTTTGGCCAATGGTGAGAATCCAAAGACGTATACGCATAATAAAAAATTAAGCTGTGTCCTGAAGGCATATAATAGTGTCATTTCAGTAAGAAAAAGAAAATCATCACATATTGCAAAATTCTCCTCCTTTCCTGTCTTTCCTGCTTGTACAGAGAATAAAGGAAAAATCACATTTGAAAGTTATCTTTTTATAAATTTATTTTTGCCTCATGCTAGTGAAATTTTCTTCAGAAGCTAACTGTAGTGGTAAGAAGCTGTTGCTCCTTTTACATCCTCAGTTACGTAGCTGTGAGATCAGGCCAGAAAGTAGAATCAGTGAATCCTTTGGGAAATAATCCTCCTCTACATGGGATTTTTTTTTATTTGTCATGAGTGCCTGATGAAGGTAGCAATGTCTTTGTCTTTCCCATTTTGACATCTTTCAGTGCATTGATGCATAACTTCATCATTTGGCATTGGTCTTTCTCAAGAAAGAAAAAAAACCCTTGTTTATGCTCTTTTATACTGTCTTACTATACAAACTTAATCTTAACCACTTAACTTAGGTGATTTATCAGCTCCTTTTTCTGTATAATTGAAGTAATGTCTGTTTTTCATTAAAAATAAAATATTTAAGGCCTATGTGCAGAAATATTTCTATTATTACATTTACTAATTATTAGTAAATCATTCTTTCTCCTCCCCCCCCACCCCGTACATGGGCATGGGCATGGGCATGACGGGTGTACTAATAATATAAAAAATCTGAAGGAAGGCAGCTTCTCGGCTTGATCCAATGGCTTTAATTGTCAGTCATTAATAAATAGGCTACTGCAGTAATTTTCACTAATTCTTATTCAGGGCAGCAGTTTAGACAGTACAGAATTGTATCTGTTATCTCATTTTTGCGAATATTCTGCCAGAGGCTCTAGATCCAAATTTTCTAAACTTGGCAGCTATCGGTATATATTAAACAAATTGCTAGTCCATGTCATTTTTCAGGACATCCATTGCATGTCTCTTCTTAACCCCAAAATGCCACGGATGACACTTTTTTTTTTTTTAACAATGCATGGAAAAAATAAATGTGCCTATGTCCAAATGATAGCAGGATTGAGCAAAGGTTGATTTCAATATCTAACTCCCAGTTTACTTGTATGTCTACAAATTTGAGGCATTCTTCCTCATTGCAATGAACGATCTTGACAAAAATACTTTCCCTTATAGCTCACTGCTCTTTAAGAAAAGAGTATTTATTGAATTTCCATTGGGAATTTTGTCTTGGGAATTGTCCCTACATTTATAACTATATCTTGGTTCTGGTTGTCTTGCTGAACAATAACCGCATTATACTAATGAAACAATCACCTCAATATAATAATGTGGCATACACCATCATACTACTTCCCCCAAATGTTAGTATACTGTTTAATATCACTGGCTGGGGAATCATCAGTAAACTAACTGTTACTTTGAGAGGGTGGGTTAATATTCATGGTGTTGTATTTCACTATACTGAACCTTAATCCTCAAGGGTCAATGCTGTATCTGTCACTTTTTTAATATATGCTGTACATAAACCTTGAACTAAATTATTCAGAGCTGTAAAGTCTTGTTACCCTGCCCTGCTGTCCATTCTGCAGCGCTTACTTTGCCAACATGAATGGTGCAGTTTTGCCCCTAGTCCCTGATTTTTATCCTGTCGGCCTCACCGACAGTAGGAGTAGTACCATACTCAGCATAAAGCTTTGCTGCTGTGGGGTACTCCACACACAGGGAACTCCACACACAGGCTGAAAAAAGAAAGCTCTGGTAGTGGCTAAAAAGGGGAAGTTATGTTTATGTTTATGTTTCTAGGACCTTTTCTAGCCATGCCATGTCACTGATCCTTGTTCCAAGAGTTGACCCTCCTATACTCTTGATGTTGGCCTTTCATTTCTCTGTATGTTTGCTTTTTCTTTTCTCTTCAAAAACAATATTTCTAAGTAGTGGTCATTATTCATATCTGGGAACCTGACCGTTCAGTTCATGCCATAGAAAACTGTTATTGTGCTGAATTGCCTGATAGAACCAGTCTGATTTATTGTTCATCTCAAATACACCAGGCATATTCTCGCTGTCTTGGCTTCTTTCTTTGTCTTTCGCTTGTCACTTGCTTCCAATCAAGCATGGAATTGATTTCTTTTCAGATCTTACTTCTTGCATATAAAGCTGTATCTGACCTATTCCATGAGCTTTTTATTTTTACTGTCTTTATATAAAGCCCTGCTTGTCAGCCTGAGATTGAATTGTATTGGTTTGATAAGCATTGCTATATGTATCATATGATTTCAAAGTGGCATACCACTGTGCCTCAGATTATTCTGCAAGGAGATATGTGTGATGTTTGGATCTTTTGATCCTTCTCTGAAAAAAAGGGAAGTGATAAGATATTTTACTGATATTTTACTTCTGCTTGCTTAATATCATTCAGTTTAATTTGCTTTTAGAACAGCATCCAGCATTTTGCGTAGCAGGTATGAAGAAATAACATCAAATCAAGGAGCAATGATATTTCAAAAACTGCTTAGAAGTTCACCAAGAATTAGGTCATCATTGGCATTGCTCAGCTGTACAAAAAGCAAGATTCAGCCCATGTGTCAACAGAGGCGAAAAGCAAAGGCTGCTTACCCAGTTCTCAGAGATTAAGTGGGAGGTAGAAAATGGGCAAAGATGATCAGATACTATAGCCCTTCTCTTTCTTCCTCTTTTTCTGTTCAAGGTGACTGGAACAGAGCCAGCTGCTTCACAAAAATGGAGAGCAATGAAGAGAAGGAAAGTGTGAGGTACATTGTGATATTTTTTTGTCCACCTCCTAGGGTACAGGAGCTGGACTTCGTCCCTTTGATCATTTTATAAAAGAAAAAGAATCCAGAAAAGGTTGTTTAAAGATTACTGTTAATCCCAGATAAAGAGGTATGACATTCTAAGTCAGACCTAATTGTGCAAATTGTGTTATGAAATTTGATGTAACCCCAGAGCACAGAGAACATAAGTTTGTAAAGCATCTGTGGCGATCGCTGTGATGCAGGAAAAATGTCATGCAAAACTTTTCTTTGTTCAAGGAGTGAGTGACTCTTTCAAATGTTTACATATGTAGCCTTTCAATAAGATTTTCAACTTTCAGTAAGACCATTTTAAGAGTTAAAATGTTACTTATCAACAAACAAATTTGTGAAATAACTTCATAAATGTATAGTGATATACAAACAGTATTTTTATTGCCACCTGAACTCAACTCAAACTATAAATGATTTTTAAAGAGGAAGAAAGTTTCTCCAGTGGAAAAAAAAAAAAAAGAGAAAAGCACCTTTTTTCCATCTATGATAATTAAAAGAACAAAGTTATGAATATCAGAGGACTGTGGGTAGTTAGTAGAAAAGGTAACTAATTAGTTAAAAGGACACTAAGTAAAGATGAATTGCCAGGATGACCTCTATGCACCACTCAGGCATATTCACAGTATGGTGTCATATCTGCCACTCTCATTACCTTTGTTTTTCATGATCCTCCAGTTATATTTCAGGATTTAGGTGGAATCTTCAGCTGCCAATCAGAGGCAGAGGTTAATAGATACTGAAATGTTAGAAAATATGGGACTTGTATGTTAAAAAGCTAACTAGTCTTCAGAGAGAGAACAGAGCTGGAGCCAGGAAAACAGAATTACGTTTAATCAGCAAAAGAATAAGTAAATTGACATTACTTGGTAAAAACTTTTCTAATTATTAAATTCATAGATAAAAGGGAGAACTAAATACAAAATCTCCTATAGTTTTATCTTACATATCAGTGTTAAAATCAAAATGGGGTTATGGAATAAAAAAGAAAAACTGGGCAGATGGCCATTGTCCAATCAAGGGAAAACAGAACAGCCAAGGTAATGCAAATAGAGGAAGTATAAATTATTGCAGAATTATGGATCTACCAATTTATGAAAGACAAAGCACAGGAAGCTAAAGTAAAAACAGGTAAGAATGATGGAAACTACTGCGCATGAACAGACCTGCGTTACGTAGTTTAACATGTCAAAGAACACATGAATGACCTCCTAAGAAGCAGAAAAAAACCCTTCTGTTGCACAAAACACAAGGAAGTATGTCTAGGAAAAGTGTTTGTAAAGACAAGAAAGATCAAATTAAGGAATAGCAAAATAGGACCTATTCTTATATGTAATATATAGCAAATACATAATAAAATGGCTTTTATCCCTGTATAGAGCTGTTGAAGACAGCTAATGTTCTCTGTAGAATAACATTCACTCTAGAATGTAGAATATATCAGATTTAACCATGAAAAGTGGTTGAGCTCAAACTAAATACTAAAAGTGTCATGTTTTACTACTACTTATAATTGCTTGAATTCAGGCAGAACTGTTGGCCAGTATTTTTTCAAATATCACTGGCACATTTGTTTCACTATTATTTCTCCATAAATTTGTCTCCATTTTTATACTTGGGCAGACTAACTTTTTCTTGGCAGAAGTGTTCTCAAAAAGCAATAGCAGGAGTTCTTCAGCACTGAAAATACTCGGTGCTGGACCATGAGATCGTGAAGCAAAAGAGTGAGGTTTGACAGTACAACTGGAAGAATAGCTGTAGTCTTGACAAGCGAAGAGGAAGGAATAGAGAGAGAGGATGAACAATCAGGAAAGGGATGACAATGAAAAATTGGTTACCCTGACTTTACAAAAACATTGATGCCTTAAATGCAAGACTGCCTATTGCAACAATGACCAAGGAGAAGACCTGAGATGATCTCTTAGTTATACACTAAGAGCATCTTCCTGATCTACTCTTCTTCACATTGAGTGTTATTGCCTCCTGCTGATCACATGCTCTGTCATCCACTACTCATAAGACCTCATTTTATTCAGCGTCATTGCCTGCACATTGCCTAAATATCTGATGTAAATAGGGTATCCATCCTCTTTCTCACACCAAGGACCAGGAAACTGCCTCAGAGAGACAACAGCCCTCCTTCATCAAGAATGATCATAAAAATCCGAGGACTGAACATACAGGAATTAGGGGCAGGGATCTTCTCAAACTTTTTCCCTAGAAGACCAAGGAGGTTTGAACCTCTTGGGAAACCAGTTGAGGTCTCTTGTTTTCTGATCTTCTGGAAATCTAAAGCAGTGAAAGAGCAGCATACATGGGAGCACCTCATGTGATACAAGAGATGTGGGTCATCCAAAGTTATTTAGCTTCAGTACTGTTGTATGGTCCACAGTACTGGAATCTACTAAGAGGAGTTTCACTGAGTTTTGCTTGAATTGCACAACAGTGCATGGTGATGTTGGAAGGTCGGAGGACTATTATAGCAATAAGTAGACAATTTAAGAGAGCAGAAAATAAAAAAAAAATTGTACTTATGCCTTTTCAAAGAATCACAGAATGACAGAACGATATGGGGTTGGAAGGGACCTCTGGAGATCATCTAGTCCAACCCCCCTGCCAAAGCAGGTCCACCTAGAGCAGGTGGCACAGAAATGTGTCCAGGTGGGTTTTGAATGTCTCCAGAGAAGGAGACTCCACCACCTCTCTGGGCAGCCTGTTCCAGGTCTCTGCCAACCTCAAAATAAAGAAGTTCCTCCTCATGTTTAGGTGGAACTTCTTATATTCAAGTTTGTGCCCATCTCCTCTTGTCTTATCCCTGGGCACCACTGTAAAAAGACTGGCCCCATCCTCTCGACACCCTCCCTTTAAGTATTTATAAGGATTGATCAGATCCCCCCTCAGTCTTCTCTTCTGTAGACTAAGAGAAGTTTCCTTCATCTGAATTATAGCTTAAGTAGCTATGAAAGTCCTATGAATGAAAATATGCATATGCACAGTTTAAATACACTTCATTTATGTTTTGGAGGCAGGAAAGGGAGAGAAAGACATATGGCTGCTAAGAAATGTATGCTTGCTGCTGCTAGAATTATTTACCAAAAGCAGAGAAGTACTCCAAAACTTGGATTTCTGTTTATACATACTCAGACAAACCACGTTGGTATCAGGCTAATAGAAAGCTGCAGAAGAGGTAATTAAAATTTTTTAAATCAGCTTTTTAGATGCTAACCTCCCAAAAAGGAAGATCAAATTCTTTTCTTTTAGGGTCAACTCTTTTGCTAATTCCTCAAAAAAGATGTGCATGCATGTGCATATCATGGTAAAGTATTAGAGCTTTTTTCCTGTCTGTGACTTTTGCACTATACGGCATTTTCTACTGACATTTATAAAACTCAACATGTCTGTATTTCATCTTCCTTTTGAAGTGGTTGTCCTTCTCCCTAACTTCTGCCTGAATTATGAAGGTTAGTCTACTGTGTTCACTGACCACGCTTTGCCAAAATTCCACTAGCAGTAAATAAATTAGGTTGTCATAATCTTTTTTTTCTCCCTGTTAGCCACATGGTTGCAGTTGAAACTTCATTGCATAATATAGATTTTCATTCACTGGCTTAACATATATAAAACTGATAAGTCTCTGCAACGCCACTATGAAGAGTGTGTGTTCATGGTAAAGATGGTTCTTGTAGCCCAATGAATGTGTAATATTATATAAAACCAGATCCAATAATCTCTCAAATACAGAATAACAAAGACCTTGGTTATGAGCTACTGGGGTTAGTCACAATAGCTCAGGTGACCTATTTTCTCTAGATGCATGTGCATGAGTTACAATGCATTAGTTTGAGAAGCAAATTGGTCTTTAATTTTTTTCTTCTTCTACTATTTGCAGATAGAGAGGTGTTTAAACTAGATTCTGAAGCCTGCAGTAGGAACTCTTGCCTGGGTTATAATCATAACACATGCCTCCAAAGTAAACGTACATTAGCACAACTCAATGTGGTAATTAAGATAGAAAAAGGCAGCACTAAGCTGCATGGCCTATCAGATTCCTTGGGGAGAAAAAAAGGACTGACGTGACTTGAAATGTGTCCAAAGGGTTTAGTTAGCCTCCAATTAGCTGCAAACTTCCTCTATTAAAATGCATAACAAACACCAGCCTACATGTCCCTGAACCCTTCATTATTTAAGTCCTAATTTCAGATGGTTCTTTTATTATAGCATATATCCCAAAAGCTAGCATTGACTTTTAATTACACTATACAATCATTGCTGTCAGGTGATAAGTTGGAAGGACAGAAGACTCCAGGGCACATCTGGGTGAACCGTGAGAGCTCAGCTCTTAACCAAAAGCAAACAGCAGAACAAAGGCAAACATTCTAGGAACAATCTACAATAAAATGAAGGCCAAATGGTCATCTCTCCTTAACCTTGCATTTTACACCTGCTATGAAATCCAGAGAGTTTACTCAGGAAGCCAGACAGAAGTACAAGGGCTGGGAATGTGAAGTGGAACAGAATGTGAATTTTGCTCGACTCCTTGCACTCCCTCAGCTTCTAAAAAGGACACATATGTTTCTTTTTTCCTCCATTACTGCTATTGATCTCTTATTACAAAGGTCATATTGAAGGTTGCTTGCTGAAGATTTCCATACTGTGCCAATATAATTAATATATTGGGGTTGGGAGGAAGTGCATTAGGCAGGTTTTAATTTCTGTCTTTGTATTTGTTTTAATGTTGTTTAGTGTCTCCTGGCCATTGTCCATTCTAAATCTATCTGTGTGAAAAATCTGACTTTGAAGGTGGGCTGCAGCAGTTGATTAGATTTTGAAATGAATAGGTGTCCAAATATCCTTGGGATTGCTGGGTGGTTTTGACTGCCGATTCCAAATCAGAAGGATATAAAGCAACCACTAGTGAAAAAGCCATGGTCAGAATAGCACAGAGCAAGCATGGAGCTGGTTGTGAATGTCACCCTTTTAAAAGCAAGAGGCCTACCTTAGCTGCCTGCTGACATCAGGAGAAACAGAGCTGGGAGAAGACTTACATGAGTATTACAACTACATGAGCAGTATTACATTGAGTATCAGTTTTTGTTTATTTATTTATTGTCTACACTTATGGAAAATAAGACACCTAGGCTGGAAGAGCTTGTTTTGTTTAGCTTATTTTGAGCTTGTTTTCTTGCTTGGGGAAAACATGACAGACCAGCTGATGCACAATAAAATATTGCATATCCAACCAAGAGTATATTGTTCAGAAATGTATTCTTCTACCTGCTGTGCACCCTTTTCCCCTTTCACAGTGTTCTTTCATGTAGGAATCTGGAGGGCTTAATATTCAGCTGAAGTGTATGATATACAATAACCTTCTTTTTTCTTTCCTCCCTCTCAGTGCAGTTATGACATCTCCACTGCATGAGCAAGTCACACAGGGATCATACAGAAATTGTACTGAAAACTGAGACTTTTCTTTTTGTTACAGTTACACATATTTTGAGGATTTTTGTGGAATGAGCTTGTTTTTCATACATAAATATCTTCTCAAAATTAGTTATTTCTTCCATAAAGGCAAAAAGAAGGCAAACATGCAAACCCACTTCTTTTCCTTCCTTAAATGTTTTCAAAATAAAATCCACATTTTCTAGCAAAAAAACAGTATTGCTAACAGCTACCGCTTCTCTATCTTCACTTTAAGATGGCTACAATTGTGAAGTTAGGAATCAAGACTGGTGCAACCTTCAAAGGATTTTTTTCCTCCCACTTTGTTTAATAATTTCCTGGTAAATGTGGTTGTGTTGGGATGCAGTTATGAAGGACAGACACATTTTAAAGGGTTCGATAGCAAACATTAAGTTTTCTAAGGTGAAAGAAGCCTGAAAAGGTAATAGGCAACAATCATTACAATGGTAGGTCAAAAGATATTGAAATCCCAATTCAGTACTGCTACAATTAAGTGCAGGCTGTATTCCTATGCTGAATGTGGCCACAAAGCATATAATAAAAATAGAAGAAGGGTCAGAGGAAGCTATAATGTAATGACATGAGATCATTCAAAGCTTATACAGCCTTTTGGAAGTCCTAGATTGAAATGTCGAAGCAGCTGATATCAGTACTGTTTGGGGAATTTTTTCAATACTCAGAGGTCCTGCAATGTCAGATATAACCTTAAAAAGGGGATGTCAAGTTAAGGTGCAAGAAGTTACTAAGGGAGTAAAGAGAAAAATAAATACCACTATAATGCTACACATTGCTGAAATATAATTACTTGTGTTTATTAAGGTTAATATTCTCCTTTCTAGATAGGCTGCACAGGAATGAGTTGAACTAAGCCTAAGGTAAAAGTCAGTCACTGAATAATATTGCTTTTCTGATGCTGGAAACTCAGTGTGAAATATTTTTTAATCACGCCATTAACCCACAGCAGACAGGTACAAATCAGCAGAATGTATACAGCAGTGCCTTCTGTTTACTGATGA
>KZ506034.1:91674-104723 GCA_002844005.1 Limosa lapponica baueri
TTTTTTTTTTTTCCTTGAAAAAACTGCTTAAAATAGTGTATTTAGGTCAAGCTTTGGGAGGGAGACTTTAATCAGAAATATGAAGAGAGTGACCTGTTTAAAACACTGCAGAACCAATCTTCCTACAAACAAAGTCGCTATGACTATGTAGCCTGGCAAAGAGTAGTTCTGGCTGCACTGGCCCCCAAAGCCACTGTGTTTTCTCTTAATAGTGTTGGTGATTTAATTAATCTGAAGCTCAAGGTCAAAATGTTCATGTTTGAAATATCTCAGAGAACAAAACAGCAACAGAGCATTTGGATGGGGCACTAGCCTGCCTTGGCTTGATAGAGCCAGACTGCATTGACAGAACCATGGACCAGCCTTCAAAGCCTCAGAGCTCAATTTACAACCCCATCTAACTACGTATTCTCAAGGGAACAGTACAAGTGATTGGTGAATCTGAATGAAAAATGGGTTTACATCTTCATCTAACTGACTGTAGCCTCTCCCTTTGAGAGGTTTCCTCTACAAGACTGATTAGACCTCCTCCCCCCCCCAAAAAAAATTAATATGTATACTTGAGTATTAATTAATAGCTCTGATTCAGTCTAACAGGAATGTTCTTGTACCATACTGCTTTTTTTAATTTTTTTTTATTTATTATTATTTTTGACAGGAAACAGCAAAATAAATAAAGTCTGCACTTCTTGACTAAGCTTGCTCATTCAGGTCTGTCCTGTGCCTCATGACTGATATTAGCATTCTTTGCAGGTGATTTATTCCATTGCTCTTTCATTATCTTAGTTTTAGAAAGATTTTTCTTCAAAGATTTTTTGGCCTTTTTTCCTTTTGCTAGCCAGTGGCACATAGGCATGTGCGTCACCTTTTACTCCCCTCTTTCCAGCTGTGCTGATCTGGCTGCCAGAGGCAGATTACTATGAGGAACCATATTCACCAAAGACCTGGAGAACATGTTCCTTCTTTCCCTTTTTGTAAACCATACAACCCTTTAATTTTGTCTCCTTTAGCTTCTAAAACCCTGACTCTTTTCCTTGTCCCTCACAGGTAGACTGTGATAGATCCCTGATTATGTCCCTGCCACCACTGAATGTTTTTCCTTGTTGTCCTCAACATTTTCCAGGCAGAATGCCCAAACTCCACTCAATGGTCCCCCTAACTCCTCATCAAGCCTGAGCAGAGCAAGAGGATCATAACAAAACCTGCAGCATGCAAAATACCTGCTATGTATCCAAGTAAAACATTCACTCTTTTTCACAAGGTGGTGTTATTCCTGATGCTGGTTCAGTTTGTATTTCACTATAGCTCATCTTTTTTTAGCCATTTTGTTGTTTCCCATCCTGTGTTTATACAGCTAATTATTCCTGCCTAAAAGAAAAGCTTTGTATTTACTGAGCATCATTGTACCCTTTGATACACGAGTTTGCTGAGATTTTTAATTCCGATCTTGTTCTCCAATAGTGCCTTCTAGCATCATTTGACTCTCAAATGCTGACAAATACATTGTTTTAATCAGGAAGATCATCAATGAAGATATCGAAGAACTTTAAAATCATGACTCCCTGCATTAATCCTATTCAATGCTTTCTTCCATTTTGACAATTAACCATTGATAGATACAATTTAAGGGGCATTTTACCACTGCCAAATAGTATTTCTATTAAAACAATATTTCCCTAGATTTATTTTTAGAATGGATTGTGAATGCAAAAGGTTATGATGTATAACACCTCCTGTTTTCATCATCATCCTTGTTATGCAGAATTTAAAGGGAAATACTGGTTTGGCTTTGCTCAGTTCCTTGTTATCTTGCAAATAGCTGAATTATTTGTTCCAGATTCTTCTGAGGAATTGAAAATAACCTGACTGGTTGTCAATTCTCTGTCTTTTTTTTCCTAACTCCTTGACCTCTTTAAAGATTGACATGATGTTTGCTTTCTAGCATCCCATGAATCTTCAAAAATAATCAGAAATGTTTCTGAGATTTCTTCAGTTGAACAGCAGAGCTTAGTGAAATTAAAAATATTGAAGCATTGCATACTCTGAAAACAACTAGGAAATGGACAGGGAAACTCATGCAAAGAGTTAATGCAGTACCCTCTTTAAGCATTATATTCTGTCAGAAGTAGAGTTCTAATTAAGACTTTTTTAAAAGGAAAGTTTAAACTGATATAAAATTCAAGAATGAACTAGGGTGCTTAATAAAGTAATTTAATATGACAATGCAAAGAACATTTCGCTCTTCTGTATACATTTTCATTCATGGTGCAAGGGAATATATGTGCAAAACAGAGTTGGAAAATAACCACTTTGCTTTAACAAAGTTTAGAAAGATATGTATATAATCACATTTTTCATAAATAAATTATATATTTTAACTGTTTATGGTATTTAACCTAGAGATTTCTTTTCATCTGCAGGAGCTGGTTGAAAGACGAAATTAATATCTTTAACATGAGAATATTTTTACATTGTTTTATTCCTTATATAGCTCTTTATTATCATCTTAATGAAACAAATGAATAAATCTGAAAGAGAAGTTAATAGATTCAAACTTCTTTCAACAGTTTGAAACATGTTAGTGAATTTGCTTGTTTATTTACCACCTAGTAACATGAGTGCAGCTAATGGTCCTTCAAAACTATTTTGTGCTTAGCGATTAGTAATTTTTGCCTACACAACAGGAAAGACTTCCAAGGTGGCTGGATTTTCAAGGTATAGATTATTGCTGCTGTTGAATACTGGACTCCTTTTACATATCTGGAGTTGGGCATGCAACAATTGACTTGATAATTTCCCTTTATGCTATCTGATTTTAAACTGAAAGAGGACAATTGTGAATGCAAATGCCAGCCAATGGGGTGGTGACCTCTTGAGAGTGGTATAATTTGTAACTCGCACAATTTCTCCATTCTGCATCAGCTTTGTGTACCACACAGCAGAAACAGGTTCATCTTGTTGGAAAGCAATTTAAAAGTTTTCTCTATAAGGCAATCATATTACCATACTTATTTGCTGCTGTATTTTCTCTGCCTGGTTTGCCCTGCTCACATCTATTACAGCTGGTGATGCTGGGGAAGAAGGGAGTGGAGGAAGGGAATGAAGGAGGAGGGAGCAGGAGAAAAAAAGGGCTATGAAATTTCTGCTTTCTTTCATCAAACCCTATATATTGGGGGTTAAGATACATTTTGCTGAGTGAAGTTCGGTGTGCTTTGATGCATCTATAATCCCAGCACACTTATCTGAATAGGTAAGATGGACTAAAAAACTGATTATTTTCTGCTTAGCTGAGTGAACTACAAGGAGAAGAATAATTCTACAACCTTAAAGGCAACGGTCTGAAGAAAAACAAATAGCAGAAAGTAATTATGGAAGGGGCAAAAGGAGATCAGCTATTCTGCTAAGGAGGAAGCAGCCTTCAATTAAATATCTATTCATTGGTAATGAATGCCAAATAACATTAAATAAGCATTTAACAGAATATTAATCACATACTTAAGGGCTAATTGCAGTATATTAACAATTAATGGCCCTTTAAGAAACTGCATATACTATGGCACGTAATAAGTGTTAATTGAAAGCTATTTCAGGAACTTTATTTTGCTTTTCTTAATTGGACAGTGAGACAATATACTGTTACTGAGCCCTTCTGTCCTTATCCTGAAGTAGTGCAGTTGCTGCTATGCTGCAGAACACAGCAGCAGATTTCAACCATATACTTGACCTGCCATAATCCTTACTGATAGCATGTATGTTTCTTTCCAGTAACTTTAGTTCACTCTACATAGGTGATGATGGTTTACTCTTTGTTTAAATCTGTGTTCCAGCAATTATTTACCAGAGCTACATCATCCCTCCTCCATTCCTATGGAGAGCTCTGAAGCTGTCAGAAGGCCAGATAAACCTTATTTCGTACACAGGTTTATGCTGCAGTTGTTGAGGTTTCTTGTCTTGATGTGTCACAGAAATAATCTTCATGATGTTGGTATACACTTGCAGTAACTTGTAAGCCTAGTTCTCTGTCAGAAACTCTAAAAGAAGAAAGGAACAGAAAATTAAACAAAAAAAAAAAAGAAAAAAAATTTTTAACTCCAAGCAGGAGAAAGAATGGAGGAGAAAGTGTAGAGGTAGTGTAGAGGGAAAGTGTGGGACAAATCTTCATTTTTCTCTAAGAAGCTAATGAGACCCAAGTCAGAAATTTTCCCCTGGCAAGATATAAAATTTTTTGTGGAATTTTTGGAAGTGTCTTCTCTCAGATGAGACTGTTACAAACACAAGTAGTTCCCCATATGACTCCACACCACGGACTTGTGTTATACCCAAGGTAACAGAGACTGTAGACCGGTGCTGCCATCAAAATAACCTGCCCCATTTTTCCACTTGGTCGCTCCTTCTCACCCCTCACTATTCATTCAATTCCACCAGCAAAATTTTTCATGCAGTTAGAGAGCTGAACAGCTTGGAGGCTTGATCCAGATCAAATGGCATCAGAAGATTAGTTCTAACTCAGGTCATTTCCCCAATGAAATTACAAAAATCCCAAAGGTTCTTTTTCTAATGTGGCATGACTAGATTTTTTCTAGTGACAGACCAAAGCTCGGAAAGCTAGGTTTTTACGTTAGTCATCCTGTGTTCCCCATTTATTGCAAAAAAATAATATAGCACCAGCTGTCTGCAAATGCCTTCTGACTCTCCATGATTCTTGTGGCAAAAACGCACAGCATTTGATGGTCAAAGAGAACACAAGGTGCTTCTCAAATGGAATACATGGAAGAAAATAATGTGCACTAATTCTAAGACAACGCATTTTTTTAGGGGGTTATCAATGCAGTTTCAAAATTCTACTGAGGCTGTTCATTAACCTCTAACAGTAGTATCATAATACCAGAACTCAGCACATTGCTGTATAGAGAATTTTTACACATCTTTTTCAAGTAATTGTGCTATACAGGGATCTAGGACTTTACTCATGTGAGTTTTGGGGTTTTTTTCTCTTTGTTATGATGACTGCCATATTCTTACTTCATTAAAGAAGACATACAAAAAAAAATCCTTGCTACCAACCTCTTGTCAAATGGTCTTGTAAGTGAATGACTAAAATGGTAATATTCTAAAATGAAAACTTATTGCCAGAAGTTTATTTTCATGAGGTGGTCACAAGCCTATGCTTTGGTTGGAAATGCTGGCCATCTGTTCTCCCACCACTTTGGGACCTGTCCTTCATGAGATATTTTAAACTGTTTTCATTCTCTTTAGATGTGAGTTCTGGGTTTGTTTCATTTAATATTTTTAGAATATTTAAGATATTTGTGGATTTCTGTAAAATGTATGTGTACATATATACATATATATATATTCTTCTGACCAAAGATAGGTTCGATTTTAGATTACATACTGAGGTAATGTGAATAGGTGCAATTACCAGAATGTCAGGTGAGTCATAGCATTTTGTACTGGCTAAAGATACGGCCTTTTATTCTTCATTCATGTAGCAAGTACAGAATGTATAATATCTCAAAAGAACCTACTCAATATTTTTACTAAATTACATTACTCTGAATAATATTTTGCTTTGACAATTTTTAAGTACTTTTCTGGACAAATAGAGTAAATTATTTCCACAGTGCAAGCCACTGGAAGATGCAAATCTGTTTGGGTTTTTTTTGGAATATTTTTGAAGTGTAATTGCAGCGAAAAACAGCAGCAGTGAAATATAAAAATACTTTAAAACCTGTTCCTAAACCTGTGCTTGAAATTTTAGGCCAAAGAATTGCTTATGAACAAAGTAGTACACTTTATATATAACAGCATATATTATTTATATTTTTATTGATTTATTTATACAGTATTATTTCTTTTTACTAGCATACTGTACATCCTATGAAATCAAAGTATGCTGCAGGAAGCAACAAACTGGAAAATATGAAAAAGATATCAAATGAATATCACACAAAGTGTGAGCCACTTCGTCTCCATCCTCTGTCATCAAACTTTGAGGGGTAGAAACTGCCTCTGCTCACTCCGAGGTTTTTGGCTGACCATAGCTTACTAACTTTATTTTTATTGCTTTAGTTTCTCCTTATCACATGTTCTAAAATACATATTTACATATTCAGTTCAAAAATAACATCAGGCATCATCAGTTCTGAATGTTAATGTTATATCTGAAAGCCACATATCTAAATGTGACTGTGGCCAGTCTACAGAACATCAAGAATACTCATTAACATATTATCTATTATCAGTTTCTTGAACTAAGTTTCTCTGTCTCCATCTGCCTGTCCCTCCTTTTTTCAATGTAGTTCTTACTAAAGCAGATTTCTTTGAGTGGGAAATGAGACCAAATTAGCATGATATAGGTTGATCTCTGCTCCAGGAAGCCGAAAGGATACTGAAGTAATTGAAGAGTAGGTGGGGTAAAACAGGGTACTCAGGGTAGCCTTTCTCTGATTTTGATGAGGAAATGTTCATAATAAATTAACGCTGACTTCTCCAGATACTGTCTCTTCCTGTACCTACTGATGAAAGATAAAAAAACCAAAACTAACACCCAACCAGACAAAAAAAGTCACTTCCCAAAGGAACCCAGGAACTTACTGTGAGAGTTTGCCTGTCTCTGTACCAAAAGAGTTAAATCCAACCTTAGAACTCAACTATAGACAGCTACTTTCGTTCCTGTTAAGTACCTTTAAGATCTTGGCTATCAACCTCTTCCTTAGTCCTCCACATATATATAACTTACGACATATATTGATATATACCTTTATATATATTTAATAAAAGATGCAAGAATATTTCAGCAACTGCTATCATTTTTATTACAGGTGCAAAATGCATTTCTGGCCAAACAATCCTGCCAATGATATTTGACTGCAGCATAGTAACTTTGTACTACCCATAGTGGTGAATTATCGCGTACAGCAAAAAAATGGCAGGGTCAAGCATGGTAGCAAATTCATCTGTCAAAAATGTCCTCTAGATCAGTGTCAGCTTATTCTACCAAATATTGTATGTGACCCCAAACAGTCTATCCCATTGCTGAAGCAGTTTTTTGCCACTATTTTTTAAAGCTTGAACTAGGAATAGAACTGCTTCATCTTTTTTCTTTCCAAAAGTGATTCAACAATTTTCTATGTTTTAATTTTCATACAGGTCAAAGTTTTTGCTGTTTACCATATGAGGTCATAATAACTGTCAGGTCTCGGGGATTCCAGGAACTGTAATTTCCAGAGTAACTTGCGTTAAAGCTCTGTATCTCTGACACTGATGTTGCTTCTTGTGCTGAAAATAGATTTAAGGACAGAAGGCACCCAAATGCACTGATTTCCAGGGCATGATCCTAATGAGTATTTATTCTGCCAGCCTAAGTAAAAAAAGCTATTTTCCAACACATAAACACAAAAGCATTAAGTTCACCTTATGCTCCAGACTGAGATTTCTGTATTGCCTTATCAAAAATTCCAGCAGCACCCTCTGGTATTCAGAGATGACTAGTCCAGCTGTGGGCAGCTGGGCCTCACAAATGTACTAAGCATTTAGAACTGGCACAGGCTGCATATGCTGGGTTAGGAGCTTGACAACCTATTGCAAGCCAAGATCTAGCCAGCAGAGCTTCAAAAGTACCCCCAATGAGAGAGCAGATGGAGAGTGAGAGCTCAGAGACTTCATTAACACTGCTTATGCCCAAAGACAGCTTCATCTTGGCATGACTTGTACAAATGCACCTGATCTGCCTATCCTTTTCCAAATGAAATTTCCTGGCCTCCCTCATGTTTGCTGCCTGGACAAGGATTATCTCTTCCCTCATGAGGACTCTCTGAGCTTCTTTTGTCGCAATCCAATTTATGCTCTTCCTATATTCGGTCAAATCTATTCATTCTCCTCATTTGTACTCTCTAGAAGACACCAGGGAAGGGAGATCCCAGTGGGGAGAAGAGTCATGGTTTAGAGCTCCTGAAACCAGGGTTCCCCAGGAAAGACAATTCCATTCCATGGGATAAAAAGAGATAATTCAATTGATCCATTAGGACAGCCTCTATCTTCTGTGAGTTTTGAGGGGATGCACTATACTCAAATTCTTTGGGCACCAAAATTTGAAAAACCTTTGCTCTCAAAAAGCTAAAAGCTGTAGTTTTGGAAGTATTTGTGGCTGCTAGAGTATGAATGGAGTATTCAGGGAGACTGCAGAAGACATATTTGATGCATAGGCATTATCCTGTAAAATATCAATAAATATAATTTTCTTGAGTTTGCTTTTTGAGAACTACAGTGAAGCTGAATTATTCTGGCTAAAGTTTTGCAAAGGAGATACAATGTGAACTCTGCTTCACCTATATATAACATTTCAAACAAAATTATTGAAATATGTCTCGGTCATCAACAGAAAACAAAGACATAATGGTTTTCTGGTACTTCCTCCATAGTGAATGGCACAGCAGTCACATTTAGAATAACAAAAAGGAGTAGATACACCAGATAGTCCATTCTTACACTGTTTTTTCTTGCCCTGCCTGTAGAATGATCTCAGGAGACAGCTTCTACTATCTGAGGAACGAACACAAAATAGTAGACATTAGATGATCGTGCTTTAACATTATCAGTTTTCTATTTCACTTGTCTCTTTTACATTTTGCTGCAATATATCACAGGATGATGTACTAAAAAAATCTCCAAGGATATTGTATTCTCCAAGGAAACTATACAGCACTTATAAAGCTTTTGCCTACAATTTTAAATATGCAATGTTCAGATAATATTAAAGGAAATGTCTCTTCATAGAGGACTTTTGTTGCTGTTGTTAAGTGTGCTATACAGAATTGTAAGTGGATAAAGTGATGTTATTATAAGTGTCCTTGAAAGTAAACCTTAAAATTTTACCACCCTCATTAAAAACAACTAGGCTCATCAAGCTTAATGCTATCACAGAGTAAGTCAGGAGATTAATACTGATTCATCATTAGCATCTTTCATTTAAAAAAACAAGAAGTGCCTCCAGAAGACATAATGTCATTTTAGGGTCAAACCACTGATGGGATAGAGAACATGGGTTTTGAACTCCTAGACACAGTTTATGCAAAGATATATATCTATCTTTGTATGTACGGCTTTTGTGATTGTGATGACCACTGTTTGCATATTTACGCAGCCCTGACTGTATCCTTGACCTTGCACAACATGCACATAACAAAACAATCCATTCCCTTCAGGGTTTACAATCTGTAAGACAAACATGAGTGATAAGACACACTAGAGAACCCAGAGGATATGTTCACTGTAAATTATATTCTTTTTCTTTGTGTTGTTGATTTTGGTTTTTACTGTGCTCCTCACAAAGAGATGGGAAAGATCAAAGGTCTGCAGAGTCCTTTGTAGGTGGCAGGAAATCTCAGATGTTCCCGTGCCTTCTCTTGACTGCAGGAGGTGAAGTTTTCCATTGGTGCTAACAGCTAATTCAGTACGGTCCTGCGTCTTGCTTTTTAGAACAAAGAGGAAAGATAATAATGAAGACTGTCATACTTTTAAGATGAACATTTTCAGCAGTTTCATCAGCAATATCAATTTAACTTGCTGGGGAAAAAAAAAAAAAAAGAAAAGATTTTACAAAACTCAGGCAAACATTGACAGTTACAGGCCAACTAATACCTAACATCCTATCATCTAGGATTTTTATCTGACACAGAATGAGAGAAAGAGACTGAAAAAGAGAAGGAGGGAGAACAAAGACCAAACCTTAGTGCTGAGAAATTGTATATGCCATATAATCCTCAGCAATGATGGAGAATAATTTTTCCTCACTTCAGTTATTTCTTGTGTGTTATGTACAGTTCTTTTTACATATTTTGTTGTTGACAATTGTCAAAGATGTTCTTGTCCACTAAGTTCTCTAGTATATTTAACTAAAACAGAAAAAGAATGAACCTGTCTGAGTTTTCAAGTAGGAGGCAAAATACTGTTCGTATGTCAAGTATTAGGTTTTTGACAATGAACAGTAAAATTTCAATTGCCAAATCATGTGTTCCCAAACTACAGTTTGCAAAGGCAAATGAAGTAATCATCTAAACTGGCAAAATACCTAATTGTGGTCATAAATTCAGTTTTGTCTGTAAATCTTAACTGACTGTATTATCCAGTCCTGTTTTGCTCTAACTAGTTCACCTTAATTTAAAAATTACATTGAAATCAGAGATGACTATAATCCACTGAGCCACAATGTTGTGTACTTTATTTGACAATTTTAATTTTGGATTATGATCACAAATCAGTCTTTTCGGTTTCTTTTCTTTGTTTTCTCTGTTTCCTCTAGAAAAGATGCTTTTTTTTCCCCCCGGGTTTTTCTCTAAGTTTTTTTTAGCAATTGCCTTAAGTAAATGTAGCTTTTAAGGATAGATCTGTGTGAAAACTGATATTAAAGTAGATCTTTTACTGCTAGATTTTTGTTAAAATGAGAATTTTCCCTAGGGACTGCAGAGTAAACTATAAATTAGTGGCAATGTAAATTATGCCCATGCACAATTGCAAGAGCATTTGCCCTGCCACTAGAAAGAAATCTATAATGAATCAGCATTAGCAGTCAGGTGCTAGTCAAACCAACCCACACAAAAGCATGCATATTCCCAAGATAATTCTTCCTTTTTCCGTTTTCTATTCCGAGGGAAAGGTTGAAAATATGGTGTACACAGTATGTCTGTATAGATGCAAATGTTGCTTTAGGTCAATGAAAACTGATCTCAGTTTAGAAGTTTGAGACATTATTCAACCTACTGTCTTTTCAGTCTAAGCTGATGTGCTCTAAATGAACCTTTTTTCTCTTGACTCACCATCCAGACTCTTCAGGCTTCATCAGGAATTATGTTACTGAGTTTCAAAGACATTTTTCAGAATTTTGTGTGTGTGCCTGGAACAAATGTAACATCAGTTTAAATAGGAGAGGTAATCAGTGCAGTCCTTGTGCCATAGTGCCTAAAGATCCTTCAAGATTAGCTTGTCATTGTTGTTAAAATTTCAGTAAAGATGTTTTAGGAACAAGCCTGTGACTGATGTCATTCATCTCCTGTGAAACTTTGATGATAACTTCGAGGTAAGAAGCTGACTGTCTTTTCCTTGATCTGAATGTAAGCAAGAAGAACAAAAGTACACACATGCAGACACATATTTATGAAATTATTTTAATTGTACTGAGGTGCAGAAAAACACTTGTGTCTGAAGATAAGATATCTCTTGTGATGAGCTGAAGTTAATAGAAGGGACCAGATGCTTTGTATCACTGGTAAATTAAGGCCTTCTGATGGCACCTGGAGGGGCAGTGATATTTTATCTGAATGTGTTTGCTCACTTTCTGATAAAAAATATGATATGAAGATAGAACTAAACATACCTTCTGGTAAACTTGCTTAGAGCCTGAGGCATTCCAAAGGTGATAAAGTAGAAACTACTTGGTCGAGAAGAGGAAAATATAAATGGACAACAGCATGAGAGCCACTGAAAACATCAGTTCACCTCAGTAACAACAAATCGTGTGTACTCTGCTAACCTCTATTTTTTATTCCTGTCTCCTTTTTCCTGGCATTTAACATTGAATACCAAAAAGTGCCTGAAAATGCAGAAGCTTTGATTCTGCTCTCTGTTGCCATCTTTCCGCCAGTACTTGAGATTTATTACCAGAGCTGTCTGAGGAGAATTCATTAGGAATGACACTGCCAATCTACACAACAGAAAAGTCAAGATTTGATTTGGTTTGGTTTTAATATTTTAAAGAAAAAACCAGATATTACTGGATAATTAAAAACTATTTCTAATCTGGAGAAAGACAGATATGAAGTTAGAGTATGTTTTCTTTCACCAGTGACATTCTGTGTGCTTCACCTGGAAGCAAAGCAAGCTGAGGCATAGATGTGCAGTACACTAGCATTATACAGTAGCTGTCAAAATGTATATGGTCATCTCATGGTGGGCATGAGGTAACTTACTTTCACTGAGATAGAGCCAAAACATAGACATGTGACACCTATGAAGTGCACTTATTGGGATATAATTAATACTAACTTGACTTGAACATGAATATAAGCATGTTAAAATAGTGTAACGAAAAAGTGTATGTGTTTTGTAACACTGTGCATGTCATTTGCTATACATACGTGAGCAATTTGACCACTAATGGGGAAAATGAAGATTAGTATAGTTGAACACAGAAGGCATTCAAGTAACAAGATGTTGCTGAAGGAAAAAGCAAGTGCATGGCACTGCAAATAGGCAGGCATCCTGCTGAATACACAGTGTCTGGGAAGACAAATGAAAAAGAGATATCAGATCTCTATAATCGTACATAATTTAGTACACAACTGTTAAGATCAACAGTATTGTCTATGTACTGATGAAGTTTAATAATGTGTAAGAATTAATTTGCAAGTACTGTGCTAATAATAAATTAATCACAAAAGTTTAATAGTTAAAACAAGCTGTCCTGTTTTGTCTGTCTTCTAAACACCACAGTAATGTCTAATTCCCTATATACGTATATAACCATATACTCAACAGCAACAGAGAGATAAACTAGCTTTCACGCAAGTGTTTTCTGGAAGTATGCAGTGTTTCTCCTTGCCCACTATGTGCAAATTTTGTAAGGGAACACTGTGTTTATTGTTCATATTAGAGAAAGTGTGAAGCAACAATTCCTAAGAGAGAGGACTAGAGAATGGGTGACATGATGGGTGTCAATGTACAATGGGTGACATGCCTCTTGGAGCATTCAAAGTCATACAGATCAGGCTGAAAAAATCCCTACTCCTTCTGCTAAGACAATGTAAACACCTAAAATCATAGTCCTGTATATTTCTTCCCTGCCCTGTCATTTCTGACCCTTCCTTACCTTCACAGGGCAAACCTTCTGGCCAGAATTTTGCCTGATCTTTACAGAAATCGATCAAGGAAAGGCAGGTGACAGACAGAATGTCTGGAACTTGCCATCTTCCCATTGCAATGGGAAAAACAAGGAGTGTACCACGCTTAGCCTTAAGAAGATAGATAGATAGATAGATAGATAGATAGATAGA
>KZ506034.1:110027-134568 GCA_002844005.1 Limosa lapponica baueri
ATCAGGTTCCTCTCTGCCCAACTCTCCAGCCTGTCCAGGTCTCGCTGTATGGCAGCACAGACCTCCATCGTGTCAACGACCCCTCCCAGTTTTGTATCGTCAGCAAACTTGCTGAGGGTACACTCCATCCCTTCATCCAGGTCACTGATGAATATATTGAAAAGGACTGGACCCAGTACTGCCCCCTGGGGGACCCCACTTGTTACAGACCTCATGAGAATGTACATGAGTCTCCAGGATATAGCTTAAGATGTTCCTCCAAGAGCATGAAAAATCTAGCAAGCAACAAGCTGGTTCTTCCAGAAGATCCCAGTGGATGGGTAATATTTTCATGTAAATGTAAAGTGGTAGAACTAAAGTGTCTCATCATCTGTGATCCAAACCAAAGGAAAGTACGACCTACGGTTTGTTGGGAGAAAAATCTGCTTGACTGATTAAAAAGGAAGATCACTGGAAATAGTTGTTAAGCTTTTGAAATTAATTGCTGTCCTTCTACACTTACAAAAGATGTGTCCTTCATCTGCTAGATCATTCTATTTCTGATTATGAATCTCTTCCAGCCCACCAAAGACTATTCTCTATAGTGAATTTAGCTCTGTTGAAATTTCAAATGTATTTTAAACAGAGCCTTGTGTGCCAGATTTTCATTAGAATGAGAACTTTTACTATAGCTCAAAAGAACCTACATATTTTAGTAGCATGAACAAAATTCTCTGACCAATTACATCTTTTATCCTTCAGCCTCTAGAAATGAACTTGTCTAACATACAATGGATTGTTTTCAAAAGTGATCGGCTAGAAGACAACACAAACAAATACTCCAAAAGGTGATTTTTTTTTTTTTTGCTCTAGTTCTATAATTACATAGAACTAAAGCTCCAAAACTGCACTGCAGTTTATGTTCCTGCCAAGAAGATCATAATTATTTGTCTAATATCTCTACTTTATATTCCTTTTTTGTCATTTACTCATGTATACGTGATCCGTGCAAATTTGATCTGGGCACTGGTTTGATTGTCTTATTTGTAATGTCAGTCTTCTTGGAACGATAATATTCTGTATATATTTATTTGGGACAATGATTACATACAAAAAGCGCATCAGCTCACTTACTATATTGTGAACTAACTTTCCCTAGTGATGTTTGGTTTGGGGTGGGTCTTTTTGGCCTCTGTCTTCACTGACAACCTCTCTCCCCACACCTTTCGAGTGGTTGGACAACAAGACAGGGACTGGGGGAGAAAAGTCTCTCCCACCGTAAGAGAAGGTCGGGTTTGTGACCACCTGAGGAACCTGAACATATAGAAGTCCATGGGACCTGATGAGATACATCACAGAGTCCTGAGGGAACTGGCTGAGGCAGTTGCCAAGTCACTCTAAATGATATTTGAAAAGTCAAGGGATTGAATGCACCCTTAGTAAATTTGCAGATGACACCAAACTAGGTGGGAGTGTTGACCTGCTTGAGGGTCGGAAGGCTCTGCAGAGGGACCTGGACAGATTGGATCAATGGGCCAAGGCCAATGGCATGAGGTTTAATAAGGCCAAGTGCCAGGTCCTGCGTTTTGGTCACAACAACCCCAGGCAACGCTACAGGCTTGGGGAAGAGTGGCTGGAAAGCTGCCCAACAGAAAAGGACCTGGGGGTGTTGGTGGACAGCCAGTTTAACATGAGCCAGCAGTGTGCCCAGGTGGCCAAGAAGGCCAACAGCATCCTGGTTTGTATCAGGAATAGTGTGGCCAGCAGGAGGAGGGAAGTGATCATGCCTCTGTACTCAGCTCTGGTGAGGCCTCACCTTGAGTACTGTGTTCAGTTCTGGGCCCCTCACTGCAGGAAGAACATTGAGCTGCTGGAGTGTGTCCAGAGGAGAGCCACCAAGCTGGTGAGGGGTCTGGAGAACAAGTCATATGAGGAGAGGCTGAGGGAACTGGGCGTGTTCAGTTTGGAGAAGAGGAGGCTGAGGGGAGATCTCGTTGCCCTCTACAACTCCCTGAAAGGAGGTTGTAGAGAGGTGGGTGTTGGCCTCTTCTCCCAGGTGAATAATGACAGGACTGGAGGAAACGGTCTGAAGTTGCAGCAGGGGAGGTTTAGACTAGATATTAGGAAGAATGACTTTACTGAGAGGGTGGGCAGGCACTGGAACAGCCTGCCCAGGGAGGTGGTGGAGTCACAATCTCTGGAGGTATTTAAAAAACGTGTAGACGTGGCACTTCAGGGCATGCTCTAGTGCCCGAGATTGTTAGGTGTGGTGATTGCTGTGGTGATGGGGTGTTGGGCTTTTTTTTTGGGGTTATGTGTGGGTTTTTTTTTTTTTGTTTTTTTTTTTTGGTTGGACTCAATGATCTCAAAGGCCCCTTCCAACCACGAAGATTCTGTGATTCTGTGATCCTTCCATTGGATGAGTAATTGATTGGATGGTCACATCCAGAGGGTAGTGCTCAATGGCTCAATGTCCACATGGAGATCGGTGACAAGTGGTGTCCCTCAGGGTCCATACTGGGACCAGTACTGTCTAAGATCTTCATCAATGACATAGAGAGTAGGATTGAGTGCACCTAAGCAAGTTTGAAGATGACACTAAGCTGAGCGGTGCAGTTCATATGCCTGAAGCATGGGATGCCACCCAGAGGGACCTGGACAGGTTGAGAAGTTGGCCCATGTGAACCTCATGAGGTTTAACAAGGCCAAGTGCAGGGTTTTTCCTGCACCTGGGTCTAAGCAACTACTGGTTGCCCTGCCGAGAATTAATTGGGGTACTGGTGGATGAAAAGCTGGACACGAGCCAGCAATATGTGCTTGCAGAAAGCCAACCACATCCTGGGCTGCATCAAAAGAAGTGTGGCCAGTAGGTCGAGGGAGATGACTCTGTCCCTCTACTCTGATCTAATGAGACCCCACCTGGAGTACCGTGTCCAGCTCTGGAATTCTCAGCACAGGAAGGTCATCGACCTGTTGGAACAAGTCCAGCAGAGGGCAACAAAGATGATCAGAGGGCTGGAGCACCTCTCCTGTGAAGACAGGCTGAGACAGTTGGAGTTGTTCAGCCTGGAGAAGAGAAGGCTCCAGGGAGACCTTATAGTGGCCTACAGGAGAGATGGTGAGGGACTCTTTTTCAGGAAGTGTAGCGATAGGATGAGGGGTAACAGTTTTAAACTGAAAGAGGGTGGATTTAGATTAGATATTGGGAAGAAATTCTTTACTGTGAGGGTGGTGAGGCACTGGAACAAGTTGCCTAGAGAAGTTGTGGATGCCCCTTCCCTGGAAGGATTCAAGACCAGGCTGGATGGCGCTTTGAGCAACCTGGTCTAGTGGGAGGTGTCTCTGCCCATGGCAGGGGGGTTGGAACTGAATGATCTTTAAGATTCCTTCCAACACAAACCATTCTATGATTCTATGATTTTTTGCATCTCATACTAAATCATCGGACATTGATCAAGTTGCAAGCTACTTCCCTCTTTGTGAGTCTCTTTTTTTCTGTTCCTCTATCAGATTTTCTGTACGCAAGTTAAAGTGAAAATTTTACAACAGTGTTTTAAAAATATCTGTGCAGCTCCATGTGGTGGTTTCAAATTCCCAGAACAAATTATCATGTTTCGTTAGGAACAATGAGCAAAACCCCAAAAGGTTGCATAGTCTTCAATGACATCTGGTAATCTAGAGATGTTCCATTTTTTAATTTTGGTGGTGGAATAAATGAGTGGTTTTCCTTGCACAAAGAAGTAGGTGTCATCTTCTTTACACATTCAATGATTTATTTCTAATATACTTATCTCAAAAAAATTAAATGTTTATGTATTCAATATCTGGTAATAGGACCTATTACTTTTTACTTATTTGATTTTTGTCATTTCATTCATATGTTTTCTGTAGAAGAAATTATTTCAAGCAGCCCTGATAGATGTATTTCCCACTATTTGTTCTAATTTTAAGCTTACCATCTTGTACTAAAAGAAACATTTTGTTATGTTGGGTCTGCATGCTTAGGAATTTTGAAAGTGTATTAAAAGAGAAAAAACAGAAATCTCACCTGATGATATTGATGTAGAACACTTACAGTGTGCTGTCCATTCTTTTGTGGTGGTTCATGAAACAGATAGCAACTATTTCTTGGCCTACCACCATGGTCCCCTTATGCTGATAACTGTACCCAAGAGTTGGAAAATGTGGGCAACATATGCAATATATAAATGACCAGATATACTTGTTGTTAGGTCATCTTATGTTCTTAAACTGCCTGTAGCACTACATGAACACAGTGTATAGTATTTGGTTCTTTGGTGTGCTAGAGACGAGGCTAGGACATCAGTTTTTTAAACCTGGTAGCAGGAACACAAAGATTTAGACTCAGAGGAACCAAGTTTGTTCTCCATCAGCAATGCCTGATGAGGGTTGTGCTGTTTCACCTACACTAACTCAGGTGCTATATGGTTGATATTCACATCATTTAGGACTTCCCAAAGAGCCTGTAGCTAGTAAAATTGCTAACTTTCCTCCAGTCTTTCATGCAAAACCTTAATCATTTTCACTCGCTATTCTGGTTCATCTCTCTTTTCTCACTCATTAGTGAGTGTATTACTGCAGAGTTCTTCCCACCCATTCCCTGCCACCTCAATATTCAAGATTGCTCTGCAAGTCCTTTCTTAGTAATGAGCTAAAGGTGCAGCATGCAAGAGCCTATAATTGCTAGGGTACCTGAAATCCAATGGGACCTCTTCTGCCTCTTTCACTTTGGAGAAGAAATAACCAAAGCCAATATCATCTCTCGTGCACATTCAATGACCCAGCACTCACCTGTGTGTTGAGACAATTAATCTGTCAATAGACTTTAGCTACCCCTACTTTGTGAAAGGATACACTGAACCACTGTCTTACAGTGCTGAGAAAAAGAGGAGCTGGTACCTTCTCCTGCAAGGCCACAAGGTATTTGTCATCACTTTACATCACTGGCCAGTGTGAAGAAGACGAGTCTTTTTTGGAACAGTAGTCCAAATATGTTTATGATTTAGAACATGTAATTACACTGTTATCTTCCATGTTTAAAAGTCAGACTTGGCCCACTACAGAATGAGGCCTTTAACACTTAATGAAAGGATGTGAAAAAATGTTCTTTGGTATAAGAGAAGACAACACTTGTGAACAGTCACTGCCTTTCTAAGTCTATAAAACCTGTAACTAATGTGCTAAAAATAGCTCTGTTGTGCAATATTATGCATGCAGCAATTATCATGAAGAGATTTGATTATATTCGTTCATATTAATGGAGCAGTTTTCATTTATAGGTTTGTAAACATTTCAAACTCTATTACCAAGCAGCATTATTTCATTCTGTTGACAGAATATATTATCTTTTGTTTTATAGCCACAATGGAGTGCAGAAAGCAAAGAAGCCTATAGCAGACAAAAAATCAGCCATGATGATAAAACCGAACTTGAACACTAGCAGTATAGAAGCAGTTTCTCCTCAAAGGTCACTGCAATGGATCCAAAATCTACTTGTCATCCTCAGCTATCATCTGAATCCATCCTTCCCAGAATGCTAGGAGTTCATCACTATAGAAACCACTTATCAAACTGGCAAAGTTAAGAATTTAAATTGTCTACTTTTTTTTTATTTAATTGCAAATGGAGACCTTTAAAAACCTAGCTCACTGCTGAAGATATAGAAAATCTGTGGATACTCAAAAACATGAAATTATTATGTAGGAAAAGTGTAACTGAGAAGGATGAAGAGAGAGAGAGGGTCATTTTTCATGATGGGTCAAAAATGAAGTTTATTTAAGTTCTGCAGTGGATTGAATTCCCGGACATCAGAAAAAAGTGCAAAAGTGACTCAGAAGTGCTCAAGTCTAAAACTTTAGATACTGCTATGGAAGCCCAGCTGCAACATAATTTATCTTACTACAATGTTTCCTGACTTGCTGTAAGGTTAGCAATGTGTTTAAGAACATTTATTAGTTGATAATGATAGCAGTCATACACATTAGTAAAGGTACAACTAGTGCAAGTAAAACTGTTGGCAGCAAATTTTCTGTTCCTGTAACTTATTGAGGTTTCAATCTCTGACTTAATTCCTATAAGAAATTATTCTCTCTGTAGCTAAGATTTTCTGAAAAGGCTGGCAAAAAAACCCTGGTGCTGAATAGTGTTTTCATATGTGTGATAATTCTGCAGTACCGGTTTAAGTATTTTATAACATGGTTTCAGCATCTTCTAACAGATATTCAGATGTTTTTATTCTACTATTGTCATATTAATCTGGAGGTTTCCAAAATCTGATTGAAACAAGCAGCTGGCCAGATACTGGATCCAGTTCCCTGAAACAAACAGGCAGAAGTAAAATCATCTGTAGGAGGAACGCGACATCCACCACCACTAAAGTAAGTAAGAACAGAACGGACCAAAAAGGAAGCATGAAAAGAATGAGAGGATTATACTTGACGCCTTTGTCCGGGAGAGATGAAGAAAAATACTAGACTGCAGAGCAAGGGAATGAGACAGAAACCAGGATGGCTATGAAGGTATGCTGCCGATGGAAGAGAGACAAGAATGGAACAGGCAAGAGACTAAATACATCTACTGCATACAAATGCCAATCTCTTACATAGCACTTCAAATATATGTCAAATGCTCTTCAAAAAGATCAGCCTCCTAAACAGGCAACAGGTGCATTCTTCTGCTGAAAGAAAACATTTAACAATAGAGACATCAGATTGCTCTAGAGACACTTGCATGACATTGCTTGTTTAGATAAGCAGCTGCCCTGGGTGTTAGAGAGCTCCTTTATGACATCAGTTGACAGGAAAGGTGAGGCCATTAGACAGACTGGTAAGATGAGGTCTCTGAGAGAAGAAACTAGAGAACCCTTTTGTTCATACAAAGCAGTGTGTTTACTGTATCAGTCTTTGGTTGTGAAATATATATATACACAAACCCAGCTTTTTCCTTAGAAGCTTCATGTTCATCCTGGACAATTTGTCCAGTGTTAATTGTGCATCTTGCATTTGTATAGACACAGTCATCCAGGTCTGCATCCACAGGAAACTACTATGTAGAAGGCCAAGTTCAACGGGGCTTTGAGTAACCTGGTCCAGTTGAAGGTGTCCCTGCCTACGGAAGAGGGGTTGGAACTAGATGATCTTTAAGGTCATCCAATCCAATCCATTCTCTGATTCTATGAAAACGAACCTTTTCTGGGGAAGGGGAAAAAATCAAAGCCCCTTCTGTGACATTTCTGCCATTTCCTAGGATCTAAGGAAAATTCCCTCTTATGCAGGGCAAGGGTGACAGAAAGGTCTAAAAAGATGCATAAGCTCGCCATTAACCAGTGTGTCTAGAGTTAGGTAGCAAAGGCAGTATATTGCCAAACTAAGAGAAATATTGAAACATTCCTCCTTCTGATGTACAAATCCTGCTATCAAACACAAACCTCAAAACCCTTTCCTAGGAGCTGTTACTGCTAAGGAGCAGAGGGGAGAGGATGTGGTGGGTTGACTACGGCCAGCATAAGAGCACCCACTCTGCAGCTCACTCCTTCCTCTCTCCTGTGGGATGGATGAAAAATAGAAGGAAGACGAGAAGACTTGTGGATTAAAGTAAAGACAATTTAATAGACGAACCAAAAGTTTTGTGCTCGAGTGAAGTGAAATGAGGAATTTATTTATTACTTCCCATCTATAGGCTGATGTCCAGCCACTTCCTGGAAAGCAGGGCCTGTAATGATTACTTGGGAAAATACATGCCATAACCACATTCGTGGTCACACATTATGTCCTCCCTTCCTCCTCCTTTCTCCCAACTTTTATTGCTGAGCAAGATGTCATACAGTATAGGATATCCCTTTCATCAGTTGAGATCAGCTGTCCCAGCTGAGTCCCCTCCCAACCTCTTGCTCACCCTCAGCCTACCCGCAGGGGGGTCAGAGTGTGAGAAAACAGAAAACCTCAATGATGTGCAAGCGCTATTCAGCAATAGCTGAAACACTGGTCTGTTATCAACCCTGTTTTAGCCCTAAATGCAAAGTACAGCACCATATGGGCTGCTACGAAAGAAATTAATTCCACCCTAGTATAGAGGGCAAAGACCAAGGACACTGTGAAGATAAAATATTCCTAACATCTCCTATTGTAGATGCCTTTGGCAGCCTTCCACCTACTATAACTGATATCCACACTGGGGACCTCCATTCTGTACAAGGCAGAAACCCTGTCCCCATCCTGCTAAAAAAGTTTTGTAATGGAAACCTAATGAAGAAAAACAAGCAGAGATTTCTTGTCCCTTCAGCTTCAAGATACTTTCTCCAGTGGCAAAGATACTCTGAGGGATTTCCTGTTCCCATGACAGGGGAGAGAAGTTCCTCATTGCTTCAATTAAAAGGTGTCACTTCTTAACTGCTAAATGTTGTAACTGGGGAGAAGGAAGGAATTATTTTTTTCTATACTGGACCCCACTCTAAGGAAAATATTTACATCCTGCATCCCTTCAAATGTCACTCAATGAAAGTAAACTAAATAGCTTTTTATTTTCCTCACACTACTTTCTAACCTGGTCCTTAATTATCTGCAAATCACTGCAGTCACCTGAGTCTGTGTACCGATCTTTCATTAACTTTTCTTAAGTTTGCCAGTGTTTGACAATTGATCCCCTAACAATTACACTAGCTTTCAGTGTAATTACCACTTTCAGCTTGGTCTTACAGATACTTAGTATACCACTTAAATCTCCCAGGTGCATGTTTTTTGGAGTCATTCAGAAGGTCATTACTTAAGATCACATTTAATCATCCAATTATTTGTTCCCAAAAGGAGAGTTCTGGGGATCAAGAAGTACAGCAGGTGAATGTAATCCCTGTTGAATTTCCATTTTTCTACAACTTGAGTATTTATTAGTAGTTCTTTCTTTAAGCCAAAAATTTACATAATATTTTTTATGAATAAAAAAAAGCCTTTCTGGTGAAACCCTAAGCATTTCTGTTTACTTTTTCTTCCAGAATAATTCAGACCAAAGTGGTGGAGAGTAGAACTTAGACATTTTCCAAAATGTCTTGTTGTTGTTGTTGTTTTCCTCCACAATGGGCAAGAAACTGAACACTTTCATCTGGGTGAGAAGTCACTTAGGATAGATCGATCTCCTGAATTGAAGTTCTTAGTCTGTCCAATAAAATTTGTGTATTACTTAAACCAGTTTTCTACTAAATCACATGCTACAAGAATAATTCTGCCTCATGCATCCAAGTTTTGATAAGAAAAAATGTTATTTATGGCTCAGGAACTGAATAACAATAGCTAAAAATGTAACATCTTCAAAGAAATGGAACAGGCATTTCCCCTGATCAGAATTTATTTACCTTTTGGACAATAGTCATCTATATGTAACTGAAATAGCAAAACAGTGCACACAGAGGAGTGGAGAAGGGAAGAGAGGATCCTCAAGACACAACAATCAAATGCTGATTATCTGCTCGAGAGGTAAATCCTACTAGTCATATTCTGCACCAGACTGCATTGATTCTATGATATAGGAAAGGGATGGCTTCCGTGATAAAGAAAAAGATGACTTCTTCCAGGTCTGGTTCCCTTCAGTACTATAGTACTGGGTTTTTTTTTTTTACAGTTTATGTTTAAGAGAAGTTAATAGAAGCTCTTCGAAAGACAATGACCCCATTCAAGGATAACTGAACCTCTGTTCTCTGTGTGATGTCTCTGAGTATAACTTTCCAATCTTCTACCTTTCCCAAGACAGAATTACGTACTTCTCTCAGTCTTACAGTTGGACTCAGGTGTGTATTTTTTGTGTCAACAATGCCTGCTCAGTCTGTTAACAACTTTCCTCCTCTTTCCCATAGAAGTTATATTATAATTTAGTGTACAGTTACAAAAGTACATCAATTAAGTAATTGAAACAGAGCAAAAGGGGGTGGGGTGGGGGCGGGGAAGGAGTATTTTCAACACAATTCTGCAGGCACATCTTTTGTTTTCCCAGGGTGAGAGCCACTTGGTGATATTTTCAACAGCATTATAAGACAGCTTCCCTATACAGTTCTCTTTTCTATCTTAGAGGTCTGTTATTAAACTCTGTGATAGTTCTTTTGATCCGATGTATTCCTAGGACTATTCTTGTCCTGGCATCATTTCTTAACAACTCTCAGAGGTTATGAAATATCTCATCTTTAAATTTCAGCCCCCTGTTTTTCTTTTTTGCTATCTATTCTTTAAATTTAAACTACTTCTTTATATGGCAAGTCTTTCAATTACTGTGAAACAGACAAAATTCATTACTACTGAACTCTAATTTGCTTCACTCAAAGGTTTGACCTATCAAAATCTTTCCCCTTTTCTCCAAATAATCAAGCACTGCTTTCTTTAGCCTTCTTGTCTTCTCATGCTTGAACCCCACTATACAAGATCCATTTACATCTCAGTACACATGCACCAATTTCATGTTTTACATACTTTCGAATCTTATATTACATCCGATTACTTATCCATAGAAGATTATATAATGCATTTGTCTGAAAACCATTTGACTGTCACAAGTAACTCATAAATTTAGATTCCCCTACTCAAATGCACGGGTACATATCCAAGCATGCAGAGACTCAGTTAGGAAAACCAAAGCTTACCTGTAACTGAATCTGGCAAGGGACGTCAAAGGCAACGAGAAGGGCTCCTGTAAGTACATGAGTGGCAAAAGGAAAACTAAAGAACATGAGGGTCTGCTGCTGAATGGGCCAGGGGACCTGGTGACACAGAACATGGAAAAGGCTGAGGTAATGAGTGCTTTCTTCGCCCCAGTGTTTTCTAGCAATACTAGCCTTCAGGAACCCCAGGTCTCAGAGACCAGAGGGAAATGCTGAAGCAAGGAAGATGTAATCTTGGTGTAAGGAGATGAGATCATATTATACTTAAACAAACTGGACGTACATAAGTCCATGAGCCCTGATGAGATGCAAGCACAAGTGTTAAGGGAGCTGGCAGATGTCATTGCAAGGCCAATCTTGATAATCTTTGAACAATAATCATGATTGGGAGAGGTGCCTGAGGACTGAATGAAAGTAAATGTCACTCCTATCTTCAAGAAGGACAAGAAGGATGACCCAGGGAGTTACAGGCTGATCACCCTCACTGCAATCCCTGGAAAGGTGATGCAGCAGATATTCCTGAAAACCGTTTCCAGCTACATGAAAGACAAGAAAGTAATAAGGAGGAGTCAGCACGGATTCACCAAGGGGATGTCAAGCTTGACCAACCTTCTGCAATGAAATAACTGGTTTGTTAGATGAGAGGATAGCAGTGGATATTGTCTACATAGGCTTCAGGAAGACTTTTGACACTGTCTCCCATAAGATCCTCATAGAGAAACTGATGAAGTATGGGCTGGATGAGCAGACAGATGGTGAAATATGTTGAAAACAGGCTGAATGACAGGCCCAGAAGGTGGTGTTCAGTCATATGAAATCTAGCTGGAGGCCAATAACCAATGATGTACCCCAGAGGTCAATATGTGACCAGTCCTATTCAAGATCTTCATTAATGATCTGGATGATGGGACAGTGTACCCTCAGTGAGTCATACAATCATAGAATCGTCTAGATTGGAAGAGACCCTTGGGATCATCGAGTCCAACCATCTACCCTACTCTACAAAGTTCTCCCCTATACCAAATTCCCCAACACTACATCTAAACGGCTCTTAAACACATCCAGGGATGGTGACTCAACCACCTCCCTGGGTAACCTATTCCAATGCCGACCACTCTTTCTGTGAAAAATTCTTTCCTAATGTTCAGTCTAAACCTACCCTGCTGGAGCTTGAAGCCATTCCCTCTCGTTCTGTCATTAATTACCTGTGAGAAGAGACCAGCACCAACCTCTCTACAGTGTCCTTTCAAGTAGTTGTAGAGAGTGATGAGATCTCCCCTCAGCCTCCTCTTCCTCATACTAAACAGTCCCAGCTCCTTCAACCGCTCTTCATATGATTTGTTTTCCAGGCCCTTCACCAGCTTCATTGCCCTCCTCTGCACTCGCTCCAGCACCTCGATATCTCTCTTGTATTGAGGTGCCCAAAACTGGACACAATACTCGAGGTGTGGCCTCACCAGTGCTGAGTACAGGGGGACAATCACCTCCCTACTTCTGCTGGTCACACTATTTCTAATATAAGCCAGGATGCCGTTGGCTTTCTTGTCCGCCTGGGCACACTGCCGGCTCATATTCAGCTGCTTGTCAATTAGAACCCCCAGATCTCTTTCTTCCAGGCAGCTTTCCAGCCACATTTCCCCAAGCCTGTAGCGCTGCTTGGGGTTATTGTGGCCCAAGTGCAGAACCCAGCACTCCTGGGGTCCTGGGGTTCCTGGTGGATACCAACTTGAACATGAGACAGCAATGTGCCCTTTCTGCAAATAAGGTGAATTGTGTCCTGGGCTGCATTAGGAAAATTATTGCCAGTGTGTCAAGGGATGTGATCCTTTCCTTCTACTCAGTTCTGGTGAGGCCACACCTGGATTCCTGGATCCAGTTCTGGGTTCCCCGGTACAAGAGAGGCATGAACATACTGCAGAGAGTCCAGTGAAGGGTGGGGAAGATGATGAAGGGACTGGAGCACCTCTGCTAAGAGGAAAGACTGAGAGGGCTAGGATTGTTTAGTCTGGAGAAGAGAAGGCTCAGGAGAGATCTTATCAATGTATATGAATGCCTGAGGGGAGGGTCCAAAGAGGACAGAGCCAGGCTCTTTCCAGTCATGCCCAGTGAGAGGAAGGAGGCAATGGGCACACGCTAAAACACAGGAGGATCCCTCTGCACACCTGGGCAACTTACTATAGGTGATCCTGCTTAAGCTGGGTGATCGGACAAGATGACCTCCGTTTGTGCTTTTCAATCTCAACCATTCTGTGACTCTGTGATAGTAGATTAATATTTCAGCTCAGAGACAAAAAAGTCATTGGAGCACATGTTATTCTTTATGCCTGGTACCATTAGAAAGCATTCCAATCCAAAACCCCCACAAAACCTGCTAGTAAGCTTTTATTTTACCTGTTTCCTTCCCTGTCCTTAGGCTTCTTTTAGATTTGAGTTTTTCTGAGTGTTTAGGACCTTCTAGCATTTTCAGTGAATATCAGAGAATCTTTCCTGTGAGCTTCTACTCCCAGAAGAAGGATGGCAGCCCTCCCTTTTCATAACTTCTGTTCTTTTTGTCAAAAATCCAACACCCTCTCTCCCCAGTTGGTTTTGTCAGGCAGAGTAAGTAATGAGCAAGTAACAGAAGCTAGTACTGTAGGTCCATCAGAGATAGAAATTGTCAATAAATAAGAGAAATTTGTCTCTCTTATGGAAATAGATGTAAAGAGTCCTTACAGTCCTTAACTACGTTAGATTTTCTGTCAGAGAAAGTAGAAGGATGCAAAGACATAGTCAATGCAGTAGGTTAAAAAATTATCTTTGCAGTAGCCTTCAGGACGCATCTGAGCACAACACGACTATTATTCCTCACAATAAACTTGTGCTGAGGCTGTGGCTAACAATCTAAGCACAGGTTTTTTGGATATGTTTTGTTTTCAGGAAAAAAAATGTGTTTAAAAAGGAAAGGCTTATCAATCAACTGATAGATAAGGCATTGGGCATCTTACACCTCTCTCTCACATACTATCTAAACAAAGATATCAAATGTTATCAACTCAAGACCGCCTGTATCCTCTCAGAGACCAAATCTCTCCAGATTTTCTATTTAAGACTGTTTCAAAGGGGCCCATAAGTGAATAATTTAATTTTAGTTTCCTCTGCTCTTTGTAATTCAATTCAAGCAGAGTAATACTTTTCAATACACCAGTATTTTGACACCAGCATCATAACTTCAGTCATATACCACTTTGTCCTTTCTATTTAGCTTTCCCAACACTTCTCGCCTTATTTTATAAAGCTCTTGCCAGGTTAGCTAGATGAATGTGACTGAAGAACTAAGTATTATTTTTCATGCTAGCATGCAAACTAAGGAAAACTATGGCTTAGAATAATCGAGTTCATGTAGTTCTTGTAATTTTGCAATTCAGGTCACATTACATGCAGTATATAGAGAACAGACATAGAGTAGTTCTCCACAGATCTACTTCCCAACAATAAGTTACCTTTCCATAGCTAAATAAAACAATATGCTTAATATCTATGATGAAACCACAGAAAAATGTTGACATTCTTTTTATTTTTGTTTGTTAGCTGTGTTGTATTATGACATTCATCCTTCCTTTTATACTACACTTTATGTAAAACGTATGCCTTGAGTGAAAGTACAGAAGAGTGAGAAAGAATAAAGAAGCTGTGAGACCTGAATAACACAAAAAATTGCATCCCAAGTCTCAAAAGTGAACCACTTCTTTTCTTGTGTTGGCTTTCATCAGCAGCTTTGGATTTTGTTGTTGTTGTTGTTTTTTCTTGTCCACTTTATTATACAGGTATGGGTTCTTTGGGAAAAATTCTAGATTCCTAGCAATATATAGTGCTCTCTCTTTCTTCTTAGCTACCTATGTGCATGCATGATAATGAGAGCATGTATTTCTGATGCTAGCAGATGCGATTACTGTTGAGGAACTATGTGAAGTATCATCAAGAGTCAGCAGACAAAAATCCCCACTGGGCTTAGGCTGGATTTGATTCCCAGAAGTATTCCACTGGCCTCACTTTTACCAGCAACGTGTCTGTCAGATTTTTCCATTATATACACATTCTGAAGATGAAATATATTTCTTAGATTTAAATGTAGAAAGATCAAACTGTACAACCAGCATTGCACTCAGTCCACTTGCAAGTGAGACTGGAACTTAACGTAAAACTGTAAGTCATCCTCTTGAAGCTGTGCAGAAATATCCAGCAGAAGTAATGAGAGTAGGCTGCATCAATAGATATTTCCCTAAGAATTGCCTTTGAAAGAAAAAAGAAAGATTGCCTTTCCTGTTCACTTTCTATTTAAAAGCTTTCCCAAGAGCAGTGGCAAGAAAGTATCACAGAAGTGAAAAAGCAAGGACACAAGTTGCTGCTGCAGCTGCTGCAAGGATATCAGGACCACCAGTTTCAAATGGAGTGACAGAATGAGATCTTGTAGACAAAGAGACAAGTACTAGAAGTTGAATCCTCACCAAGGTTACGTGGCTTATACCCTCCATAAGGATTTGTGGGTTTCTAAATATTTTCTTCCTTTTACATCTGAGTTTGCCTGTTAAGCTCTGAATCTCAGAATGATTTAACAATGATTAAGTCAGAGATAAAGCAAACCTTTTCCCCCCAGCCTCTACGCAAAATACAAACCAAGAAATTTGCACATTAAAGGACATTCTAGTCTCTAGCTGTAGTTAAAGTCTTTATTTAGAGATAAGCTGGGATTTTTTAGAGCAGATTTAAATTAATTTTGATTAGTTTGTAGCCATATTAACCATAGAATAATTAGTGTTCAGGAGGAAGACTTTAAATAACAGCCAAGACAATTAGCTGAAGTGGTATATGAAAGAAATCCTGTATCACTGAATTAATTATATCAGGATATTTAGAATGAAAATATCATACATAAATACTCATATTCAAAAAATAATTAGTAGATATGTCTTTAACTGAGACCACAGCTGACACAAAAAGGTTGGCTCTGAAAAAATTACTTCACATATGATCCTATTCTACTATTATAACAAGATCCACAGTAGCTCAGCAATAGAATTTGCTTAATGAACATGTATCTAATAACTCACAAGTATTTCTGACCTCTTACATCAGGAACTTCTTTTTTTCTGATTCATTTGAGTGAATAGAGAAGAATAGATAAATCTAGACCTTCAAGGGTGTAGCAGCAGAAAAAGTCTAATAGATATTGTTGAATTTTTTGATGGCTTATAGTGCTAAAAAAATGTTTGACATATAAATAATCACTACAATTGATTGGCAGACAGAACTCCCAGTAGTATGCCAGAAAAATATTTCTTGTCCCTGTGGCCTAAGATTTTGCATTTAGACTTCTGATTTAGCAGTAGGAGGCATAACATTTCGATAGTACTTAAATCACAATCTAAACAGACTGTACATGTCTAAAGGTTTATGGTAATGCTGTTTGGTTTGCTTTGCTTTGCTCCTCACAAAACAAGGACTAAGTTACAATCAAAAAATCTATTCCTATTAGCCTTGTTTCAGGAAGTTGTATAAGAAACTGGTAAAGGAAAAGCCAAAAAAATTGACATCACAAGAATGGTGCTCAAAGAGAGATGTGCCATGCACATACAAAATGCCCTAAGTTTCCTCTTGAGCATTATTTTTCAAGGCTGTGAAACCTTCATATTAGTTTTCAAATTCCACTTAAAAAGAGCTTGGACTTGGTGCTAGGTTCTTACCATGAATGTCTAGAAGAAGTTCTATACAACTGTAAAACTTGCAAGTCCTCCCTAAATCCCCATGGTTCCAAAAGATGATGATGATGGTGATTAGTGAGGGGTTTTTTAGATTTGTAATGCTATATTATTTTTTTTTAAACATCATGCTGCCTATCAGAAGAAACCTGCTGGTATCATATAGTTTGCAACATTCTCTTTTGCCCTTGTGTTCCAAAAGAAAGAGTGACTTTTAATCTCTGCAGGAACATCCACATCTTAGCATAACAGTGACAGGTACTCCATTTCACAAGGTTTTTGAGATGGAGCAAAGAACAGCTTGGGAACGGGAAGCCATCTCAGAAATACGTTAGCTGCACTTTATCAATTTAAATGTCCAATTGGTAAAAATCACAGATTTAACTAACTTCTCTTACCATAAAAGTGACATGAGAAGTGTCAGATTGTGAAACCCAGGAGGAATAAAACCTTTAAGGCTTTTCATATTTTAGTATAGCAATCCTAAGAGGAATGGACACTAATAATTTTGACATACACATATTTCTGAAGAACGAACAAAGATATCACAACTATACAAAATATTTTCACAAAGTAAGAAAAAAAAAATCTCTTTTTCTTTGTGTTCATGTTAGAAAGCCCTACAAAATAGTATAAGCCCTCCTCCAGGAAGGGAAAACACTGAGTAATGGTAATGTATTAACTGGACTGTGCCTCTCATCCTAACCCTGTTGCCTTTTGAACCATAGCTGTGATTTACAGCTAAACTGAAGTACCCCTTTAGCTGACACTATATTACTCTGCCTATCCCAGTACTAAGCCCTATGTTTGCATATGATTTCACTCATTCTCTCTCTGTAATTCATATAAGTCATATAAGGCTCTTTTGGCTCTTCATGCCATTTCGTTCAATTTGAAATGCACAATTTGATACAAATAATCACAGGAGGAATTGTTAAAAAATCTGATTTTAAGTGTCTTGAACTAAAAGTTGAACTACTTTAGTGGATACATAAAATACTTTAAAGTGATATTAAAAACAGACATTCTTTTATTTTGCACCTTTTTTTCTGTGAGAACTTCTTATAGACTAAAAGTTTTGTGAATTATTCTTTTCAGAAAGTAAATCCACACGTACACAATAAACCTCCATTCCAAATTTCTGTACTTTAAAACAATATTTTTTAAAATATGTTTAAAATGTTGCAGAAAAGAAACAGATTTTTGTTGGGTTTTTTTCCTCCCTTTTTAATGAATTTGGATAAGTTACTTACCATGTTACTGAACTGAGAACTTAGATCTATTCTGGGAAGAGCCAGATTGCCCATAAATTACAAACTCCCAAAAAAGTAAGTAATTTATTATGTAAGTATTCATTTTGTCATTTCATCCTTTACTGAAAGGACATGATAAGCAATCCAGGTTAACATAACAATCATACTACAAACCTTGTGCTATATATCTTGATTATTGATGTAATTGTGAGCACTAATTTTAGGCTCAGCTGATGTCAGGGTTTCTAGAGCAGATTGGACTCCAAACTCTCTCTAAATTTACTAGCTGTACTTTTTTCCTTTTCCCCTCCCCACACGTACAGGGGTGCCGTAAGTCTGAATGTCTCCTTAGTGAGTTAGTAGTATATAAGAAAAAGCCTGTGAAGGAATGACATGGTGGGACCAGTAATACGGTCCTAACAACATGAGTATTTCAGCACAAAATTCTGACATACCAGCAACCAGTTTTGGAAGAAACAGTTTGACTCTTTGATGTAAGCATAATGTTTACTTTACTAATGCAAAATTAATTTTAGGAATTTCAGCCTGACAGTACATCTCAAAACGCTGAGCTTTGTAGCAGCATGCATGCCCAATAATATGCATTCATGTTCAGGGCATAGAGAATCAAATTGTATGAAAGACGCAGGCCATACTATTGGTCTTGTTTGTTTGAATGTTATATGATCTGACCACAGTTTTCACTGGAAGGTCGAAAATTTGTCTACTATACATGCCACTGATGCTGGCTGAAGAGAACAGACTTCACGTTGATGAAGCTCTCCAGTTCACCACCTTGACCTTTTTTCTGCAAGGAAAATTGAATTCTTAATAACCAAAGTAAATACATATTCTCCAGCTACATTAATTGTTTCAGGACATCATATGAAAAAAAATAATGTGTTGGAAGTTCTTCACTGTGAAACAAAACCACACTGAAATAAACTAGACTTCTGAAAGAAATAGGTACTGTGGTTATAACTGTTCTGAACATAGTAGCAGAAATGGGAGTAAATCGATATATTCTAGATGAAGCACTACCAACAGCTGTTATTAAGGTTGCATTCAGAATTGTATTGCAAACTGAAAATGATCTCATTCAGTGGTTTTTGAAGCATTCATTTATCAGCTTACACTTTTTTCAGGCAGAACGTAACCAAAATCTACTACTGTGGAAGTGCCCTCAAGAAAACTTTTCTCAAGGAAGGAGTTAACAGAGTTCACTTTCCTCTTATAAAAATGCTTATGTCCCATTTTTTAAAAAACTTGGCACAAAAATGAGTAAAATGACTGAAATTGTGAGGGAATTTTTAAGAAGTAAATTTCACTGTGGGTATTAAAATTTTGACTTGACCAAATTTAAGAGGTTCAAACGTGTTTGATGCATTTTTATTGTGTGAATTTGCTAACATGAATAGAGAATATTTGCACTTGGGACTGGGAACAAAAAAGAAAAAGAAAACTTCATAAGCTTCTCTCTCAGGCTTCTTCAAAAGTGGAAAATTATTTTCTAAGGCCTCAATTCAGGAAAACAATGAAACACATTTGGAAGTTTTGCTGTGCTGAAGCCAAAGGCAGCAACAAATACAAATCAAATAGATGTCCTTGAAAAAAAGTCCTTTTTCTTTATTGCTCACCAGAAATAGATTGCTCACCAGCTATATATGACAAGGTGGGTAACTAGAAATGTATTTAGATTTGATTATTTACAGAGCCTATAAAGAATAGGACAACTGTTGACAGGATTGATCCAGTTCAAAACAAATTCCAACAGCAAACAGCAATAAATCAGACAGACATCACATTGCATAATTCTTTAGTACTGGCACCATTTTATTTGAAGATCTCATATGTTTGCGGCATGATTTGTGGACTATTTACATATATTCTAAACATATATCTAATAACTGTACACATACACTATTGGCTGTATCTAAAACATTAGTTAAGTGTCTTTCAATAATTACTTTTTTTAGCATTATTTGTAATTTTAAAGACATTTCTATGTACTGCATTAAAATAACTATTAAGATTTAGAATGTCTGCCTGCAGAAAATTTTAATGGATGCCAGACTCTGTGTCCCTACCATTTATTTTGACAGAAAGAATGTATGTTCACTGACTTAGGTAAAATTATGAGTAATTTGCATTGGCATCTGCATTACTAAAATCTGTTGCTATTTATAAAAAAGTATGGTTTGCCTGTGCCAGCTACAAAGTGCACTTTTCCTCTGAGAAAATGTGCAATTTCTGGTATGCTGCTGTAATTAATTAAAATGATGAGTTTAATTTAATATATGTTTTAGTATTTTCAGTATGCACAAAGTTACAAATGTATGTAAGTTTCCGGGAAAATAGAGGTGGGTTTTTTTTAAATCTATCAAGTTTTGTGCTTCTAATTAATGTTAATTTGCGAAACTATTCATGCACTTTTAATTTATGGTTATTGTAAGGTCAAGTTGTTTAGAGACAAAAATTGTACATGTTTTATTATTCCATTCTTACATTATTTGATTTTGTTGTGAATTTCTTCTAAAATTGTTGTCAGCACTATACCATTATGAAAAACATATCACAATGAGGAAAAAATATGTTGAAAACAATTATTCTTAGAATGTTGTTTAATAAAAATAAATTAGTTGTGAAATTAGGTAAATTTTGATTGTTATTACTGCGAAAAAATTTTAAGCCTTTCTAAATGGTGCAAGTTTAAATTTTCAAATTTCAATTTTTTTAATATTAAAGTGTGTAACTGAGAAATAGGGCACATTTTGAAGTAGAAAAGAAAATAATTTGGAATGTCTACACAATAGCAGATATTCCTGATGTAAAAAATCCCACACGACACTTTAATAATAGTGCCTTATGCAGACTGCATGTCAAAAAATATAATTAATCATAACTAGCAACTATTTCAAAGAGAAAGTTGCCTTTCTGCATATTATCAACAGTGTGATTACTTCCAGAAACAACTACTTTCCATCTAAAAGCAACTATATTAAGTGATAGTAATATAACTATATAACAAAGTGTAATTTCTTTCTAAGGAAAATTAAAAAATTCTAAAAATTCAACCACCTGTACAATCATAAACAATTTTATCCTTCTGAGTATATTTAGTATTAGAATAGCACCAATTCAAAGCAAACTCTGTATTTGCAGAGTCCAACGTATTTCTACATTCAGTAAAAGCATTGTCCTAGCATAGAAATGAATTTATATCTTACTGTTACAATTTCTGTTACTAAAAGAGATAACTTGCAATGTGGAGTGAAAATTAATTTGCACCTCAACAGATGTAAGTGAGGACAAAATTATCCATCTGCCAGGTAAGAAATTGCTTTAAAACAGAACTTTAAAACAGAATGAAACATGTTAGCTTTCCTTAAAATTGAATTTACACCTTGCTTTTGTGGGGGAGAGTAGTCAATGAGGTCATTCAGCCTATATTTTAAGGGCCTCTACACAAATCTTCATCATCCTACCAGGAGCTTTGCCATACATGCAATAATAAAACTTTATGATCGGAGTTTATTTACGTGAGCATCTATGCATTACATAGATGCAGGTACTTTTTCCTTTTGCTCAAAGAATGCTCCTTTGCTACAAATTGTCCACAACATTGACAACTCTGTCATACTTCTAAATATGTATTGGTACTGGTCATTCAAAGGAATCTTGCAAAAATGGAAAATTCCAAGTCTTGCCTTTTCAAAATGTTCTTGGCTAAAATATTATTTGTGGCCATGAAATAACTATAACAAAGGCTTCAATCAAGCCGCTAAATGGTCGTCTTTCAAGCTGCATCTACAAGCTCAGAAATGTTACAACTCAAAGGCAAAAAGCAAGCATAACCTTCTTTACTACAAGAAGCATTTGGCTAAATTTTAGTGACCTGTGAGTTATTTCCATTAGCTTGAAAATGGTGATGGAACCAGCTAACTTTGATGCATCTCTTTTTCCCTCAAGACGGATAGAATTAATAGCAAGAGTATCTCTATCTTCTTAGTTACTGTCCTAGTTAAATCAGTAGTCAGCCCCAAAGGTCTCTTGCTATGAGTCTCTCATCACACCAGTCTCAACATCTCTCCAGAGTACTGCTGATTTGGTCATTTTAAGTGTGGTTCTTTCCACAACACAGGAATTGTCAACCCTGGTTGTCTCCAGGGAGTCCACACTGCTGAGTAGTGCCACATCTCCTTGGCAGTGCAGTACTGCCTAAATTTAGACTTGTGGACAGGTACTGCTTTAACAAAAGCTTCTTCTTGCCACTTTTAGTTATCTTTTAAACCACAACAGCTACCCAAGTTTGTGCTTATTTGCAACAATAGTATTTGCATGTCAAAACTAGCTATCCTCTAAAGTAAGGCAGTTGTCAGTTCTGTGAAGTAAGCATATTCATCCTTTCAAAACTGCATACCCAAGTTGCTCCAGTTGGCATCCCGACATTTCCTGGGTCCAGAGGAGGAATCAGAAACTGCAAGCTGGCCAAATTCCCAGTTCCATGCAGGAAATCAGGGATATCCAAAACAGCCTTCAGTCTGGGCTGCCCTAGAGCTATGGACATGGGCATCCTAGGGTCCCCAACACTTTGACACAAAAGGTAGCAGAGTATCAGCCAACTTCATGTCACAACCTTGCCTGTATTCTAATGTAAAGAGTGTCAAAACAGAGAAGTATCCATTTTGTAAGAAATTTCTGACCTGAGAAAGGCCTGGGGGACTTGTAATAGGGCAGCATGTTGGCAGATCTCTCCAGTGACAGATCCTCACAAAGACAAAACCAGGCACAGAGCCCACAGGTAAATTAGAATGTCTGCAGTAGATATAAAGTCTCTCCCCACTTCTAGAGACCTCATGTGTAATGTCCACATTAGAAACAATGAATGCCAAACACTTTACTAGTCCCAGTGGTGAATGTCAGAATGAATGGGTAATACTTTGACATAGTCAAAGTACCACAATTTGAGCTGAGTAAACTCTTTGATGGGCAGACTGCTGCATTCATTTTAAACTTCTTTTAATAGTGTTTAAATCTGCTCTTTTTTTTTTTTTTTTCCTACAAAAGAAGCTAAAAAGAAGGGAACTGAATGTTTGTTTGCCCAGATGGCTAGACTTTGAACCAGCCAGATGGAAGACAGCAAATCCTTCCTGGATTTCTGGCAGATTTCTAGAGTCCGCAAGCTGGGGAAAGCTGTGCCAGACAGGCTATGCTCCCCCATCATGTTTCTCCAGGGCAAACAGCCACCATGGCTTTTCTAGGTTCAATGCAAACTTCAAAGATTTGAGGAACCTTTGTACTAACCAGAATTCAGCTGTTACCTCCAGAGCCCAAATCTCTACAGGAAGCTGAGGACTTGGGATGGGTTCCCAAGGCTCTTGGTTCTTAGGTAACTCTGCCTTATGGGAAACTTGGGTGCTTTGAACTTTCCAGTGGCCTTCCTAGTGAAGTTGTCCTGCAGTTATTGGCCCTGATAATACCACTTAGCATCTGCAAGGGCCTTGTGAACATGTTTTGCTCCTTAAATAGCTATTTGCATCTTGAATCATTGTCTCGATGTATTCTACTTGGCCATGCTGCTCACTGGCATATTTAGCTTTGCCTTTGACTCAATGATCATAAATACTCATTATTAGATGGAAACATATTTGTCTAGTGTAGAATCAGAAAGGAAGAGGTGTTGTATAGCTGCTGTTACACTCCTACATTATCAATAAAATGGCATCCTTCCTCCATGAAAAGAGCTATTATTCTTATGATGCCCCAAACTATCAACTGTTTAAAAAATAAGATAAAATATAAGCACACGTTTACCCAATGAATATATTCATACAACCATACTTATAAAGGGAGGCCATATATGTAGGGGGAGAGGCAGAGGGAGGGAGAGCATATGCCACAAGAGAATTATTGTATATGTTACAAAATTACAGAAGATCTTTTCATTGAGCTACACTGGCAGAATCCATATTAAGGAATTTACAAATTAAACCAAACAGCAGTACTAGAAAAAATGTTTGGAAAAAACACTGAGGCAGAGAAACAAGATATATCTAGGGATTTTCTTTTGGATTTTCAGGTGTTATTTTTAGAAAATAATTAAGGATAATTAAGGCATAATCCACTGTCAAATAGAAATAGACTAAACCAGTTACAGAAAGATAAGATTTGACAGGTATTTTCTCTGCAAACGCAGTCCAGTTCCTGTGGCATTTTCAAATGTGTGCATGAAAGGTGGATAGAGGTAAGATTTACGAGGCTCATAGTGAAAAGCCATTTCATCCAGAGCACTGGAGAGCTAAAAAGCATGAGAAGATGTTTCAAAAGCTTCGTTTGCTTCACCAGGTACACAGCAATCGCTCTGTGCAGATAGTTTTGACATCATTCACCTCTGCACTCTTGATGTGAGAGAGGCACTCTCAGGGCCCCATGGGGTCCATGGGGGCTCCACATGGTTCCATCAGGGCAGGGCCTGGCAGCCACAGCCTGTCCCACTCCCCAGCCAGGAGCAGGGCCCTGGTGAGCTAACATGGGGTTCTGGGCTGTGGGCAGGGTGGGGTGAGCCCCAGGGTTTGTCAGGGACAAATAAAGCTGGCAGTGCCTCAGGGCTGTGGCAGTCACCATGGTAGTAAGGAATTTAAACAATTTACCATTATGGTGACTGAGTTGGAGAACAGATGATGAAAGGTTTTGTTCACCAGTTTTACTTTCTCTAGTTTTATGCATTTGTGGTAAACAATGTTAACCCTCTTACCACTGACATGACTTTTTTAAAAAAAATAGAATTATTAATTCACTAAGAAACAAGATTTTTTATAGTTGATGTAAAGAATTTTCCAATATATAGACTTTTCCACAACTTTTAGTGACAAAGGATTTTCTGTCTGGAAATACATGTTGTTAAAATTTGAGGGTTT
>KZ506034.1:134783-162912 GCA_002844005.1 Limosa lapponica baueri
ATAATACTATATACATTACATAGTAATACATGATAATACTCACAAAATACATAATCTAGGCAGTAGCAAAGCACTGTGGAACATAGACTGTAGATGCCTGTAGGAGAATTTCATTTATAAGTAATTATAAACATGGTGTATAGGCAGATCTTAAAGAATTTTATGTTCATTTGCCTTATGAAAACATAAGACTATGTTCTGTAGCTACAGTAGTTCAGCAATCAACTGTATAGGCCAACAAAACCCCATCTGAGCCTACAAAAATTGTAAAGGTGGCTTCAGCAAATGTACATTTTCTCCTTCAGATTCAGGCACGGACAGTGAGGGCTTCACAGATAATCTGCCTGTGCACCCTTTACTGTCAGAGGAGAAAGGTTGGAGGAGGAAAAGTGAGAGACAACAACAAGACCTGGAGCAGACAATGAATCCTGAACCACCCTCAGGAACAAGGGCATTTCCTGACACTAGAGGTAATATCTGTTATGGGCTATGAATTAGTTCATGTGAATTGCCCTCACCTATCACCAGAACAATACAAATAGCAGCTCTAACTGCTATCCAAAAACCTGCTAAACACATTGGGGAAAAAAAAATCTTTCCATGGGTTGCTGAGCTGAGACATAATGTTTATTGATAGGCCAAATCACTCCTAAGATAGTTCAAGCAAGTTTGAAGAAGGAAAGAAATGGTGATTTGAGAGTAATTGTTGTGAGACAATTAAGATGGCAACTAAAAAATCATAGAGAAGATATAAAAATAGATCAAAATTGTGAATTCTTAATGTGGTTTTGCAATAACCTCAGTTTTAGATAGATGTCTGTTGTTTAAACATGGTGAAGATTAGAGCTTTCACCACAGCATTTCTACAGAGCTTTATGAGGCTACTGCCCATCCCAAAGTGGCCAATTAGTACTGGGAGGGTGAAATAGATATTTCAGATACCAAAAAAACTGGGGCAGTAGGAAAAAGAAGTCCTGATAAGCATAAAATAAAAGCCAGACAGGAAGAAAAGGGAAAAAATCTGATGATGTAACTGAAGAGGAACTGCAGTGAAGCATCTGAAGAAATAGAAGCAGCTCTTAACAGGGGAAAGACAGAGAAAAGCAAAGGACCAAGAGAAAAAAAAATGGGTACTTGCATGCTCTTTGTCTCTCTTCCCTGCATATTATGTTTCTGTAAATTGCTTACAACCAGTTTGGTTTCTCTTTCCTGGAAAACTGTTAGTTTTGAACTTTGAAACTCCAAACTGGAATGAAAATATTTTCAAAAAGTATTTTGGAAATAGAAATAAGCATTTTGATGATTACATGCTATATACTAACTCACTTATTACTTTGAAAAAATAAAATATTTTCAGAGAAACAATACCATATCATTGATATCTTATATGGCAAATTATGAAAACATTTTATTTCAGTAAGCCTTAAACACATTGGTTTAGACCTTTTTGTTTCAGTTGAGATGACAAAATCAAAACAAAATATTTATTAATTTTCTTTTTGAAATATGGAGTAAACCTATTTCTGCCCATAAAATATTTCATTCTACTCAATCAGTATTTCATAATGGAAAAGATGTTTCATTTGAATGTTTCTGAGCCGGTGTCATGCTACATGAGAGAGGGCATGTAAGCATATTCTTGATTTTAAGTAGCTTGCATTCAAAGGGTAAAATTATCATTGTGCCTACAGATAGCCATAGGGGTATTCTTGATAGTCACCTTGGACATACGTATGAAAAATGATGTGCATTTAGACTGATACTATCTTATTAGTTTAAAGGTCATGTTACATTTGTGGTCTTCACGTCAAAATCTGTGGATTCTTAGCTGCCACTGAACATCATTTGAAGTTTCTTCTACAAATAGCTAAGAAGAATTAGTCTGTAGTTAATAAGCTTACATTTATTTTATAAGAATCTCACCAGCATAAAAAATATTTTATGCGTTCACAAACTGAAAACAGTTGAAAACCCACTATGTATGCTATGTCACAGTGACAGGCATTGAGAAGCATGGGATAACAGCACACACAAACACACAGAGACCACTTTCACATTATGTATGATAATATCCCAAAAAGGAGGGGTTTTTTCCCAAGTAGTTTTACACCATAAGGTAAAAGGTTTGCACCATCTTGGTCCTCTATACATAAATAAGTTTAGCATATTAGATCATGTATTTAAACACTATGATCAATATGAAAATTAAAAACAAAGAGAAATAAAAAAATATATTTCAAATTCCCCAAATATGAGACTAAAAAAATGGGACATTCCTGATACACTGAAATATCAAAATACACTGATTTTAGTTAACTAAATTAATTCTTTCTGTCTGTAATTTCTTGCATTTACATAGCACAGAATAATATGAGTTATGATAGAAATAGAGGAATATAAAAGATATAAATAGCAGATACAATAAAACGCAAGGTTGCCAGCAGCAAGCAAAGCATTATATTCCTGTATACACCTCCATTAAGACAACTAAAGTGCTAGAAATTATCTCTGTTTGTGGAATTACATCCTGACTCAGATGAAAATTTTCTTAAATGGGACTACACAAATATTGACTTAAAAAGGGCTACTCTCATGAATCAGCAGAGTATGATTTGTCCCACAGCACGGTTGGAAGAAAATTCACCCCTCAGGAAACAACTGCTACGAACTTGAGCTTCTTATTGAAAACTATGCTAATTATCTACATACAATTACCTCTTCTGTCTTTCATCTTCTTTGTCCAGCCTGCAGAAACTGGTGATTTTTAATTTGGAAGTGGGGCCCTATCTAACACACTTTCAACATTCCTTGATGGAATAGCATTAACAGACTTTACAGTTAATCTATATTTCATTCTCTAAAGGTGTTAGACCAGTGTTTAGATGAAAAGCATATTGTGCACTACTACTTATTGACTCTGTAGAGGAGGCAGCAGTGATTGAGCTTCTTGACCTGTGTGTATCCTAAAATCATGTCCATTACATGGCAGCTCCGGGAAGCTATCGTCCTAAATTCACACAGAGCAAATGATTGAGGGCCTTTCTAAGTCTAGACTAAATCTAAGCACTCATCAAGATTTTTGATAAGCCAAACCATTGAATCTTGTCTCATCTACTACTTGCCCTGTATTAAATCAGGTCTTGGCAACTGGTCTGGATCAACAGCAATAGTCCCATATGGATTTCTGATTCTACTTTCTGAAATTTAGTAGCCCAAACTGGAATTCAGCTGACTTTTACTAAATCTGGTCATATTTTTTACTTCTATCAATATTCTACCCATCTTTTCCTTGTGCTGTGCCTGCACCACCTGTTAATCCATCTGGTCTGTTACTGTGTCTGTTGCCTATATTCTGTGCTTTACTTGCCTAGCATTCATTAGCTCTTTATCTGTGAATGAAGCCTGCTGCCTTCATCCTGGCAAGCCTGCAAACCTCTACCCTAATTTCTTCTCCTTCTTATTACAATCCTCTACTTAACATGGGTCAGAAAGGATGAATTAGCTATTATTCTGATATTCAAATGTCTCACCCATATCATTGTCTTTGTGCAGCTGAAACTAAAACACACCCTACATTCTTCTTCTGGACCCTATATGCTTCCTTACTGCCTATCTCCTTCATTTTAAGAACAGAATAACACTCTGCACACCTCCTTTCCTCATGCCTAAGACTGAGGTACTCCACCAGTCTCTTCATGCTAGATTCTCTGATGCACCATACTTTTCCTCTGTCCTCTGTCCCAGACCCCTGTTTTTCCTTTCACCTATCCTTATTCATTCCTCCAATAGATTTGCACTCTCCTTTCTATGCATTTGCCAGAAACCTTCTGTATCCTTACGCCACAGTTCCCTAATATGTCCATATCTTCTCTATGCATTACACAGTCCCTTTTGTGTTTTTTTTCATACTTATAGCAGGACTCCCTGGGTTTTCTATTTCCTTTTACTCTATTCCCATCATAGCATCACAGAGTCACAGGATAGTTGAGGTTAGAAAACATCTTTAGTCCAACCCCTCTTTGAATCCAACCCAAAGCAGAGTCAATTGAAACAGTTTGCTCAGAGCTATGTCCAGTCAGGTGGACAGGAATGGAGACACAACAGCCTCTTTGGGCAACCTGTCCCAGTGTTCAATCACCCTTACAGTAAAAACGGGTTTTCCTATATATTAAAGTAATGTCTTGTATAGTAATCTGTGACCACTGCCTCTTGTCCTGTCACTGGTTACCACCTAGAAAAGTCTAGCTCCACTGCCTCTATGTGTATGTGTGTGTCCCACCACCCCACAGATATTTATACATATGAATAAGAGCCTTCTCTTCTGCAGCCTGAAAAGTCCCAGCCTCTCCTCATATGTTAGACTCTCCAATTAAATCACCTTTATGGCCCTCCACTGGACCTGCTCAAGTACAATCATTTAGGTTGGAAGGCACCTCTTGAGATCATAGCACCATAGAACCATAGAATGGTTTAAGTTGAAGGAGACCTTAGAGATCATCTAGTTCCAACCCCTCTACCACGGGCAGGGACACCACCCCCTATCCTGACCCTGCTGCCCAAGTGGGAGCACCTAAAGCAAGCTGCTCTCCTGTACTAGAGGGCCTAGAACTGGACGCAGCACTCCAGATGTGGCCTCATCAGACCTGAGCAGAATATAAGAACGCCTCCCTCGACCTGCTGGCAATGGTCTTCCTAGTGGAACCCAAGATGTTGGCCATCGTGGCTGCAAGCATACTTGCTGGCTGAAGTTCAACCTGTCCACCAGGACTCCCAGGCAGTCAGCCCTCAGTACCTAGTAGTGCATGGAGTTACTCCTCCCCACGCTCATTTCACCTCCATGTCTCCTTATCCCACCTTGTCTTCTAGCATTATAAGAAAATGTTACAACATATTGTAAGAGTGTAATCTGTCAGTGGAGATAAGTAGATACAGATATGCTGAAAACTATCATGGCCTTGCTAGATCTGGAGGTCATCAGGCACTATCGTAGTTGAGCTAAGAAGACGAGAGTCTCTGCGATTCCTTTTTGGTTTTCCAGGAGTTCTTTTGTGGTGTGGACATTGATGTCAACATTTGTCTGTGATGTTGCAATTGCTCAAAAATTGTAGCTGAAACTAGTAACTTGCAATTGCCAGGATGGATCACAAGGTAGTTTCAGGTCTTGTGCCACAGACTGTCCTTAGCTTGTGAGGTGCCTTTCTGACACAGTAATTCCACTAATAGTTTCACTATGACATTGTTACTGCAATGCCGCTTAGGACCTGGTGATAATAGTATTATTTTCTTGGCAAGTGGTCAGAAGAACAATTCAGAACATTTTATTAGAAATCCTGTGTGGAGAGGAGGCAGAGGTCACTGAACTGCAAAGCCACCATCCTGCATCTAAATACATTTTCTATACTCATTTTATGAAAGGTAGTTTGTAATTTCTTAACTTGATCCATTCCCCAATACTAACCATAATACCAGCTATCAATCAGACATTTATGGTGAAAAAAAAAAGTAAAAAAAAAAACCCAAAACACAAAAAGAACCATATGTTCCTCATTTTCTAGCTGTTATCTCAACATTTGCAGCTTTTGCAGGGCTGAACTCCAAGCGTGGGAACATCTTCTTCCTTCATCCCAATGGATTTCATGTGTGTCTTGACAATAGTTTGCTTTCAAGTCTAGCTTCTCCTTGTGGACTGTTCTGTTGCGTGTTTCCAGCTGACCAAGCACCAAAAATAAAGAGAAAACTGTGAAACTTATGAGCATCAAGAGTGAAATTAATCACAGATAAAATATATGTGTGTGTATGTTTCTGTGTGTGTATATACATGCTTCTAAAATTCTGGAAAAAATAATTAATTTGATGTCGACTGAGTAAAATTTTTTAATATCCAGAGATGATGCCATTTACTCTGTATTTGAATTGCTAGCTTTCCATTTTCTGTTTTTGTTTTTCATAAGTAAGTACAGTAGGTGCTCAGGTTCAGCAGTAGTAGGTGCTATGCAAAGGATTACTAAAATGGCAACCCCATATACTCCAATAAGGTAATGAGGGCTGTGTAATACACTAGCAAATAAAACTACCAGCAGTCTTTCAGGGCATATCAATATATGTAAAAGAGCATGTAAATACTTCATGTAACCTCTCCCATTTTTCAACTTGTTTCATTTGGATCCTCAGTCAACACTATAAAGTATGATACAGCTTCTCAGAGAGCCTAGTTAAAGTTGATCTACATATACAGTTACTTCTGTCAAACTATTGATAACCATTCTTTTTCTCAGAAATAGTCACGTAATCTGCATGAGTAGATATTCAGCCATCATCTTTTAGATACTCCAGGAGTCCAGTCTGTCCGTTCTCTGCATGTATCACAACATAACTTACATTCCTTGCCTGATGTTTTGTATCTCAGTTGGTACTTAGCAGCTTCAAGGGTGAGAAGTTGAGCTCCAGAAACATGATGCCAGATAATTATTCATCCAGCAGCTTTCTTCTCCTGTAGCTTTTCCTTTTGGAAAAGCCAAAAAAGGGAACCACTACTGTGTGAAAAGTGTGGTTAATACCCATGGATATCAAAAGATTAAGTTTCTATACAGACTGTATTGCATTACAAGCACTGGTAATGCAAGAACTTCCTTTTTGTGCTAAAATATAAGAAAAAGGGGATCTCAAAACAAAACACAGACACAAACTCACTGTCCAAGTGTAATTAGAAAGGCCATGGAACTGGTCAGTCACTCTTCTGAGAGCTGGCTTTAAGTGAAACAACCAAAAAAGGTCAGAAACCAGAGAGAAGTAGAAAAGGCCACATGCTTACATGGGAGCAGTGACCTTGACAACAATAAGATGCAACCCTGAAAACAGGTTAAAGAGAAAGGCTTTAGGTCAGGGTCTGACATGCTATCAGGGCTGCAGGCAAGAAAAGTGGTCTCTTGTGTTCAGGGAAGCAGGACTCTGTATATTCTTTGTAAATAGCCAGTTACATTACAGAATCACAGAATCTTCATGGTTGGAAGGGACCTTTGAGATCATTGAGTCCAACCATACACACACACACAAAAAAAAAAAAGAACACCAAAAAAACCACAAAAACAAAACACCCAACCCAACAATCTTGGCCACTAGAGCATGCCCTGAAGTGCCATGTCTACACGGGTCTTAAATACCTCCAGGGTTGGTGACTCCACCACCTCCCTGGGCAGGCTGTTCCAGTGCCTGACCACCCTCTCAGTAAAGTCATTCTTCCTAATATCTAGTCTAAACCTCCCCTGCTGCAACTTCAGACCGTTTCCTCCAGTCCTGTCATTATTCACCTGGGAGAAGAGGCCAACACCCACCTCTCTACAACCTCCTTTCAGGGAGTTGTAGAGGGCAACGAGATCTCCCCTCAGCCTCCTCTTCTCCAAACTAAACACGCCCAGTTCCCTCAGCCTCTCCTCATATGACTTGTTCTCCAGACCCCTCACCAGCTTGGTGGCTCTCCTCTGGACACACTCCAGCAGCTCAATGTTCTTCCTGCAGTGAGGGGCCCAGAACTGAACACAGTACTCAAGGTGAGGCCTCACCAGAGCTGAGTACAGAGGCATGATCACTTCCCTCCTCCTGCTGGCCAAACTATTCCTGATACAAACCAGGATGCTGTTGGCCTTCTTGGCCACCTGGGCACACTGCTGGCTCATGTTAAGCTGGCTGTTACCCAATACCCCCAAGGCCGTTTTCTTCTGGGCAGCTTTCCAGCCACTCTTCCCCAAGCCTGTAGCGTTGCCTGGGGTTGTTGTGACTGAAATGCAGGACCTGGCACTTGGCCTTATTAAACCTCATGCCATTGGCCTTGGCCCATTGATCCAATCTGTCCAGGTCCCTCTGCAGAGCCTTCCGACCCTCAAGCAGGTCAACACTCCCACCTAGTTTGGTGTCTTCTGCAAACTTACTGAGGGTGCATTCAATCCCCTCATCCAGATCATCAATAAAGATATTAAACAAGACTGGCCCCAAAACTGAGCCCTGACGGACACCACTGTTGACTGGCCGCCAACAAGATTTCACCCCATTAATCACAACTCTATGGGCATGGCCATCCAGCCAGTTTTTTACCCAGTGAAGACTACACTTGTCTATGCCATGATTCGCCAGCTTCTCCAGGAGAATGCTGTGAAGGACTGTTTCAAAGGCCTTACCAAAGTCCAGGTAGACAACGTCCACAGCCTTCCCTGCATCGAGAAGGCAGGTCACATGGTCATAGAAAGAGATCAAGTTGGTTAAGCAGAACCTCCCTTTCACAAACCCATGCTGGCTGGCCCTGATCCCTTGGTTGCCCTGCACTTGCCTTGAGAGCTCATTCAAGATGATCGTCTCCATGATCTTTCCTGGTACTGAGATCAGGCTGACAGCCCTGTAGTTCCCCAGATCCTCTTTCCTGCCCTTCTTGTAGATAGGTGTCACACTGGCCACCCTCCAGTCATCTGGTACCTCCCCTGTTGACCCGGATTGTTGATAGATGATGGAGCGGGGTTTGGTGAGCACTCCCACCAGCTCCCTGAGTACCCTTAGGTGAATCCCATCCAGCCCCATAGACTTATGCGAGTTTAGGTGCATAAGCAGATCATTGACCACTTCCTCCTGGATTATGGGGGGGTTGTTCTGTTCTCCATCCTTATCTTCCAGCTCAGAAGGCTGAACACCCTGGGAGTAGCTGGGCTGACCATTGAAGACAGAGGCAAAGAAGGCATTAAGTATCTCAGCCTTCTCCTCGTCCTTGGTTGCAATGTTCCACCCCACATCCAGTAAGGGATAGAGATTCTCCCTGGCTCTCTTTTTGTTGATATATTTATAAAAACTTTTTTTGTTGTCCCTTATATTAATGGCCATGTTGAGTTCCAGCTGGGCTTTTGTCTTCCTAATTTTTTCTCTGTATAACCTAACCAGATCTCTGTACTCCTCCTGAGTTGCCTGTCTCTTCTTCCAAAGGTGGTAAACCCTCCTTTTTTCCCCTAAGTCCCATCAAGAGCTCTTTGTTCAACCAGGCCAGCCATTTTCCCCACCCTTTAATCTTGCGCCTCATGGGGACAGCCTGCTCCTGGGCCTTTAGGATTTCTTTCTTGAAGAGTGTCCAGCCTTCCTGGACCCCTTTGCCCCTCAGGACTATCTCCCAGGGGACTCTCCCAACCAGAGTTCTGAACAGGCTAAAGTCCTCCCTCTGGAAGTCCAAGGTGGAGGTTTTGCTAACACCGTTCCTTACCTTACTAAGAATTTAAAACTTGACCATTTCATGATCACTAAGCCCAAGATGGCCTCCAACCACCACATCTCCCACTAGTCCTTCTTTGTTTGTGAACAATAGGTCTATCCAGGTGCCTCCCCTGGTAGGCTCACCTACCAGTTGTGTCAGGAAGTTATCTTCCATACACTCAAGGAATCTCCTAGCCTGCCTGCTCTCTGCTGTGTTATATTTCCAGCAGATGTCCGGTAGGTTGAAGTCCCCAACCAGAACAAGGGCTGTCGATTGCGAGACTTCACCCAGCCGCTTAAAGAATAGTTCATCTGCCTGCTCATCCTGGTTGGGTGGTCTATAGCAGACTCCCAGCACCAAATCTCCCTTGTTAGCCTTCCCCTTCATCCTTACCCATAAACACTCAGCTTTATCATCACTGGAATCTAGCTCTATGCAGTCAAAACAATCCCTAATGTACAGAGCCACACCCCTACCTCTCCTTCCTTGCCTGTTCCTTCTGAAGAGCTTATAGCCATTCATTGCAGCATTCCAGTTGTGACCGTCATCCCACGTTTCTGTGATGGCGACTAACCTGCTGCACAATGGCTTCCAGCTCATCCTGTTTGTTGCCCATGCTATATGCATTAGTGTAGATGCACTTGAGTTGGGCTCCTGATTTCACCCCCATCCTTGGCCCTTTATCCCCAGGCTCATTACCAGTGGCACTGGTTTTATCCCCTTCGCCCTTCACTTCTAGTTTAAAGGTCTGTCCATGAGCCTTGCTAACTCTTGGCCTAGTACCCTTTTCCGCTTTCGGGATAGAGTTTTCCCATCGTTCGCAAGCAGACCTGGTGTCCCGTAAATCAAGCTATGGTCAGAAAACCCAAAGCCCTGCTGGTAGCACCAGTTATGGAGCCAGGCATTGTTCTGCCTGATCTTCTTGATTATCCATTCATCATTCCCCAAAACTGGAGGGACAGAGGAGAACACAATTTGTGCTCCCGAACCTTTGACAAACTGTCCCAAAGCCCTGAAATCTCTCTTCATTGCCCTCAGACTTCTTCTCTGTAGCTCATCATTGTCTGCCTGTAAGATCAATAGTGGGTAATAATTTGAGGGCTGTATCAGGCCAGGAAGCCTCCTGGTTATATCCCTAACACAGGCCTCAGGGAGGCAGCAGAGCTCCCTGTGTGGGGGGGTTCAGCCTGCATATAGGACCCTCAGCTCCCCTCAGACTGGAACCAACTCTAACTATTGCCCTCCTCTTGCTCCTCACAGAAGCAGTCTTAACTTGTGGAGCTGGCTGCTTCAACAACTCCCTGGATGGGGCTTTATCAGTATCCTAAATTCCCTCATCATCTATCTCCAGAGGCTTATATCTGTTCTGTAGAGGCACCTGGGAAGGCGGGGAAGGTCTGGAGGGGACTCTCCTGCTGCTCTGAGCAGGTACCTGCTTCCATTCCCCTCCATCCTCTCCTAGTTCCCCTCCTTCTGCCTGGTGACAAGAGGGCAGGGGATCCTCTACCTGTCATGGAGCCTCCACCTGCTCCTTTTTCTCTAAGGATGGCAGGGTGTGGCTCCACCAATCAATTTCACTTTCACATTCCCAAATGGTCCTCAGTCTTTCCACTTCCTCCTTAAGGTCAGCCACCACGCTGAGCAGATCATTTCCCTGCTCACAGCACACACAGGCCCTGTCTTTGCTGTCCTCCTGCAAGAGTGACAGACTGTCCATGCAGCCCGTCACCTGGACGGCTGCATGTCTCTGCGGCAGGTCAGTTTGGGTCGTTTTATTCCTTTTGACTGTGGCTGCAGACCGAGTGGAGACCATCTTGGATGTTTTCTTTCCGGCCTGGCTCCTCTCCCCTGGTTTCTCCCCTCGCACTCACCCGCCCCGCGCCACTCTCCGCAGAAGCCCCGCCTCACCACGTGACTCAGGGTCTGCGCTCACCTCGTTTAAATCTCCGTGCAGCTCCTGGCCACGCCCCCTCCGCGCCTGATTGGTTGCCGCGGACTTCCTGGTTCCGGCTGGGGCTGGGGCAGTGAAGGGCGGCGGGGGGGCGGTTGGTCTCTGAGCTCGGAAACCTTTCTGTGCAGCGCCATCGTGCCCCCACCTCGGGCTCCCCTCAGGCCGTGTCGCCGGTGCTGCCATCGCTTCGCCAGCCGACTGACTTTGGACTCCTGACTTTGTTATCTAGGTGGGTCACCCCCCCGGGAGCTAGTCAGCTGCTTGAATTGAAGAAACTCTGCCGTCAGAATTAAATTTAAGAGAGGAAGCAAGCACTGATTTCAGTGCAAACTGAAACAAGGCAGTAAAACCAAGTGCAAAACAAATTATTATTATTTATCTGCTAGGAAAGCACAATAATGTTTGATCAGGACTACAGTCATTCGAATATAAAAGGTTGACATGTAACATCATACACAAATGATTTAACAAAAGTAGATGTGAGTCTATAGAATCTTGTGTTTATTATTATGATAGACAACATTTGTTGTGTTTCAGTTCTTTAGAAAGTGACTAAGTGTGTGATGTGAAACTTATATATAGACCGAAGACCTTTAGTCTTCTCACAGAAGCTCGTTTACAGAAGACACTACAAACAGTTACTTCTTGGAGGTCCAGGTGACTCAGGTTCCTGCAACAATTTCTTGAAAGTAACAAAGTGGTTTCCTGATGACATGTAACAGAAATATATACCCTTTTTCCAAAACATTGGGATGCCAATGAGGTTGCTCTTGGATTCATGTAGCAATCTGTAGGTGCTTCACTAATTAAATTAAAACTGTAATATCACAATGTTATATTTTAGAAGAAAAGCCATATATATTAACAATATTTATCCTTTTAAATTGAGTCAGGATAACACTTTCAGTAAGTTTATAATTCAGTGTGTTTCAAAATTTTCTTCTTTTTTTCACAGTGTTTGGACTTCATTACTTTGCTTCTCCAAAGCAGAATAAGGGCACTATTTTGTTCTTGAATGAGAATACAGTTCCATTGCTAAAAAAGGTCAAAGTTTATTTCCTTCCATAAATCCTAAATATGCTTATGTTAAAGTGATTCTTTACTAAGCTATTTATTTTACAGTTCTAGCAGAAGGACATTTGTGCCTTAATTAAAACATTATACATGGTACAGCCAAGCTTGCTTCAGTCTGGCAGTTTTATTAAGTCTCCCAGTTAACCTAAATTGTCACCAACAGGTGATAAATTTCTTCCAAGTTCACAAAAAATGCAATAAGAAATAAACTTTTTTTCTAGACTGTGATGTATTTTCAGCCTGTTAATGAGAATGCATTTTATGATTTGAAGGCAACCGGATGTTCAGTCAATCTTAGAATGTATGCAATATGTTTCCTTACCTTGATAATAAGGATAGATAGCAAAGACAGGATGATAAGGTTTCAGAGAGGAAATACTGAAACCTAGAACTAAGAACATTCCTTCCAGTTAGAAAGCACTTAATGATAAGATAGACTCTTTGTTGTGGTGTTGCCATACATAATATGTGCTTGTCAACTTCTACCTCTTTTCATCAACCCACTCTATCATTCCACCTCCATCAGCAGGACAGTGGAAGAAAATATGACAAAAAGCAGGTGATTCAGGATAAGAGCTGAGAGATTACTTACCGATTACCATCACAGGCAAAACAGATTCAACTTGAGGAAATTAATGTAATTTATTGCTAATTAATTGTAACAGTAGGATAGTGAGAAACAAAAACATAACTAAAAATATCTTCGTCTCAACCCTCTCCTTCCCAGGTTCAACTTCATTCCTAATTATTCTATGTTCTCCCTCTCTGAGCAGCACAGGGGGATACAGAAAGTTCAGTTCAAAGTACTTCATCTCTGCTTCTTCTTTCTCCTCAAGCTCTTCCTTTGTGCCAGTGTAGGCTCCCTCCCATGTAATAGAGTCCTTCATGAACTTCTCCAACAGGGGTGCTTCCCACAGGCTGCAGTTCTTCAAGAACTGCTCTAGCGAGGATTGTTTCCATGGAGTACAGTTCTTCAGGAGCTGACTGCTCCAACATGGGTTCCTCGTGGGCCACAGGTCCTGCCGGCACCCTGTTTCAGCAAGGGGTCTCCATGGGCTACAGCTTCCTTTAGAGCATGTTCACCTGCTGCAGGGTGGGGTCCTCCATGGGCTGTAGTGTGGATATCTGCTCTGGTGTGGTCCTCCATGGGCTGCAGGGGGACAATCTGTGTCACCATGGTCTTCTCCATGAGCTGCAGGGAAATCTTTGCTCCGGTACCTGGAGAACCTCTTCACCCTCCTTCTTCACTGACCTTGGTATCTGTAGAATTGTTTCTCTCACATTATTTCACTCCACTCTCACAGCTGCTGCACAGTATTTTCACTCTTTCTTAACTATGTTCTCATAGAGGTGCTACCAATGGCTGGCTCGTTGACTGGCTCAGCTTTGGTCAGTGGTGGGTCTGTCTTGGAGCCAGCTGGAACTGACTCTGCGTGACATGGGTGCAGCTTCTGCGGTCTTCTCACAGAAGCCACCCTTACAGAACCCTCACAGCTGCCAAAACCCTTGCATGCAAACCCAATAAGGGTCAATAAGTCAGAAGGAAGAGCCGCCACACAGGGGGACCTTGACAGGCTAAAAGACTGGGCCAGCAAAAATTACATGAGGTTTAGCATTGATGAATGTGAAGTCCTGCAGCTGGGACTGAATAACCCCAAGCAGCAGTACAGGCTGGAGTCTGACTGGGTGGGGGCAGCTCTGCTGAAAAGTCCCTGGGGATCCTGGTGCACAGCAAAGCAGTTTTAATGGCACTCTGAAGTCCTGTACTGAGAGTTTCAAAGCGTATATGCTTCTTCTTGGTGTACAGAAAATTATCTTTGCCATCAAAGGCATTTGTAGCTGTTAGTCATTCCAGCAAGTGGAAAATGTCAACACCTCTTGGGTTAAACTATTGACCATTTTTCAGTATCGTGAACACAACTGTGCCATTACATGTGGGAACTCAGAAGTAATGTCTTCTGAGTACTCCCTTCGAAAAGAGGAAAACCCAAAAAAATTAGTGGAACAATGGCCGTAGGGGAGGGAAAGCGAAGCACCTGCAGAACATAGTAATAGATTGACAATATCCACTCCCCACGTTACATAAACCAAATTCAAAGGATGTGAAATGAAGACGGGCAGTATGCCACTTTGGACACTTAGTAGCATATATATGAGAAATTCTGTGGATCTGGATTAAGTATCTTAGCATATCACTTAACATCTTTAGAAGCAAAATGAGGATCGACATTCCTGTCTGAACCAAGCCAATTAGTCAGCTAACCTTGTAAATCACAATTTCTTTTGTGACTTGAAGCAGACAGTTCTTAAAATAACAGAATTAGGGGTAGTCCACAAGGTATAATAGCTTTGATTTGCAAGGAAAAAAAGGTGAATGTTAAAATATTTAGAAATCCAGTTTAGTTTATTTAGACTCCCAAATCCAAAACACATTTAAATTACACAAACTTCCTTTACTGATTTCACTTACACTGCAAAAACAACAAAACAACTCAAAAAACTGAAAGTAAGATATATGCCCTTGTAGTGGGTTGATCTTGTCTGGCTGTCAGACCCTCACTCAGTTGCTTTTTCACTCATCCTCCTCAATAAGACAGTGGGAGAAAACAAGATGGAAACACTCATGGGTTGAGGTAACGGCAGTTTAATACGGAAAGCAAAGACTGCATGGGAATGCAAAGCACAAAGAGCAATTAATTCACTACTTCCCATCAGGAAACCCATCAGGCAACAGCCAAAACACTGATGTGTTATCAAAACTGGTTTAGCCACCAATGCAGAGCACAGCACCTTATGGACTGCTATGAAGAAAGCTAACTCCAGTCCAATCAGATCCATTACAGCCTTGCACTGTCTTTCTTTCTTTCATCTACGACTTTCCCTTCAGGATGACTTATTTTTAGTCCTTTAGGCAAAGTAGTCGTATATTGCATTCAAAAAATTCATTTTAATGTTGTGAACTACTTATTTCCTACAGATAATCTGTGCTTTTCCTGAGCTTTAGTAGATCTGACTATAGTCAATTAAATGGAAAATATTGGCCTCAGTGGTGTCTGGATACAGTTTTGTTCTCCTCCCTGGCAATTCCTATAATTTTTTTATCACAAATCAGAGTTTTATTTTAATTAAAATTCTATGGTATTATAAATTATGAGCATAAATATTGAAGAAAAAAATCTGTACTAGGAGACCATATTGACTTTTAGGCATTGCAAGGCCATCTATGGTTTGGGCATGGTATTATTGATATACAAATGTGTATCCTTTTTTCTGTAAGCAGGCTCCAAAATTTACCAGTTTCCACCAGGAAACACTGGAGCATTAGAACACATCACCAAAGAAAATTATGTAGTAATTTAAAAGTACTCTGAACTTGGTGCAGGTACAGCAGAAAATGTAGTATTTAAACTGTGTTTAGAGTCAATGTTAGTGCTGAAACTGTACTATGGTTTAAAATTTGATGAATCAAAATGCTGACATATATCCCATTTCACTGATACAGTGGAAGTTGCTATGTATATTTACTATAACTTGGAAATCACACGGGGACAAGACAGTTTGATGGTATGGGACACTTTTTAATCATAGTTGGGGCTTTGTTGTATCCTCATTAACTATGTGTGTGATCTTACTCACAAAGAGATGAAAGTATGCACTACCTTTGTATCAAAGGAAAGAATTAAAAATAGCCAAGAGCAAGAAATCACTTCAGATGAAGAACTGAGCAGACCTAAATACATCCACTATTCGCAAATACAGATGGAAAAAAATAAAACTCATTGAAAATACAAGTTCATCAGAATAAATACTTTCCTTCAGAGAATGTTTACCAAGTTGGGGAAAAAAATGAAAGGTTTCGTGTCCAATAGGCAGTAAATTCACTTTCAATTGGCTCTGAAAAGTTTGTATTTTAAAATTCCCTATGACAAGAAATGTAAAAAAAAAAATAAATAAAAATTTTAATCTATAAAATTTAAAATTAAATCGATACTGGAAGCCCTGACTTCAAACTTATTTCAGCTGCATTTCCTAAACTTTCTAGACTCCTTGTTTCTCCACAAGTGTACTGACTTGACAGGATATTGAATATCTAGAAATCTTGGGAGTCACAGGTAACCACTGGAAACTGGTTTGTGAAAGGTAGCTTTGGAAGAGCTCCATCTGAATCTAGACGCTTGATACAGCCAAGCTTCTTCAGACAAGGACAAAAGCTTGGTTGCAGTGGTTCCAACTCAGGTTTTCATATATTTACTATATTCTTTCCCGTGGACTTGGGAAATAAGCCATAGATTGACATCAAATTTCATAATCCTGAGAACTGCAAGCAATGATCTTGAACCCTTCTGTCCAAAACTACCAGACGCTGATAACATCATAGTTTGTGATTTAGAGCAGCATAGGCTGCATTTAGAGACCTATTGCACAAAGTCACAAATCCTCAACTCCCTCAGCTTCCTTCACCTGACCACTTTTGCAGAGCAGGATTGCCCTGGAGGTATGTAAACCTTGATTTCACATTCCTCAACAAATGACTAATGAAACTAGCAGGAAAGGAGGCCTATATCTCATTGAAAGTTCAGTTTCTCCAGTAACTATCACATTAGTATGAAGCAGTTGGATTTAGAAAAGCCATTTTCTCGAAATACCCCAGTCAGGTTTTAAAGACATTAGAATTAAGGCCATTTTTCCATGACATATTTGTTTTCCTGCTATTGTTTCCTCAGACAGATACAAGGGCAACCTAAAGGTTATATGAATATAGAAATTGTTACATGAGATTGGTTTAAGGAAGAAAGCATATTTATAACCTCTTCCAAAATTACTATTGCCTGCCTGATTGATAGTCATATAACTGCCAAAACTGTTCCTGAATGTTAAACTCTCAGTTTAGGACTTACTGATCTGAGGGCAGGGAGGAAGGAAGAGAAGAGTCCAAAAACAGTAACAAAGGATTTTTCACTTTCATGTCTTAGTAGTTTCATACTTCCCTGTTCCCTTGCTACAGAATGGGTAGAGCAGAAGTTCTAATTTTCTTGCAGTTCTCATTCAGGGGTGGGCTGCCTGCACGCACTATTCCAGCTGAGGCCATGCTATTGATTTATGTAAAGGCAGTAGGATATTCTTTGCGCTAAACACCAACCCTTAAGCTGATTTTTTAAAGAATTTAATTGTCCTCTGTGTGTGGCACCTAGCTCCCTTTCTTCAGTTCCCACAGTTGGTTGAGAACCCCTGTAAGATAAGGTAGTTCACAGAAGTTCACAACTCCAGGCCAGTTTAACTTTTATGTGTAAATACTTACTTCACTTTCCCCTGTGTAAACCTATCACTGAACTTAACATAAGTCAAAGTTTCTCACAGTTCTCTCTGACCTTGCTTATCTAAAGATTGTTGCTTTATCTGGAGTTCTTCTAGTGTGCGTCCAAGTTCTTTTCCATATTATTAATATAAGCATTAAAAAAAGCCAGGAGCCCCCTTGCCTTTAGACTTGGTCCCAGTAATGCATACTATATAATCTTATGCTCTGCATTCTTTTGCTTGGTCAGGCTTTGATCAAAAGGTTCATTGACTCTTCTGACATCCATTTAGCTTCTGTATTGGATTTTGGGTGGGGATTTTGGTAAAAGTCTTCTTGAATTGCTAGCTAGTTCTTAATTAGCTCCTTTTGTATATATTCAAAGAATTCTGAGAGATCATGGAAGCAATGTAGTTTTCTCCAACTCTACAATACTTGTTGTTTGTGTTGCGCCTATCAATCTTGCTATCCAAACAGAAAATGGCAGGATTTTTGAGAAGTCTTGCTAAAAGTTGTTTTAGTTTCTGTGATAGATGTAAAATCACCTGGCATAGCAAAAATAAAGGTAGGACTTTGGATATGACATTACTATGGTCTATCCTTAACTTAGAATATGATTTCTGTTAATGAAGTAATTAAAGCAAATGATCTTATAATGTGATAATATGGTGCAGTAAACTGCTTGTCACCTATGTAATGGAAGTATTTTATTATCAAGAATCTTGCTGACATTTACCACGTCATATTATGTTTCTCAGGGAACTTGAAAATCAGTGTTTCACATTATTATGAATCTGTAATGCATGATGTAAGAGCTATAAAAATGTTGACCACAAAAGTAAGGTTATTCAAGAGTATTAAAATGAGTATGTATATTCGTATTCATATGTACTGAGGATAATCAGTGCATGCTAAAAGATGACCAGAGAAGGGCTTCTACCTGTAAAATTGGATTTCCAGTATCTGTCATTCATCTGTTAATCCAGGTAGTTTATCATACCAATCAGTAAATTTTTTATGCTATGTCAATGCTTACTTTATTTTAGAAATAACAAGAATGTTAAACTTAGACTTTGTTTCCAGTGTATGGTAATACTTCCTGTGGGAAAGTAACAGAAGATTGGCGAGGAGGACTGTAAATACGCTCAAGTGACTCGCATGTGGGGTGCTGGAAAACACATATGTCACACTAATTGTTGCTTAGTTTTGTGTGCCTAACAAGTAGAACATCTGCACTTAGATAACACAGTCCTGGGATGGGCTCAGGGGCACCTTAACAAACACGCCTGAGATTCCTGCCCTGCTGTTGAAGAGATCAAAGCACAGCAGAAAACTCTGCCTGCCAGAATCCTTGAAATACAGGCCCAAACAGCAAGTGGGAGCTCTCTCGCTCTCTCACTCCCTTGCTGACAAGGACTCTCTTGCTAATAAGGACTCTCGCTCCGCAGTGCCTGCTCCCCCAGTTTGCCTGCCTCTGCCCGGGTGCTGCTTCAGAGGTTCCCCGACCCATGAGGTATTGAGATTAAATTTGTTCGTTGCCCTTAATCCATGGTTTTGTGGTTGTTCCTGTGTCCTGCCTGCATCAGCTCACACACTTCCTATTGTAACTCCAAGAACTGTCATGTAATTGCTTAATAGGATGTATTACCTTATAGTTATCTACAAGTACATACGAATGTAATGCGATTGAAAGAGGAACCATTGCTTCAATAGTTTCAGTGTTGCCAATAGGAAGAGAATAGACCTATTCCTTTCTTTGGTTTTAAAGTTAGATTTGGAACAACAATAACTAACCAGGTCAAAAGACAACCTCATTTTATTCATATCAATGAAAGAGTGATACATCATCAAAGAGATTACTGCTAGCAGGTGTCATTACCAATAACACATTGTCATTCTTGAGATTTTACTACTATTGTTTAGTGTTTTGCTTTATAAATGATCACAGGGAGGGCCAATGAAACCACACATAGAGGAAAATGTTGGCTTCAGTTAGGTTACAAAAATTTCTTCTTCACACTATGCAGGTGACTGCAGCTACAAATTTAAAAATTAGTGAAAATAGAGAAGAACCTCCCCACATAGAATCTATATGTTACTGATGTGCAGTTTATCATTTTCACAATCCTGGAAACTGTTCATGTGATAAATTTTCCCTCCTCCATCTATGGCACTCAGGTCACGTGACTTTTGACACAAACTCCCAATCATACTAAAAAACTTTAATTTACATTTTTTTGTGTCATCTCTATGGATTAAATGTAACTACGCAAAAAACCACTATTGTGAAATTAGCATTTTTGGAGTAAAACACCCACCTCTGATTAAACAGCACTATATTCCCAGAAGTTAATATTCCACAACTAGCAAAGTAGAAGGAGATAAAAGACTTCAGAATTTCTAATGTACCTTCTAGTTTAAATCCTTTTCTTGCAACAGTTGGGATAGTCAGGACTGCCATTTGGCAGCAAAACATTTATGGAACACGTTTGTGGAAATATTTTATTTCCCAAGAATCTTGAAGTGTATTGATTATGCAACATCACAGTCAACTATTTGTATGGAAAATAAGAGTGAAGATACTGTTGGAAGTTTTCAATAAGCAAGGAACAATATTACTGGGATAAATTTTAGAATATACAATTGTACATTATTATATCCATTCAAAAAGTGAAAATTGTATTCTACATAAGTAATTTAATAGATCTGGGATAAGCAATTTCTAACAGGAAGAATTCTGAAGGCAGCATCTTAACAGTATATGAAAAGAAAGTTTCAGGCAAATTTTCTCCCTCTTCTAGAAGTCCCACCGACTTCACCCTTTCTCATCCCTCCCATCTACCACCCTTTGTGTTTGTGAATTCCATTGAAGGTAGGGAAATAGGCTCAGATTGGCCTCTCACATACCTTCAGAATTTTCAAAATACAACAACAACAGTGCTGTGAGGAGACCACTGGATTAATATCTTCAGAGTGGTGACACTTGTTTCTGCCTCCTACTTTTGCCAGCCAGCAATGCAGTCCAAGCAGAGAAAGGAGCAAATAAACAAAAAACCCAAGCCCAAAATACCTGTGGATGACTTCTGAAAGAGAGCACATTGGAAGCTGACATGTACATGCTTGGTTGGATCACAGTATTCCATCTTATATTTGACAGTTTATCACCAATACATATAAAACTTTTGAAAGACAATTTGCAGACATTTTGCATAACTGCTCATCTACTTATTCTGCGTCTTAGAAGGAGATGGTATCATATCTTTCAATTTCTAAAGACTTTCAGAGAACTGAAAGTTATTCACAAATAAGAATTGGCATGCTTGAAAATATGAGCTACATTTGCTTGAAAAAGCAGAAAAAGTGTGAAATCCACCAGCCTATGATCTAATAAATTTGTAGATGATAATGACCAAAACATTGCTGATCTCAGTTTACTACTCCTTCATACTTTGGAATTGTACTGCTCTCCATAAACTTTGTCCATTTGATAATTAATGACATTTTCATTTTCCAAATACAGGAACGTGACCAAGAAGTTAAAAGAGTTTCTGAGGCTTACACTACTTTCTCGAAGTCATATCCAGGACTGAAACACAAATTATTTAATGTATTTACATTATCTCAAAATCTGAGCATACCTGGTGTATTACCAAGAACAGAACAAAAGTATTTCTCTCCAAAATCCACTTAATTTTTTTTTTTTTTTAATAACGGAGAAGGGAGATTTTCACTTGACTAAGAGGGGTGAGATCTGGTAAACTGGAGAGAAATGAATACCACTGCAGATAGTAGGTAAATCTAACTGGTGTTAAAACCACTAGATCCAAATCAAACTTGAAATACATTTCTATGTTTCAGTTAACACCGAGGGCCTAATCTGAAATTGAGTGATAGACGTCTGGACAAGTACCAAAGTAGTCCAAGTAGCAAACTGGCTCAGGGAACAAGAATTACTTTTTGTTCCAAAAAAACTGCTTCCTATTAGCAAATTCATTCAAAGGCAGATACTAAAAATAAGGGCCATACAGAGGATTCCACACTGGGATAAATCATTTTTTTCAAGGTGATAAAATATCACATCCTTTCCTTTTATCCCTAGTAGAACTAATGCCTGATCAAATTTGCAGTTATTTGCCTTATGATGTATGAGTTACTGGCCTCTGTGTTTTATTCACAAGAGAACTTCTGGACGTACACTTTAAAAACACAGTGTAGTTAATAGCTGCTAGATTTTTGTTACTCTTGTTAATTTGGTAATTAAAGTTCGTGTCCTGAAATGTAAAACAATGCCTTCGCAATTCAAAAAGAACTTCCACATAAACGGTAACTCACTGAGATTTGTTACAGATCAACGTGATCCTAGAGTTTAGGTGAATTTCCTATAATAATTCTAGATTTTTGGAAAGAAAGGAGAAATAGAATTAGCAACAGTGTCTTAAGAACACCTTTTAGAGACTTTGAGTTCTCTCCTTGCTTGTGGTTTTGATTGGCAAGTGATGTCACCTGTAGAAAGAGAGGAACCTGTTCCTGAACAATCCAGGGCTGCAATGACAGAAAGAGGTTTCAATTAATTTGTAATTTTGCTACTTTTTATCAAGTATAAACTCAACAGTTCAGAACTGACCTCCAGAAGTGATCATCAAACTGGCTTCCTACACCTTCTTGTGTATGGATCTGTTTCTTTGGCAACAGCACAGTGAGATACTTGTCTACAGAACAAGTAATCTGATTAGACAGGAAGGGAATTGTCACATACAACTCAAATTGTTTGCCAACTATTACTGCTTGAGAACAGAAAGCTTTTCTTTTGCATTTTTTTTGCAGTATCTACAGTAATGGCATCACATCCTGATTCCTGAAAATACAATTCTGATAGAAAATAAATATTGAAATTCTTTCTGTTTCCATTCTGGTATTTGTGGCTTCAATCAGAACTAGTACTTGAGTTTTCGTAAGTTTTAATTGTCAACAAAAATACAAGCAAGTGGGTTGTACTGCAGGAACTACAAAAGCTATAGAATAGCTCTCAGATACAGTTGGGCATGGTACTTTAAGATTAAATTTGCTATTGAATATGTTCCAACTGCTAAAAAATGAATATTGGGCGTAATGCAATCACAATGCCTTAAACAACAAAGTGATTATATTGATGGGTTACAGAACTTTTCTTAACAGATATAACATATAAAAAAACTATACTCAGATGGTACTGTTTGAGTTTAAAATGACAGAAATTGATCATTTATCAAACCTCACAAAATAGATTCTTCATATTAAACTTTATCACAGGGCTCTCTAGGGCTCTCTAGGGCTATTTTTTGCTAGCTGTGACACATCAAAGCATAGATTAAATAGGGTTTAACAATATCATAATTTGATAGACAAAGATCAGATAAAGAGCTTCACAATAATCATATTTTGACCTTGAGGAGTTGTTTTATTTATATGTTCAGTGTGACTTTCATCAACAATTTTTTCATTTTGCTTTCAAAAGAACAAGGCATGATCATTGACCCCAAACAGGTTCCATCTGGCAGCAAACATTTGATGAGTCATATCTTCTTCCTCATTTTTATCTTATCTCCAATACAAAGTTCAACTAGTTATTAGTGGTGCTTCTCAGGCATTGATTCAGAGACTAGTAAGGTTTAATGTCTTTATTAATGGCCTGCACGATGGGGTGGCATGCACTCTCAGTAAAATCACAGATGACAGCAAACTGGGGTGGGAGTGGTCCATAGAGTAGAGGGCAGGGCTGCCATTGAGACAGACCTTGGCAGGCTGCAAAAATGGGCTGACAGAAACCCAATGTAGGTCAATGAAGGCAAACGTAAAATCCAGCATTCTTGATGAACAGGTTGAACATGTGTGAGAAGCACATCACTGTAGCAAAGACAGCCACCTGCATCTTGGGCTGTATTGGCTAGAGCATAGCTATTGAAGGAAGTATTTCTTCATCTCTCCTTAGTACTTGTGAGATTGCATCTGGAATACCATGTCCAGTTTTGCTCTCCCAGATCAAGAAAGAAACTAATGTCCTGGAGTGAGCCCAGGGGCAAGTAATAAAGATGACTGGTGGGATGGAGCACATGATGCGCAAGGACATGTTAAAAGAGCTCAGTTTTTTCAGTCTAAAGAAAAGAAGGGTAAGGAAGAAGGTTTACGTGCTGTCTCCAATTATGCAATGGATGCTGGCAGGCAATGTGGATTCAGATTCTTCTCTGAGATTCACGGTGACAGAATTAGACAACAGACACAAGTTCAAAAAAATTCTCCCTAGATACCAGGAAAAAAAATCACAAGCAAGGTAGTCCAATATGGAACAGACTTCCCAATGAGATGTGGATGTTCACCCTTGGAGGTGCTCATACCTTGCCTAAGTATCTCTGAGTAACCTGAGATAAACTGGGTCTACCCTGGCTGTGGCTTTGCCCCACATGACCTCTTTATGTCCTTTCTGTTACGTGCAATATTTTGTTAAAGAAAAAAGTGAGCACAGGATATATATGGAGCTAAGAATTTATTTGTTAGCCGAATTAAAAAAAAACAAACTATAAAACCTAATCAAAAGACAATAGTTATTGTTGGTTCAGTTACGATAATATTAACTCTTCTAACAAAAAACAAAAAAAAGTAAATTCATGAGGCCAACATAAATTATTATGTGACTTCATGAGAACTTCTGTGATTAAGCTGACATGCTTCTCATATGTGAGGTCAACTGTACCAAAACAGAGGTATCACCTCATCAAATATCATCTGTATGGCTCCTCTGCTTCTCTGTTCCTGTGTCTTCAGTGCCATATAAGGATCTGTTTGTGAAGTTTGTTGATATGAAGAAGCTTGCAAGAAATAAATGCACAGTGTACTGGTTTTCCCAAAGATGTAGTCTGAAACTTTTTCATGAACAGGAAATAGAATAAGATAATTACTATGTTGCCAAACTAATGATGGCGTGCCAAACTGAGGAGGAGTAGTCTGACTTCCTTGGTTACCTTCCTAGTATGACAATTACAAGTTCTCTTCATATTAATTGTCATGCACATGAACACCAGCATTTTGCATCCTATAAAATATGAGGAAATGAACTAATTATATCTCACTGCAATGTTATGCATATAAACTGAAGTATAAAGAAATTATTTAAATGAAGCAAATGAAAAAGTCAACATAATAAGAAAGCCATCATTTTGCTGTTTGACTAGAAGGTGATTTCTTCTTCTCGTAAGATAACGTAAGAACTGAAGGGAGCAGTCTTGAAAAATACTGAAAAACAACCGGGGGTATCAGCTATGTACTCACACAGAATTGTCTCAAGAAAGGAACACACAGAGAGAACAGGATTTCAGCCGTACAGGTAGACTTATGTGAAATACACAAAAAATAGTTTGGCTATCAAGTTTAAAAATGGTGTGCCTTGGCCTTCTTCTGTATTTAAGGTAGGAAGTAATAAATATGCCATGCCACAAGTTACTCGGGTAAATAGTCATTTGTAAACTATTTTGACTATCTGCTTGAGTGCATGGACAGTTACTGATTTTGCTTGCAGGGATGGATTTCAAATAAGATAAAATAAATTTTAGGAATGTCAGAACTGCTGTAAAAACTAGAACATATATCCTCTATAGCCCAGTGATTACATTTATGCCTTACCTATACTTCCTGGGATCTTATGCTACCAAGATAATTTAAGAAACCAATCTGTAGACTAAAAGACTGGTAAAAGAGACTTAGAAAAGAGCATTCCCACTAAACCTATAGTTCCTTTGGATTTTCCTTCTATACATGAATAAGACAACAGCAGTATTGGCAAATGATTTTGTTTTAGTTTCAGTATGAAGTACGTTGTTCTTAAGGTAATTTCTGTAGTAGAAAATAGATAAAGTTATTTTTTTCACTAAGATTATAGTCAGCTTTGTGACTGTTGTTCCTGAGGTGACCAGGATAGTTCCCCTGTAATACTTGCCCACAATTCTTTGCCTTGGCTTGCAAACTTCAATGAATTAAGTTGCTTTCACATGCAAAAGTTCTAAACCTCACTCTTCGTGGAACTTTATTATTCATGAGACTCGAACAAGTGATATATGTCAGCCACCCAATTAGTCTCCTGTAATGCACTTTTCAATTCCAATGCTATTGCAACAGCTCATTGCAGAGTTACTGGGGCTGGTTGCAGCAAGCAGGCGTACACAACTGGGAAAGGATTCTTTCTTCCAAAAGTGAATACTTCAGTATTTCTTCATGTGGAGTTTGTTTCCTGTGTATTACAATTTGGTCCTCCTAATCCAGATGGAAAATTCCTTACTAATTCTTCTGTCATTATCGTGGATAGAGTGATGCGCTTCACTCACAAGAGAAAAGCAGCAATATATTTATAGATAGAGATTTAACAAAGTTTGATAGTAAATGCAACAGTGGTTTTCCAAGATTCAATGGCAAGGTACACTTGGTTATTTACTGCATAGAAGACAGGGTCAGACAAAACTGCCAGAGAGATTCTCCCATTGAGTCATGAGGTTCAGAGAGGACCCCTTTGCTTTCTAAACTCCTTCTCAGAGAGGAACCTAGGTGCAGCTGGATCCAGTCCTAGTCCTAGACGTGATCAATGGTTTATGTATAAAGGATTTAAAGGTTGGATCACAACCAATCTAAGACATAGTCTTAGTGAGGCTTCAACATTTAGCTTGCCATTAGTTGCTTCCCAAGGATCTGTTGCAGCAAGGAATCTCTCAACCTCAAGGACTAACCTTGGGAGGTGTCCCTACTCACAGGGAGATCCTAGTGTGCAGCCCACTGCCATGCAGGATTGCTCAAAGGGCTGTTGGGCTGTTCACTATTTACAGGGATAAGACGATTGACTTAGAGTCATATTTGCATATCCACCACAGTATCAGTACTATGGTTAGGTAGGTGCATTGATCACGTTAGCCCTTGGCTATTGTGGTGTTGTCTGTCTCCTCTGAATCCACTTTGAGCTGGGTGTAGCCATCATGACCAGACGCATCCATTATGACCGCCACAGGTGGTTATCACTTGGGCAGGGTTACAGGAGATAAAGGTCAGGTTGGGGGGAGAGAACACTGTCAGTCAACTGTCATTTAGTAACTGTCATTTAGTAAAATTTGTAAAAGTAAGTATCTCTAAAAGGTCCACTTGCAGTAGTAATTCTGAAGGAGGTGAATACTCACATAAACTTTTGCCACATCAAACAGTTAAATGTTTGGAGAGCTCCAAAACATCAGTACCTTGATAAAGTTAGTTCTCAAAAACTCCAGTAGGGAACCTCTTGTATGTGGTACACTAGTTCATAAGACAAGAGATCTCACTTTTATGACATATTTCTTCTTTTTCTCTATTCTGACACCCATAATCACTTAAGTCAGTCCAATTAATTGATGGAATATAAGAATGAAAGAGATTTCCGCAACAGCATAGGAAATGAAGATTCATAGGGCCTCAGCAGCACTATAGTCAAAACAAAAGTATAGTAAAATAATTGATTAGGAGAATTAGCAGTGATAAAAACTTAATAGAGTAGCAGCCTTTTTTTTAATTAAAAATTAACACAAAACTATACACTGAGTCAGAAGAAAAATTAAAACAACTTTTAATCTTGTAAAGATACTTCTTTATGTAAATACAGAATTGAAGTCATGTCATGTTTGTTCTAACGTAGAACTGTTGTGGAATTTCCCTAGGAAAATGCAGACTTCTCCTCACTAAAACAGCAATGATATTTTCCAAACTCACAGCTGGGCTATGTGATTTAGTTCACTGATACTTGAAAAATTATTTAAGGTACTGGGATACTATGAAATGTTGTATCTCTAGTTTGTAATTTGTATTTGCATAGGCTATTGTTTTTTACAGTTTCATAGAATATAATAAAAGAAAATCCTGCTACGTTATTTCTTTTTAAACTGTAATTGTCTTTTATTTCAAAATAAAATTTTGTGTGTTTCTTTTATTCTCCATGTTATGGTTTGAGAAAACCCTTAACAATCTATTGTCGTTTAGACAATTATTTTATCACCCAATGACCCCTCCCCATCCGGAAAGGGGAATCTGGGAACACAAAGAAACACAAGGGTTGAAATATAAATAGATTTAATAGACTAAGACTAAATAATTAACAATAATACTAAAGAACCAGTATTAATCCCAATATTGATATAAGATATACAAGAATTATACTCAGCCAATTCTATCAGTGGGAAGCTGTGCACTCCAAGCAGTGGACAGCAAATGTCGGACACTGCGAGCACAATGGCTTCAGGAGGAAGGGAAGGCCTCAGGATTCCAGCACCGGGGCAAGGAGTTGTCTGGACCGCCGCCATCAAGGGAGAGAGAGAGCTACACAGCAAATTTTTCTAATTTATATTGAATGTGACTTTCGTGGTATGAAATAATCCTGTTGGCCAGCCTGGGTCAAGTGCCCAGGCCTTGTTCCTCCTTGTCCCTGCACCTGGCAAGGCTCAAAAACACTAACCTTGAATCCCACAGAGCCTGGCTGGCTATAAAGTAAATATTTTCACAAATTCAGCCACTAGAGTCTTCTAAAAGTGCAATTTTCCCCAGCATTAGAAGA
>KZ506034.1:162940-203867 GCA_002844005.1 Limosa lapponica baueri
CAATGTATACTCACAGCCCAGAAGGGCAACCATATCTGGGGCTGCATCCAAAGAAGTGTGACCACCAGGTCAAGGGAGGTGATTCTGCCCCTCTACTCTGCCCTCATGTGACCCCACCTGGAGCACTGCGTCCGGCTCTGGAGCTCTCAGCACAGGAAAGACATGAACCTGTTGGAGTGAGTCCAGAGGAGGACCACAAAAATGATCAGAAGGATGGAGCACCTCTCCTATGAGAACAGGCTGAGAGAGTTGAGGTTGTTCAGCCTGGGGAAGAGAAGGCTCTGGGGAGATATTATTGTGGCCTTCCAGTACTTAAAGAGGATTTGTACAAAAGGTGGGTACAAACTTTTTAGCAGGGCCTGTTGTGATAAGACAAAGGGGTAATGCCTTTAAACTAAAAGAAGGTAGATTTCAACTAGATAAAAGGAAGACATTTTTTATGATGGGGGTGGTGAAACACCGGAACAGGTTGTCCACAGAGGTGGTAGATGCCCCATCCCTGGAAACATTCAAGGTCAGGTTGAACAGACCTCTGAGCAACCTGATCTACTTGAAGATGTCCCTGCTCATTGCAGGGGATTGGACTAGATGACCTTTAAACGTCCCTTCCAGGCCAAACTGTTCTATGATTCTAAAACAGGTCCTCTCCAAATCTCCATTGCTGAGCCTATATTTAAAACAAATGTATATGTTTAGCAAAGTGACCTTATTCTTCATTTCAGTTTACTAAAGTGACCTTATTCTTCATTGAAGTTTTGAGGTGGTTTTGTCTTTTCATGACCTGATTTTAGCTGTACTTCCAGAGTTGCAGAGGGTAAAATAGTTCAAATTAGAGCCAGACACTCTCCTTGTTTCCCCACACTGGTAAACTGTTTAGAGCCACCCTTCCTTCCTGACCCAGGCACAGGTAGATATCATAGTGCCCTAGCGGCTACATTAACTTAGATTAACCATGATTCGTTACAGGTAGTTTCCTGTCCACATTTCCAGCTGCTGACTGGAAAGTGGGCAAAATGGACATCCTGATCTAAAAAAAATCAGTGGGTATTTGAATACCAAACCTGCAGAGATCAGAACCAGACCATGAGCACAGGCCTTATAAGTAAAAAGAAACTGCAAGTTGTTCAGATAGTTGTTGTCTTCCTGAGTATGCCAGAAATCAATTGACTTTTTATTTTGGTAGGCTAGGATCCATCTCACTTTAACAGTTTAAGCTACTAATCCAAACAAATTGCCCAAGTTTCCTTTGCAGCTAAATGAAAGACAAATCCGAAAGCTGATTCATCCCATTTTAAGACTGCCATTAAAGATCAGTGGAATGAATCCCCTTTTAAAGATGGTTATGTTTCACTATGGACAACAAGGAAAATCCATATGATAAGCTTATAACAGATGCTCAACTCTTATATAAGGCTGAAGTTGGAGAAGGTAAAGTCCTCCCTTAGTAAGTATAGGTTACCTGACCTCTATCACACTTTACCTATAAGATATTCTTTTACAGTTTTCATATTCTAATTCTGATTCTTCGAAATGGGTCATTTACATCAAGTCATTGTGAAACCAGCAGTTTTCCATAGATTTTTCAAATGGCAATGTTGTGCTATAAAATAAGATTGAGGAAAAACTCATCAAATTTCTACTTCAGTTCATGGGCTACTCTGTTCTTGTGGGCAGACACCACTTGATGCTTCCACAGGAAACAACAGCTTTCTTATATTGAAAACAGTTGAAAAAAATTAGTATGAAGAAACCTATGATTCTTCGTAGCATGTGGCTGAAATAAGTGTCACAAAGCTTTATTCTGCTATGTGCTTTTTTGGTATTTCAGCCTAATTTAGTGCTCCACTAATTTACATTGAACGATATGCAGATGCTGGAATGTTACAGAAAACAGCACTATTCATGCAGTCTTACATATTAATATTAATGAATTCCCTACTCACCAAGATGGGCAGATATGATCTTTAAATACAAAATTGCATCTTTCTGTCTGGTGGGTTGACCTAGCCAGCAGCCAAACACCCACCAGTCCTCTTGCTCAGTCTCGTCTCCTGTGGGATGGGGAAGAAATAGGAGGAAAATAAGAAGACACATGGATCTAGATAATGATATTTTAATAAGCGAAGCAAAAGCTGCACACACAAGCAAAGTAGAAAGATTAATTCATTCATTGCTTCCTATTGGCAGGAAGATATCCAGACATTTCCTGAAATGGAGCGTCTCAACGTGTGTAACAGTTACTTTGGAAGACAAAGACCATAACCACAAGCATCCACCCCTTTCCTCCTCCTGTTCCTGAGCTTTTGTTGCTGAGCGCAACATTGTATGGTATGGGATATCCCTTTGGTCAGTTGGGTTCAGCTGTCCCAGCTGTGTCTCCTCTCAACTTCTTGTGCAGCCCCAGCCTGCTCTCTTTGGAGGGGAAGAGAAAATGCCTTGATGCTGTGCCAGCACTGATCAGCAATAACCAAAACACTGGTGTGTTATCAAGTCTGTTTTAGACCCAAATGTAATGCACAGCACCATATGGGCTGCTATCAAAGAAGTTAACTCCATCCCAGCCAGGCCCAGCACATTGTGAAATGGGATAGAAGGGTTGGGATTGTCACATAAAATTTCTTTAAAAATTACCTGATTCTTTCATAGACTAGGTGGAAAAAGGGCTTTTTTGTATCATTTTTCCCTGTCTATAATGGTACTTTTTTCTGCGAATAGGCCAAGTTATACCTAATATTACTTTGATATAAATCTTATTTATAATTAGTTGCTTATTTCTTCCAGTCCTAGCACTTCATTGGTGCATATTGTCTTGAAATTAACAGGGAGTTAAAGGTTTCAAGGTTTCAAATTAATCCTTTGTAAGCTTTGTTATGGAGTTTTTCCTTTGGAGTTGTCACATCTTCTTTTTCTGGGCATTTCTATTGATAATAAACACTCAAATTCTAGTTGGATGTTTTGCTTTCACTGTCATCAGTTTAGGTGCTTCCTTCTTTAGGGGTATAAAAGCCCCAAATTTAGGAACTGATGTGGTCTGTTTGTATCATGAAAAGACTATTTCTGTCCTTCTGTTTCTTTATGTATTTTGGGTTGGGAGGAAAAGAGTGACCTTCCAATATGCTAATTGTACCAATCCAAACATATCAGTCAATGAAAATTGAGAGAGAGGTATGAAGGCTACACCAAAACATTTTGATGAATCCTTATCCTGACTGAAAATACATGCATAAATTCAAATTATTTTGGAAGAAAAGTGCAAAAGAAAAATGAAGAAGAAAAGCGATGTGACCCAAGGTTTTAGTCTGTGTAAAGAAAAACACTATACTAATAACTGAGTTTATTTCAATGATATATATTGAAAAGCTATAAACTACATCTCTGTTTGGACAACAGGCTTCTCTTTAAATGTTCTTTGTATAGGAAATTTGCATCTGCACCTACGTTGCCAGGCTTCAGAGAAAAAGGATGAGGGAAAAGTTATTCTAAATTTGACAAAGTCCTTAAAATAGAACCCTAGGGCTCAGGGATGGTGAAGTAGGTCTATTGAATGAAGATGACAGCAAAAAATATATGCACCATATTATAAAAATACTCTGTGATATAGAAAAGCAATTCTTCTTATGATTTACTATAGTCTAGTCTGTAGAAGATGTTGGCATAACTGGAGATGTTGGCATAAATTTCGTTGCTGTCTTGTTTTAAAATGTGTCTCCTTCTGGGGCTTCCCCTATGATTAAAGGGACATGACTCATTTAAGGGTTATACCCTGCACTCTTCTGTGCATACAAAATCAGTGGGATTCTCATTCATCTAAGACTTCTGGGATAGACCTAAGAAGTTCACACACTACCTTTTGGTAGGCTAATTAGAAGCAAGTTGTATCTCTCAGTGAATTTATTTAAGGAAACTTGTCATCTTTTTCTTCATGCATTACCTGAAAAGTTGTTTGGGTTTTTTTACAGTGGTGATCATAGTGAGCATTAAATACCAAACAACACTGATAGAATGATCTTCATTTTGCATTTTAATAAACAGTCCATTTGACTGCTGTTTCTGATGACAGCAATTTTTATCTGAAAAAAGAGAAGTCATAATTTCTTTTGCTGGTTATGACACTTGTCTGTGTGGCAGAAAGCTTCAAATATTAAGCATTCCACTTTGTTGGTGGAAATGAAGGAAGAAGGAGGACCTAGATAAATGTTGTTTGTGCTGTCCCTGGATACTTAAGGGAACTACGGCTACTTGTGGCAGCCCTTTATAGTTTATATAATATGGGAACAGCCTTGCTGGGAAACTCAAAGTGGACCTCAAAGCAAAGGCTATTCAAATGGTGATATCTGTAATATCTGATATCTCTAGAGCTGAGCCTGTGCTGTAGAGTCTAAGTATATGAGTATAAGCACAGCTTATTTCCAGCAGATCTTGATATCTGATTATTTCTTTCCCATCTATGTACATTAGGATGGTAATTACATAAATTATTCGTACAGGTTGCAGAAATTATATCGCTTGAGCTGTGCATGGGCAATCAAATACATAATTCAGAATTCTGTTTCAGAGTCAATGTTTGAAGTAAGCCTCCACTGTTTGAACATACACACTAGTGAAGCTCAAGTTGTTGAGTGTACTCTTGAAAAGACTGGGAGAGGTTCACAAAATAGTCATTCTAAAACCGACTTTTTATTTTGAATTAGTATTCTCTGGGTATTATTCTTTGCTCAGCTTGACCTGTTTCTTGCCCTGTCTAATACAGTGTAAGGTGTTTGCATTCCAGATTTTGATTTGGGAAATGCTTTTTGGTCATATTGTGTGCTGGCAGGTGCACAATTGGTAGGCACAGTTGGTAGAATGGTAGACTGAAACTCTACACATCTTCTGAGATATCCTTTTCAGACCAGGGGTGAGGATATAAAGAGGCAAAATATTCAGAAAGCAGCTCATACTCAGTTAACCACAGGGCAATTTAGTTATATTCTTAGAAGGATGACTCATTCTGCCAATACCTCCATATAAAAGAAATGACCTATACTGCATAAAATAGCATTTCAGTTTAAGTGGACAATTCACTTTTACATTTTTATTTTTAATAGTGAACTAGCTCTAAGATATAGCTCCATAAAAAGCCATATATAACACAGAAGCAATTTTCTAAAAATAATGTGAGGAATTTATGTAAAATGATATGAAGCTTCAAGCACATCCAATAGACAGTATTGAGAAGCATCTCCTGTTTCTTTGCTATATGATCTGGAAGCTGAAGAAGAAGTATAATTTAATAATCTAACTCAAAGAGCTACAAAGAGACAAAAGCACTGGATTGAGAAAATTCATTTTTACAGAATAAGATGTTCTGTGGTGGCGGAATTTTCTGAAGACTGGGCTAATCATACATGATAAATTGACAAAGAGAAAATGGAAATACTATGGAGTTGAACTACAAACACTTTCATTAGATAATCAGTATAAAAAATAAAGAAAGATAACTCCACTAATTTAGAATCAAATAAACAGCTTCAAAAAAATGTATAAAATGCAAGACTTGATCTTAATTCATTTTTACTGTTACCAACATGGAAAACATTATTCCCAAATAGTGGTTCAAAAGTAAAGTACAAAGATGAAATAGTGGAGGCCAATGATCCAGCTCATTCTCCATGAGAATTCTGCCCACTCAGGCTCTTAGATGTTTTTCATAATGTGACTAAAAAAGCCACTGTTCGGTGCCCTCAGAGTTTTATTTCTCCCTCTTAGAAGTCCAGCCACAGCGCACTGCAATTGTGTTAGTGGCTATTTAGACCTGAGAGATCTGTTGAGACACACAATTTACCTTAGGATTTGGTAGCTTTCTAGATTGTTTGGGTTTACTGTTTTTATAGAGGAATGTGACATTAGAGGGACTTTTAAATTATTTTTTTCGGATTAATTTACAACTTTTTCAAATTCTTAGTTACTTTTTAAAAAGAATAACTCTAGTCAGCAGGGCACATGCATAGATTATGCTCTGCAAAAGCCCATGTATCCAGAGAGTTGCAGATTCATGTTGCTGCATTCTCAAGGATTTAATGCTTTCTCAAGGTCTATTCGCTACTCTCAGGAGCACTCCAGGAATGCCCACAACATGGTGAGCAGCTGGACCACCACAGGCAGCATTCAAACAGGCAGGAGAGCAACGGCAGCACCGAAGCCAAGCTCCTTAGCCGTGCTTGGCATTCCTGATGTCATGCAGCTCTGAAGCAGGACAGAAAAGCTATTCAGTCCAGAGTGAGCAGCCTGAAAGCAGATTTTAACCTCTATTTTGGCACAGACAGAAGTGACATACTGGCAGGTTTCTCATTACGCCCATCCTGTGATGCTCTGCAGTCAGTGTTCAGAGTAGTACTGGCATGCCTAAGTGAAGGAAGCAAATCACAGGGGATAAAGCTAGTTGTAAAATGGAAGTGCACACAGAAGAGCAGCAGCAACCAGAATTTCAAACTTGTTTTCCTTTCATTTCCCTTTATTTTTGCTTTACTTCTATAACCATGCTGGTCTTTATCTCTACCTGTGTCTTCCTTTGCTCTTGTTTGTACAAGGGTTACATCTTTTCTTTGTTTTGCTGCAAGAATTGCAACAATTGGCTCCTGTTAGAAGTAGGTTCAGAAGTTCAGGTGTTCTGTGCTGTTGCTGACTTCAGGCACTGCACAGAATATTAAAATGAAGCAATACATCTCCTGTGTTATATTTCTGCAGGCTTCAAACTCAAATTGACTCACTAAATAATTTTGCTACATGGAAAACAAGCATCAGATGAAACATATCACTGCATAGTGTCATTGTTTCCAAGTCCATGATTCTGCAAGGTGCTAAGGCACTTGGGTCCGATCCAATACAGGACACCAACTTAAGCATTCACCCAACACAAGTTCAGACACGTAGTTACCTTTAAACACACCAGTAGTTCCAGGGACCTATCCTCACTGAAGTAAATGACAAAGCTTTTATTCACTGTGCAGGACATTGTGACAGCATTGCAACATCTTGATAGAAAGCTGGCTTTTAAGCACTTTGATAAAGCATCTGGAGCCATGTGGGGTTGACAGCAGGGTACAGTCCAACAAGATGATGACATTCTCTCATGCCCCTGTGTGATCTGTGGTCTGTCTTCTTCCATGCTGCCAGCTTTGGGGATGCCTAACCCTCCTATAAGCCAGTAGTGCTCCCTAAAAAAACTGGGAGGAAAGCATAAAAAAAAAAAAAATTAGTTTCCTGTCAGACGGGTGAGCTAAACTGGCTCATCATGACATACAAGGAGAGCCAGAGTTGGCTTGCAGAAGAAGACCCAGGGCCATGTGTGGGTGGAAGACAGTCACTGGGTGGAGTCAGGGAGTACCAAATCAAGGCACACGTATTCTAAACACTGTTCTCTCAGTGTGTTTTTTAGGTAGATATACACACATATACAGACATATGTGCACACACACTCCCACACCAGTTTCCTTTTTGTCTGGATCTCAAACAATATTCAAACCTCTCCAGTTTATTCCGTGCTGGAAAGATGCAACGTAGTTTGTAATATATTTAGTTAAGTGAGAATTACCAGTCTTCCCAGATGTTCCCATTTTTCAGTCTGCAGATCAGTGATTTTCTTTAATCTGCAGAAGAGAATCAACAGATATTTGGAAAGGTTTTGAATAATATTCCTATAGTTACAATGTTCCCCTAAAAAAGAAGCCAAAGTGAAAATCATTAGATGAAAGATTATCAGGAACTGGGAGTTGTTCTGATACGTACTTACAATAAATGAAGTGTTGGGTTGATTATTGCATTCCTGCCTAATACCTGCGCAGACACAACTGCAAGATAGACTATAGTCCTGGATTTGTATTTGTAATTAGGATTACCTTACCTGTGTGAACAGACCTTCTGATTCTTTACAAAACCTTGCACTTTCTTACAGAGAATTTAGGAACTTTATTGTTCCCTCTGCTTTGGTTTGTGAATACACACAGACCTGTGATATCTGAGACGTTGTTTTGCAAGAACACAGCTGAGCTACCACTACATAGAAGTATACGAAGGAATCATATACTGTTTACATCAATTTGGATACATTACTGAGCTTCTTTCAGGAAATTTCAGAGGTGACTGGATATTGTGTTCCAGAAGGAAGGAAGGACAAAAGGCTAACTCCTACTAAAAAAGAATTAGTGCGAATTAGAGAAATGGAGCTGCTTCCATGTAAGAAATAGGTAAATCAGTCTGGTTTACTCTTTATAATTTGTTGTGCAAAGTGATCTAAGTAATGCTATTTTACCCTACTGTTATGTTCTTTAAAACTATTAGCAGAATACTAAGATTAACCAAAATATCCTTTTCATAGTTGTTCATGAGACTGGAAAGAGTTTCTTAATCTTCCTGTGATTTCAAGAGTGACTGAGAAAATTAGAAGGCATGTTTAAATGGCTGGTAAAGTGTGTTCCATTAGAACAGAGCTGCAGATACTGTATTTATTTTTTAGATATTGTACTTATTTATCAGAGAGTCACCAAATTCAGGTCACACTGAGAAAATCCTACTGCTTTTGAATATATGATAATGGAGAAATTTGAGGGGGTGGTTTCTTTATTTTTCTGAATGATATTAAAGTCTCTGGTTCAAATATATTCATATATTCATGAAAAGTTCTTGTTTATTATAGACTAGAATAATTTTTAGGTATACTAGTAGGTACTGTGAAGTTGAAATTTAGGAAAATTTCTCCTATGCCATCTTTAGAGAGATATGCATATATAGCTTTTCATGTGTATACGTGCGTGTACTTTCTATATGTATCTACATATATATAATAGAATATTGACAAACGCTCTGTGATAGCTCTGACTGTCCCATTCTCTCTGATTTATCAATGTCAGCCACAATGCCTATCTTAAAACCACTAATCTGACAAATGTTTAAGTCAATTCTTTAAGACACAGAGCAACTGTTTGTAAATTTAAGATGTCACAGAGAATGCTGACTTATACCAAATGTGGACCTGCTTATTATATTCATTAAATTTGTCTTTTACCTCAGAAATGCAAAGCAGAAAAATATTGGATAGACATTACTTATACAAGCACACATTTACCTCCATATTCATGCATCACATTTTGTATTATTTAACAGCAGCCTGGTCCTGCTGTTTTATTGCCCAATTGGCTAGGATGACATATGACCATAAGAATAGATAAAGGCTTACATTTGCATTTGTTCTCGCATTATGGAGCTCAGAAGCAAACTGGTAATCAGAAACGTATTATCTAGAATTACAAGGGACGCATTGCTACCACGGTAATGTTTTAAAAAATTAAGTGTTCTCAGTAGGGTGTTTAGTGCCTCCATATTTCAATTAGCACACTCTTACTACATGCTTACAATTTTTAAAGATTTTATATAGGGATATATTATTTGGATGTACATTATGCATATCTGAATGTCTACACATTCTCACAGCAAAAGTTTCTTACCCAATATTTTATGAATATGTTGCAAAGTAAGAAAGAAATCTTCGAGGATAGGAGATACCAGGCAAGAGTTGAGGTATAAGGGATGAGGGATGTACAAAACTGATGGGTCATTTCCTTGTTCCCACGGCTACTGTACTCAGGGCTGCTCCTCAGGAACAGATGTGATTTTTCTAACTCTTGGCATGTGCTGACATACTCAAAAAGCAAAACTACAGTAAGGATTCCTTATAGCACACAGTTAGGTTTGGGTTCCCAAAGCTTCTAGCATCCCTTAAATAGTCTTCAGTAATCTAAATATCATAGCAGACTACTGAAAAAGACTACTATACAGTGGGGACTGAATTCACCATTTCCAAACATGCCAAACATGGTGATATCAGCCAACATTGCCACATAAAGAAACTACATCACAACAGATGGATTGTCTGACCGAATATTGCTTTTGTTTTCCCAGGGAAAAAAAAAAGAGCTACAGAACTTAGATCTGTTTTCCTTCATGATTTCATATTCATTTTGTTCCTGAACGAAGAGTAAAAATTTGTAAATGGCATTTTTGTATATATGTGTGTATAGATATGTGTGTATATAGGTATATTTGTACATATTTATACACATATAAATATGAACTAGATCAACAGGGCATGCATGCAGCATATATGTACACTTGACTAAATATAAAACATTCTTTTAAGGTGATGGAGTTTCTGTCAACATGAGTTGTGAATGTTAAGCACTTCTGAAGATTGAAACATGGTTATTTAGGTGACTAAACATTGCAAAGAGCTGTCATGTTTGAATACACAGACCACAGTGCTTAGGAAAAAATCAGCTTTATTCTACTGAGTATATCCGATTGTTGGAAGAGAGGTAGATGATACAGTAGCTATGAAAACTGAAACCGGACTATCAGAAAAGAAGCTAACCCATTTTACCTTTATTGAGCATAAGAGACATAACACAAAAACATCCTAGTGGGCAGTTTATGAAGAAAAAAAATATCCATATTCCATCAGACAAAATCATTGCAATGGCCCCTTTTTCTCTTAAAAAAAAAAAAAAGCCTTCATATTTCATCTGAAGATCTACCAGTATCATCCTCTGTGTTTTGTGCAAACACATGTTAATACAGCATGTTCAATCTTTCTTATTTAATTCCCCACATTTCTGGGAAGACATCTCTGGACCACAAGTCTTGAATTAGGAACAGATGGCTAGGCTACACACTTCTGGCAGGGTCACGAAGAGCTTGTCTGTCCAGCCATGACCACACAATCAGACTCTTTGATCAAGATGTTTTGCAGGATTGTGACAGATCCAGAGCTACTCCATCAGAGCAGACTTATTTCACCAGTACAGCCCTCTGCATGTAGTACCTCTTGTTGTGTATCAGTATGTTGGAAGTGCTGAGCGGGTCTTGGTCCTGAAGGAAGAGGTATAACAGTTGGCAACCCTCAGGGGAATTGTCACTGGCTGGTGAAGAACAGATTGATTTTGAAACCTATTCACTTTCTGCTGATTCAGGAGCTACAGAATTTAGGAACACAGGATGTGCTATGAACACCATGCAATGTAATAGCAAAAAAAAAAAAAAAAATTTTTTCCCTCAGAAGCAAAAGTTCCTAGAGTAAGATTACTTAAATATGAAGGCCACTTTTCGTACCACTCCCAGTTCAAATAAAACATTTTTCACCAAGTTACTTTTAGGTGAAATGATCTTTCAGAAACACTAAGAACTTAATAGGTCCACCAAAATATAATATGATTTGCTTGAAATTAATACATAATTCAAAATTCAATTGAAAGTTTTGTAGAACTCACTGAGTAATTCCAGTAAATTAATGACAGAAATGAGTAAGAGAACAAAAGCATGGATCCCCACAAATATTTGTTCCTTAAATGTTTTTAGACTCAAGACAAACTCCTTGCCAGTAACAGACTCAGCAGTCTAAAATACTTGCTGTTTTACAAGCTGTCTCCTCTTTACTACTCTGTGATTTTAAATTCTCCTATGCCTATAGACTTTTATTGGATGGTTTCTGTAAACCTTCCAGAAATGTACATTCATTTTTGTACAGTGTACGAGACCTGTGAAGTATGAAGTGCAAGAAGAGCACTTGCAAATCTGAAAGCAGAAAAGATAATCTCTTATGTTTAACGGTGCAGCTACCACTGTTAATTAGTGGAAAATATTTGCCTGCCTGGTTTCCACCAGCCTTGCAAATTACAGAAGTAAAATAAGATGTATTATTTCTTTTGTATGTTTTTTCTCTCCTTTTTTTTTTTTTTGTTTTACATTAACTACACTTTTCTTAAAATCTACCTATAACCTTTCTTTGATTGGCAGTTATTGGCAGTTCTGGTGAATAAGCATAAACTGAATGTTCAGGAAAATGAGAAAGGATGTGTCCTTTGTTCATGAGTGCAAGTAAAATGATTAAATAGCACATGTAACCTCAATTATTTCTTCTCACTAAGCAGGTACAGGTGGAGCACCTTCCTTTACCCAAGCTTCCTGTCCTGCATGCAGAAAGGAATATATATTCCATAAGAGTCAGTTGAGACAGTAGACATTTCCAATAGGACTACAGAAAGTGATGGTCTGACATTGGTTTTTGGCACCTGTTGCTAAATTCCAGAGGTACCAGAGGTTTTCTTCAGTTCCTCATATCAGGCTAGGGTGTAAGTCCTGTGCCCTTGAAATTGTCTCTACTGGTCTGAAAAAACAGAAAGCTGGGGAAAAAACATCTAATACAGTGAACTCTGCTCTCATCTAAGGCTTTGGTCATAAGAATTTTTCCTCACAATCAAAAAAATTGTGTTGTTTGCCCTCACTCTGACCCTTACATCATGGCAGAAAATATTTCCCAGCTCCTGAAGAGACTTAGAGCTGTATCAGCCCTCCTGAATTTTGCTGAATTCCAGCAAAACTAAAGGTTGTTTTCTTGCCTAGAAAGGTGAAAATGAAGACAACAGCATAAAAAGACATGACGAGGACATGAGGACTCAGTACATACAAATCTATGCATATGTATGTGTAAATGGATATTACATCAAACATCTTTTGTAACCTCCTCAGACATATTTTGGCCAGTAAAACAAAGTAATTTGGCTAACTATATTAAGTACTGAATAGATTTGTTTGTTTGTTTGTTTCATATCCAGAAGCTTTATAACCTTTTAATACTGTAATGTTCTGTTTGTGCTCTTCAATAGCCTTTAATTTCCCTTATAATTAAAGGTGAATAACTCTGCTGTAGCTTTAGCAGACTCTTAGGAGACCATAAGAATGAAACAGGTTTACTTTTACTAGGGAATATCTCTTTAAAATATGTTTAGAGATTACCTAAGTGCTGTATGTGTGTAGACAAAAATATCCATATATAAGTTATGGCTGTCAGTTTCACCACTCACATTTCTCCACTTTTTAGGAAGCCAGGTAAACCAAATTTTTTACCTAACTTTGGTCTCAGAGAGCAAAAGCTGCTATATAAAACCTGCCTTGATAAATAAAATATTCAGTACATACGAAGAACACCGTAATTATACTTTAAAATAAACAGGGTTTTCACTTTTTAAGTACTGTGGATAAGTCATAAGAAAATTCATTACAACTAGATCTTCTGGAATTCATCATACAAACTTGCCCATTTCTTGTTGACACATAAGATTTTAAATTAACACTTATGACCATATCCTTTAATGCATGCATATGAACTTGTTGCTGGCTTGTCTTTGTTCAGATATGGTATCTGATCCTTTACAGAAGGCCTGCTGACATACAACAGATATCTTCTCAGAACTTGGCAGCGTTTCATCCATTTTCAAATACATCAGAGGGCTGCAATTAAACTAGCTGAGGTCTCCACAGCACATAATATTAACTATTTGGTTAGCAGATGACTGGACTCCTCAGTTTCGCCAAAACAGAAATGTGTAACGTATTCAAAGTAGTACAGGTTTGGGGCATGCCAGACTCACAGCTCAGATGATAAAGACAATGATTAGAGGTACTCCTTCACAGCTGATACTCTTCAGTCCCACACTCATTATTTGCAGATTTTTTTATTTTTTTTTTTTCATCCTTAAAATATTCTCTTCTCATTGCACTTTGAGTAGCTTAGTTCTCGGACTGCCACTGTGTCTGCACCTGTGCTCGAAAGGGAGCAGGGGGGAAGCAGGGGAGATTGCTACCCCACACATAGCTTTGCCATTTAAAAATGGATCATTTCTGAGTGGCTACTGGGAATATGCAATAACTGGAACACCTGTTTCTGGAAGTTTCTGGAACTTTCCAAATAACCTCCACACAATGCATATAGTCAGACCCAAGTCAGAAATTGGTGGACCTTCTCAAGGTTTTCTTCCTTTGCTTAATACCTATGAAAACCTTGTAAACTATAATTATTAGGAGAAGGTGTGCTGAAGTTCTTTAGATAAACTTTACCCTTTCTTACTGTTTGTATACACGATTTTGTTCCCCCCCTCTTTATACCAACGAGATTCAATGCCACAATATAAAACATCTGCACAACAAAGTTGTAATATCTGCCACAAGCCAAGCTTATTTAACAACTGGGAAATGTACAAGTCAGCAGGGTAATTAAGACAGAATAGAAGAAAACCAGAGTAGCTTAATCTGCACTTATTTGACGTCCCTGCACATCAAATGCAATTCAAGAAGTACAATTAGAAACCAGTGTAATACATACTTTGTCTTAAGCTGCAAATCAAAAGGGAATTTGTTACAAGTTTGAAGGCCAATGGATTTGCAAACATTTTCAAACCTGGTGAATCACATTTCTAGCACCTCCCTTTACAGTCTGTGCACAACCGAGCATCTCCTAAAGGTTCTGCTCTATTAATAAAAGCCAGTGGTGTCAAAGCATTATATAAATTCAATAATAATTAGACGTCACTATGGGCCTCCCTCTTTCCGATGCTTTTGAAATGAAGTCTCATTTCAGAGAGCAAAGTACAGCAAGGAATACTGCTGATTCACATGTAACTTTAAAATATAAAATAGAAAAGTCTTGCAGTAAAGCTATACTAAAATGCATTTCTTTTTGCCCCTGAGCTCTCCTTAATGTCATATGTAAATTGTGCTGATCAAGGACAGAAAATCCAGTCCAGGGAAGACTGTCATAGCAAATACCCTTCAAGTTCCCCTTATGCTTCTGCAGGAATGGACCTTCTATTTCTTCCTGACGCACTGTTTGTGAAACCTTTCTCTGTGTAACCAGGAAGGAAGAACAGAACATTTTTTCCTTATGTCTCTCACTTAAAAAAATCTTCTTGTTGGGTTTTTTTTTTCCCTCATTTTAGCAGCAGCACCAACAGCTCCTGATAATTTCGGAGTGGATTCAGATTTCTTTAATATCTAAAGATCTATTTACTTTTTACTAGTAAACTTAAGACATACAGTAAGTTGGTGGCATATTAGCCTGCTTGATCATTTAAATGGGAGGTTAATAAGGGCTGTAAAGAAATGCAGTGCTTACATGTATTTAAATCAAATATTTCAAGAAGAACTGTCTTTTAAGTGAATTAGGACCCTTTTTAAAGCCTCTACCTTTTCTTCAGTGTGAGACAAGCAAAATGCCCTCCAACTATCTACAAATTTGGATACATCCCAGATTTGCTGAAATCATAGTTTTGGCTCACCTCTAGTTACTGCAGCAAGATAATGTAAATTACACCAAGATGTAGCAATTTTAAAGAGTGTAATAAATGGCCAAAATATTCTGTATTTCCCATTAAACTGAAGAGTTAAGCTTCATCACATGAAAATACTGCTTACTTGCTTCTCATAATTACTGCTGAGGCTTTTATAATAAAGAGGTAATAGCTTCACCTAAACAATATAATTTCCTTCTGCAGACTGCTGTCAGACACTAAAGGGACAGACCTAATGCACAGTATTTGCGTGGCATCCAAAAGGGCAAATGAGAATATTGGTTATGGCTTATGTTTCTTTTTTGCACTAGTCTGAAGAAATGAAGCATCAGACCTAGCAGTACCCCAAGAAAGACCATATTCTTTCACCTTCACAAAATTTTAGAGGAAGATCCTTTCTTGTGACCTTCTGAGAGATTGTTTCAAGATGCCCACCAGTCTGACCTAACTTACCATACAAAAGTCTTAGGCTAGTAAGATATAGAGTCATTTTTTTTACAATGGCATTCCAATGCTTCTAAAATCTTCTTCTAACTGACAAAGGGAATGAAGATGCAATGCTTTTTGCAGTATATGTTGCCCCTACCTCAGAGTGGGCAAAATGTCCATTTCATTATACATTTTATAAGAAATTTGCAGTATATTTCAAGATTTCATGCCCAGGACAGAAAGAAATATTTTCATGGCATTATAGAATTTCTTACTACAGAGGCTTCATATCTCCCTCTGAAACATCTGTTGTTGGCCACTATGGGATACCAGTCTAGATTGATGATTGGTCTAATCCCATGCGACACTTTCTCTCTTTGAATTATACTGATGCATTTGCTCAAATGCAACTTTTTACCATGAGAGGAAATTTAGAGCATATTGGTTGTGGAACCCCAACGTGAACATGTTTCATGCACTTTGGGGTACTGGATTGGAAGAAGACACTTCACTGCAAATGACCTGCCTCTTTCTTTAGGTCGTTCCTCTGGAAAACTCAGAAATTACTGAACTCTTTGGCATCCAGAGGTCTTCCACTCATACTGGTCCTTTTCACTTCAGTGCTTCACAAAATTATTGTCTTTCATGCTTTTAATCTCTCCATCTTTAGAAAGCTGGCCTTGGCATCAGTTCATCTCTCTCAGACACTTTAGGGACATCAATCAGAAAGAAGGTCACAATCAGACCTCTCTTCTGAAAGACTGGACACACTGAGGCGCACATAGAGGTAAAGTTGCAAGTCCTTTCAAATTACAGCACATTAGTCTGGGCACCCTGAGGAAAGTATTCCCCACCTTACACAGTTAAATTGACTTCCTAAACTTACAGTGTAGTTAGATACCTTCAGAAGCAATGATTAGATCTGATGCCCCCAGAGGAGACCCTTCCTTCTCACTGCCCAGGCTGGGAGAGTGATGATTCTCAGTTAAGTTGCTTCCAAGTTGCTCTAAGGTCATTCTGTTTGAACAGCCTCTTGACTGTTAAAATGATAAATTGAGATCAGAAAAGGGGAGCAAACTGAAACATTTGGAATGTTTGACCCCTGAATAAAGAAAAACAGATGGCCTTTGCACCACTTAGCTTCAGGGTGTGGTTTCTTTTCCATTGTATATGATTATTTTCCCCTTGACTTATTATGAATACTTCTTCCTAGTTCCTTTTACAATGCAAAGTTAATTCATACCATTTTTTGTACATTTCAAATATTCTAATTTCATTTTCTTCTTCTTGAGAGTTTTTCTATCCTATGTGTACATAAAATTATAAAAGCATACCAAAAAATAGCTGGAAATAAACAATTTAACATCTATGCTCTTAAATGATCTCTGATTTATGAAGTGCTTCTTTTGCTGGTATTTCTGCTTCAGGAGGTTCAATGTTCCCTAGTTTTCAATATGCAATCAGAAAGGCACACTTAAAAGATGTCGTGACTAAGGCTTACATCAGTGTTATAATGGCAGATTCCACTATCATTCGTATAATTTCCCGATAGCCAGTTGAACAGTGCAAATTACATTATGATTCTTGATTTTTGATTCTGAATTATCTCTTCCAAGTGCGATATTCAGTTAAATGTGCAGCACCCGTAAAAGCACAGTGCATAATGCGAAAGTTCTGTGCATTGTCATTCCACAAATGATTACTTCTTTGATCACAGTATAGCTATGCCAACCTGTTTAAACCTGTTGTCAATAGGAATAAAGAAGCTCAAAGTGTTTGTCTCAGAGCGACAGCACAAAGCAGCCTGCAATCAAGCCAGCATGTTTAGAAGACAACACAGTAAACAGTAAAAGGTTAACTTATAACCTTTGGTAATACGGTAAAGTGCTGTTTTGTAAAAACATGTAATTAAATTCAAATCTGGCTTTTCATTACGCAAAAAGCCTATTCAGTGTAGATTTGCTGCATCTCTAATGGTAAGGCATTCTGGCTATTAGGCAACCATTTTCCTCAGATATATTTTTCATATCAAATTAAAAGCTAACTCCAAAAATGCTTCATTTTAAATGACAAGAAATAGCAGAGATCACCTAATCTTTCATTTGTTCTAAAGCTTACAACTCCTGGTGACAATTTTTATAATAAATTAAGATCTTCATATGTGCTAAAAGAAAAGCCACCAGGGACAGGAGCAACAACAACTGGGCTGACTAAGATATATCAAGATGGTTTTTCATGTCCCGTGATGGGATCTATGTTGTTTAGACAGGCTATTCTAATTGTGCAAAACCACTTTTAATACTTCTTGGAAATAAATTATTCCCAGAATGCTGAATTTAAGCCTTGCTGCAGTGGTCTGAGCATGTGGATGGACGAGTGCACATGAAAGAGCTCTTTCAGAGGACTTTATTCTGCACCTGGAAGTCCCTGCCCTTCTGCTGAGAACTGGCAACTGGCCTTTTGTATAATCCTAATAAGGATTTGCTCCTAAGGATTTACTCCTAATAGGGAGTCATTGAGATACTTTATGCTGCCATTAAGTGGCATTTTGAACTAATCCAACTGACTAATCCAGTCTCATTGCAGTTGATTTGGAGCCCATAACTTGTTAGTTTCTGATCTGGGCTAAAAGCCAGTGACTTCTTCAATCATTCTGGCTCAGTCACAGGTTTGTCTGGCCATACTCTACTGATGATGACTCTGCTTTCCCTTATTCTCCTCTTTGTTGGTATTCTTTCTTCTAAATTTCTGGCACTTATGCTTTCCTGACCTTAAATCCTAAATCATTTTGCTTTTTAAAAATCTATTAACCTGTCAAATAAACAAGTCGAATACCTGCAGAATGCTATAACTGCTCAGCTTTCTCAAATAAAAGTGCTCTGTTAAGTTCTGTGGCTTATTGTATTGCTATATGCACTTGAATACCCCCACTCTTCCAGAAATCTGTGCATAGATCTTTGAACAAAAGCTGATATGGAAATCCTCTTTGTTGATTATTTTCCATTCCTTATTTGACTATTTGAGTCTGAAAAAGCACAATACAGGCTTGGTGAAGGATGTCTGATCCTCTACAGTGTCTAGGCAAGAAAACAGTTAAATCTAAATGATTTCACAGTCCCTTATGATTTAAATTTCTAGGAAATAACAATAATGCACTTTTAAGCAAGCAGGCCATAAACAGTCAATGAACTGTTTCTTTCTCCCAGTAGGTGGATAGTTCTGCATCTGGTCTGATATTGAATTTACTGAAGCCAGTAGAAGGATCACATGGGTCTACTAATGTATAGCAAATTAATGTATATTTTTACCATCACACTATAATATTAATTAATTGATCAACTTGCCCAGTTCCCACAATGAACAAGTCTATTAACCATTTTTTTTTTTTGTTTAATATTGGGACTGTTATTACCATTCATGTACTCATATACACACAAATGCCAGGCTATAGGGTTTCTATGAATTCTCTCTCCAGTGTCAGACAATTTACCACAGCCTTTAACCATTTACTCCAAGGGTATCTTGTAACCCAGTAAAAATTTTGCCTTGATTCTACTCCTTTATTTTCAGATGTTTGATATTTTGACTGCTATATCAAACAGACCTAAGCTTAACCTATATCGGTCCTTAATGAACTCTGTGCCTTCAGTGCTAACCCTCCTCTGGGATGTCCTAGGTGCCTGGAGCACCAGATATTACTATCTTGTTTCAAAACTGTTTATAAACTTGCTCTGAAAGCCCTCCAGATTTTAAATCTGTTTCCAATTTGTATATGTGAAAATCATTTTCAGCAACACTGATCCCTCCAACCATCTAACTTGTAAACTCATCAGAGATAATGTTATTTTGGGCAATATCTGGTTTCCATAAACTAATGTTAATTGGAGATAACTGTTTTCATCAGCTTCTATAAATCAAGTCTCACTTAAACTATTTGATCAGTTTACACAGAATCAATGTGAGAATTATATAGTTAATAGAGTAATCACATTTGTATCCTTTTTAAATTAAATCACTGTATTAGCTTTCTGGTTTTCATTTTTTCACTGCCTTTCAATCATCTGGAATTTCCTAATAGTTTTAAGTAGCATTAGAAATCAACACTGAGAAGGTAGGAAGCTTCTCACCCTTTTCTTTTTCCATTCTTTGGGACAGGAGGTTTGTCAGATATGTTGCTTTAAAAATAGCTAGCTATAGGAGCTGCAGCTTCTGATTTACTGTTCGTGTGAAAAGTATTTCATCAGCAGACTGTGAAATTACTGCATTTATTTCATTTTTTCAAATAGGGAGCAGAAATATTTATTCAATAGAAAAGGGAAAGATGTATTATTTGTGAAATATTATTTCAATCTTCTGAGGAAAAAGTAATATTATTAGAATTTCTTTTGTTCTTAGTGTAGTTAAAAATCTCTTCCATATTGTAGGTCGTAAGATTTTCCTTATGTTTTTTTGCTTCTTTATCAACTTTCTACCATTCTTAGTTTCCAATTTATATTCATTGTTAGTGGTGCCACTGTTTTGCCATTTGTTATCTACCATATTTATCTGAATAAGGTGATTGTGATCAAACAGCAAACCAGATTTACAGTTGATTTTAGGAGAATAATATATGGATCCTGGATATATGATAACCCCCAGTTATAGTTGTTTCTCATGTCTCAAAACTCCTACCATGCGTCTCCAACCTTTTCCCTGACAGTGTTCTTTCTATACTTCTCTGCACACATTTTGGTAAAACACCAGGGCATTAGCCCTATATAAGAAAGGTCTCAACTGTAAGGCAGGAGGCTTCAACAATTTAGTCTTTTTATATGCTAGTTGTTGTTTCTCCATTTATTCTGTCAGCACTTCTACTCCCCAAATAATCTGGGCAGAGATTTGCTGTGCTTTCTTGTCTGAGCTGGAGGCTCAGCCACAAAATTACAGCTCTCACCTGACCTTCGTCCATGCAATTCTCTTTGTATTTCACCATAACTTTCCCACATCAGGGTGAACTGAGACATGTTAGGGCTCTGCTGCAGTCTCCACACCACAAAGATCCAGACTGGTGGATGAATGCTGAGAAAGATTGCTTTTTACTTTGTGACTTCTTTCTCAATACAGAAGGTTTGGGAGGATCTCGTTAAATATGTTTAAACAATTCTAATTTATCATTCACATTTCTACTGATAACTAATATGGATCAGAATTCTTCACAGATCTATGTCTTTATACCAATTAAAGTTTTCAGCTTGCACGTGAATTTGTGTAAAGAACAAAATTGCTTATGTATAAAAAAGCCTAAGAAGCCATGATTGCTGATACCTATATAAACATTTATTGATGTTTCCTTATCAATAATTTCTTTGTCCAGACAAGTTTTATGATTATATGCAACACTTTTTAATTTGTTAAATGGCTTCTTTGGTAATGCCAATAAAGTTCAGAAAGCTCTGCAGTGTAAGAATGCAACTGTCTGCCACTCAGGCTATGCTATTTGATGATAACGTGCAATACAAACATAACAGATAAGTACTTAAGGAATTAATGACCCTGCTCTCATGTAGAACACAGTAGTTGGTAGCCATCACTGACTGCTACCCTATCTTGATTAATTTTTACAAACATTCAGACATTCAAGAACCACTCAGTGCAAACTAATAACTGATTCAGTAATAGTTGTGTTTTAAAGCATCTCAATTCTCTTCTTTTACCCATGCCATTTTTCCTACTACTGTAGAATCATTCTGTTGGATATTCTAACCAAGTCCATCATTCTACTAGCTTCCATTAAAGACAAAAATATATATTCAAATTGTTGGTTTTCCCCTTTAGTCTATACTTGATATCAGAAAGATTTACCGAGTTCGTATTCCTTGCTATCTGTTTATACAAAAACTTTGAAATAATTTTAAAAGTATTGTTTAAAAAATAATGAACAATTTAGTAAGTCACCTCAGAGAAGATAATTGTTGGCAAAAATCTTTCTATTAAATAATACAGAATGAGTTCCCTAAAAATAGTCAATTACAGAAAAATTTGTACAAATTTTTATTTCTTTGGAAAAAGAAGGCATTTTTGATATAATAGCTAATAATTACTGAAAAATTCACATGACTCGACCACAAAATACAAGCATTATTCACAGAGCAAAGATGCCATGTATTTCACTCTTTCAGTCTGGTTCTTCTCCTACATGAAGTAAGTTTTATCCTTTCAGTAATTATCAATACATGGAAGCGGAGGAATTATTGAATTGAGCAAAATTTAGTTAGCAGGAAATAATACAGGTCTGGAAAAGGTAAGAATATATTACAAGTGCTAATATTTTGAATACATTGTTTTTGATGAATTATTCATTTTCATCTTTTCTATATTCAGCAATTGTTTATTTTGCATAAATTAGTTACATTTTGAAAATTATTAATTTTAAAGATATCATAAAAATGATTTTTTTAATTTATTGTACCACAGATTAGCTTCTCATTCTAGACCATGGCAATAACTTTGTATTTTTTATATCATGCTGCAAAATAGCTAGAAATATTCTTGTGACTAGGATGGTTTTCCTGGAAAGAGTGGGGAACTTAAGAACATACACCATAGGATCCCAATTTATTAAAGGGTTTTTAGAAGAACTAAAAATTTACTTATATGAGTATTCCTATGCAACTCAGGGGGGTTAGTCACACATAAAGTCGGTGCTTCAGTACTTTGCTGAATTAAACTCCAGAGACAGTGAAATGATACTTTAAGTTCAGCCGTGAACATAAAGTAGAACATAACATCACTTAGATAAGTGCTTTGGGAAGAAAAAAAAGAAAAAAAACCAAACAACCAACTGAGAAGGGAGCCATCTGCTAAGTATTTCAAAAAGTTAGTCTAACTGAGAAGTTAGGCTGTCCCTGCCCCAGAAAGCATGTATTATAAATAAGTAAGACAGAAAACTATTGAAAAAGACTCACTCATGCAAGCTGAAAGAACAGACATAGCTGGCAAGCACTATATCAGTACCATATTTTGTTTTAACAAGCTTCATTTTCTTTTTAGGTTATGAAGGACGTTGTTTATCAGACTAGCAAAAGGAGAAGGAGAAAGGTAGGAGAAAGAGCAGCAAGAAAGCAGCACAGGATTTGGCTGTTGTTCAGAGAGAGCCAGTAATCAGCACAGGAAAGTGAACATACAGTGGAAATATGTTAGCTGCTCCTAATTCTTCTATTTCCAGTTCATCTGCTTGACAGTTTTCTTTCTCTTTTATCCCTCAAGGTTGCAAAAGCAAGGAAAGAAAAAAGAAATGCATAAAAGCATGTGTCTAGAAAATAGCTAGCTCTTGTGCAGTTCTGCAACTAGGAGTGCTTGACTTTTCCATTTCCTGGGTCTTGTCCAGGATACAAATATCCAGCCTACACTTAGCATTGGTTCCTTCTTGATGTTTCTTTGTCCTCATAACTGAAGCTTACCAGAGCAAGCACAATTTGGGAATGTAACCTATCTGGGATGATTGGTACAATTTCCCACCTGAAAAAGAAAAAAAAAAAAAAAAGAAAAAAAAAAGAAGAGAAGATTTAATTGTCTATACTGAACACAAAAGCATTGACTATTGTTTTAAGAATATTTATTGTGGGGTAAATGATCTCCAATGAAATATTGCAATGAAAAAAGTGCCAAACTATTTTTGCTTTTATTCTCTTACTTCCACCATGTCTGAAGTAGACACAGCTAAATACCACAATTAAGGGAAAAGAGCAGATACCTATTTATTCCTTGATATTTGTCTAAGATCAACAGGAGAAATATATTCAAACATAATTGGATCCAAGCATTATTTAGACTTAGGTTCTGGATCTCATCTGTATGCTCTGAGACAACTATAGCTTTTCCAAGGAAAATGTTGCTGTATTGGTGGTAACTGTGCGAACACAGTTTCCTTCAGATAAAAGTCTGGAATGCTCTTGGTCTAGTATTGTTCATTTACAAGATCTGTAGGCAAAGTTTGATTTTCCTGAATACAGTAGAAAGCAAACAAAATGGTCATTTTCCTAATCAGCAGTCTCTTGTATGGCTATACAATAAATTCAGTACTTGAGAAACTGTCTCTGTCTCCCTTCAAAATCACTTTCATAACTCTGTCTCCTGCCTTTCCCACACTAATTCACATATTTCAATAAAATATGCTTTTAATGATTTGATTTTATCTGAATTACGCCTGCACAGGCCTGACCATTTGTTTTAATGCCTCCAGTGGCAATCCTTTACCACCTACAGATATTTCATTAGATAAAGGTACTTAATCAGTTCTGCCTTCAGTCCCAAAAAGAGAACGTGCGTGCACACCTACTCACATTAACAAGATCTGTGATTCTTTTAGGGCCAATGACTCCTCTCTGTAGCGGCGTGGTTTTCTGTTGTGTTGTGAATGAGCATGCCCAAAAAGCAGATAGTCACTCGTTCAATTCTAGCCCAGAAACATGACGTCTTCCCTCTAGTTATGCGTATTCACACCTCTTCCGAATACTTTTGAATTCTAAATCATCTCCTATATTCATCAGCCTTTTATTATTTTCTGTTAGTTGAGCAATGTTCAAGTTCTAGATATCTTTTTTAATCTTTTCTTTCGTGTTGTTCTAAAAAAGGAAAAAAACAACAAAATTAGCTGTTGCTCTGAAAACAAGAACAGGTGGATCTGAAGGAATGTTTGCTCCTTACCTGCCAACATACAATTCCTAATTGGATGTCTTGCTGCAACAAAAGACCGTTTGGGAAAAAACCTATAACACTGCACTTCAGTTTTTCCATGAATGTAAATTTTATAGTGATGCCCTAGAATTAAGGTACAGTTTCCATTATAAACTGATTGGAAGAGAAAGGTATTTCAAATTGTGTTGGATGAGCTAAGAAGAAAAGTTAAAACCATAAAAACACCACCACCACCGAGATCTTTTCCTATATTTCTTGGGACTTTTTCCCAGTTCAATAAAAACAACAAAAAAAAACAAATGTAGCTGAGAAATGTGTTTATTACTAAACACTTTGTATTTTCATGACTATTAGGATAAAGCAGAGATTAAAACCACTGCAAAGAGTACTGTATATCAGTAAAATATAAAACCCTGTATTGCATGTATTGCCACTTAGTGGGAAGAGATAAAGTATGTTTTGGATGTTTAAACAAATACACTTTGCAAAGCACTGAAGGCAGTTAATAGGCGTTGCAGGAAAATACGAACAGGGAGTAAACTGGACAATGGCACACATTACTCTTTTCTACCTCTTTTCTGAGTGTTTCAATCTAAGCATATTCTAACTGAAATAGAAGTCTGCACCTGTGACCTGCTGTACAAGCATGGTGCTAAATTAAAAGTGTTTTAGAAGTAGAAAGTACAAGTAATGTCAAACTGTGTTTTCCCAGAAATTTTCAAAGTTGTATTCATTCTATTATCATGTTATGGTGCCTTATTTTCAGGCAGTCCTTTTTTGCTTCCAAGTCATTTGACATAAATTGGCTTCATTTTCTCAAAGATTTCCCAGGTGCCAACACTTTCCTCAGCTAGGAATTACCTGTTCAGGACTCAGTGTGAGGCTTCCTTATGGACGCATTCCTGAGGGTAGAGTTTTGGTGTTTGGTTAGCATTGCTGAAGGCTCTGCTTTGTAAGGCAAAGATATGAAGGTGGAAAAGATTTGTTCCAGCATTCTTGTTCTCATTTCTGTGCCAGTGGTATTACCAGGAAGAACCTGAGCCAATTCTGGACACCCTTGTATTTGAGCAGCGTTCATACACAGAGCACTGCTCACAGTCCTTGGCATTTCCTTTGGGAAACAGATCCCAAGCCTTGGAATCTCAACAATACTACATGGTGCTAAATTAACAACAATACTACAATAATATCTCAAATGATAGCAGGTCCTGAATATGTTACATAAAACCAGCTGAACTGGAAAAGGCTAATGACTCTGTGTTTCAGCAGCAGGTCTGTATCTTACTGATGACGTCCTGCTGTCTGTGTTTGGGCACCAGAGGGTTAGCCTGGAGAGTTTCAGAGCTGCCAGCACAGTTGGACTGTGCGGGGGTGTTGTAGTAATCGAGGCTTGAGAGGCTCTTCTCACTCACACACCAACCAAGTGCTGTTCATCTGGAGTGACAGTCAGGCATTGGCCCCTGCTGTCTCTGTTTCTGCCAGCTAAAATGTCACTTCTAAACAAGCGGTGAGAAAGGCTTTCTCCTCCTTGTCCTGCAGAGCACTCTCTGGGCTGGGAAGGGCAGGGCAGGTGGGAAAGGCTCCCTCCCTGTCTCGGTTTAGAAATATTTTCTTCAGTCCCAGCATGAGAAAGACAGTACTGGACAAACTGTAAAGCAACTACTAGAGAAACAAAATTAACGGGAGAGGGGTAGATGGGAGATATCATGGTGGGGCTAATGGACATGACAGAAAACTAACTGGGAATACTAAGGTCAGTATTTTATTGACCTATACTGATTAAATATTTAATGAACGTGTGGCAGTTTTGGTGAATCTCCCTAGAAAATGTTCTTATCATTTGGTGAAATAGTCTGATCTTTTCACTGTTCTTTTCCAACAAGTGTTTTGAAACTTCAAAGAAAACACAAGTTATTCCACAGTTTATGGAGAAGGTACAGAACATAAATTCTCAGTTTCAGCCAGCAGTGGCAGGGAGCATACAAAGGGTGTCACTGTGTCGGCAGGCAGAGGAGGTTATAATCTTATTTTAAAGTAATTCTGTACATGCACTCTCATCTACAGCAATCACGGCTCTTTACCTGAATAGAATCAGAGAATGGTTCGGGTTGGAAGAGACCTTAAAGATCATCGAGTTCCAATCCCCCTGCCATGGGCAGGGACACCTCCCACCAGACCAGGTTGCTCAAAGCCCCATCTAGCCTGGCCTTGAACACTTCCAGGGATGGGGCATCCACAACTTCTCTGGGCAACCTGTTCCAGTGCCTCACCACCTTCACAGTAAAGAATTTCTTCCTAGTATCTAAATTAAATCTCCCCTCTTTCAGTTTCAAGCCATTAGCCCTTGCCCTATCGCTACACTCTGTGATAAAGAGTCCCTCCCCATCTCTCCTGTAGTCCTGTGGACAGAGTTCTAGGTAGTTTTGGTTTCCAAGTACAATATCCCAAGTGTAGCTCAGAGAGGCAAACGTTATCCATCAGAGGACACTAATGTGCTTCTATGGTTTAGCAGGAGGAAATTTATCCCCTACCCTCAAGCACACTGCAACATGCGGGAAATCAAGTGCTCTCCTGCTTCCCACCTGTCTCAGTGATCCTGTACCTGTGGGGTTGTTCAGAGCCTGCTTAGCTTTCTGGCTCAGAAAGGCAAGCCTTTCTTGTTGTAAGAGGGCCCCAAATAATCTTACTCTCAAAGGGTCTGTAATCAGCCTTCCAGAGCCAGGGTGCTGCCTAGATTAAAGTGAGCAGAAGGAGAATATTCTTCAAAACGTGTTCCATGCCTTATTCTAGATATATATAAATTATGATAATTATGTGGCTCTCAAGCTGAACGTGAAGTTAAAACAGCAGTAGTAATGAATAAAGATTTCAAGATTATACTCATTTAGCCTTTGTCCGTAATAAAGCTCTGGCTAGCAGGTCAATTTAAAGCAGGTCTCTCGGGACACTAGAATAAATGCTTTCATTACACCATAAAAGTCTCAGCAAAAAGCGGGGAAATAAAGTAAATCTACTGTGGATGTTAGTGCCATTAGAACATTATCCAAGGAAATTAGATGCATTATTGAGGAAAAGCATGAGACCAGGAGAAAACCCCCACAAAATTAACAGTACACATTTTAAACACTGTGACCAAGTTTATTGCCTTTTATTTCCTGAGTTCAGAAAAATTGTCAGCAGCCACAAAACACCTGGAGTTTAGATTACTATGTGTTAAATTGTGTTTATGTACTTGTAAAACAGTGCTACATTGCTACTGGTCTTTAAAAAGTCTCTTGCCTAAGAAGGTCTCCAGAGTTAGTTACTATGTGTGAAAAAAACCCCTCTACATTAAAATCTATGAGTGCTTTCTATATACTTGAGAAGCACCTCTTTTTTTAAAAAGACATCTTTCTAAAGGGACATAATTAGAGGAGGACAGAGGGCAGAGATGCTGCTTTAAACACCTCATCTTTTTGAAAAGTTGAGTTTTAAAATGCTGATTTCTGTCCATTATTTTGTACACATTCCTAAACTACAGATCCCACATCAGATAAACAAATGAAAGAAAGCTGGAAGCAACTTGAAATGGCAGCCTTATCTGTTCCCCTCTGTTGAGACAGGATGTGCGAGCAATACAGCCAGACCACCTCTGGCAGTTACTTGCTCAGCCTCCTTTTCTTTGAGAGACATTAAATTGCAAGGCTTTTTGCTAACATGTTATTAAAAAAATAATAGCTTCTATTGCAATAGACATAAAATTATTCTTTCTACCTTGAAAGCATAATTTTCAATCAGAATCCTGTCTTGATTAAAACAAACATTTATTAAATATATCAATAAATTAAGCATATAACTAAATCTAGTAATATATTACATTAGCGCTTAAAATGATTGCAGCTTCTCCCCACTCAATTTCATACTACCTGTTAGTAGCATTTAAAAATAGCAACAACTTTCCAGAGCACATTGAAGACACATTTTTACGAAGGCCCATGTTACAGTGCTGTCAGGCTTCATGACTTCACTGTAGCACGAAAACATTGTGTCTCTAAAATAAAGTTAGTTTATTTTCTTATAGCAGGCATTTATACACTTGGTATTGTTCTCAAAATGACTTTGGAGATAACCTAAAAATAATTCCTCTTTTATCATCCTGTATATAGTACTGATATTATAACATTGCTTTCACAGCATTACAGTGAAGGTTGCATTAGCCTTACATCATAAAGCCCTATTTCTCTGAATTTTACAGCCATGACTTGTACTGTGCTCCAAACTGAAATTTGCTACTAAAAGTCATACTGTTTCACAAAAGTCTGAAAATATCCACAATATTCATTTTTTTTCTATTCTGGATGCAAAAAAATAGACAAGTTTGTGTGTGTGTATAAACACATTTAAATATATAAATACTTATTTTTATACACTTAAGTTTAAAGTCCCCTTATACATTCATATACACACAACCACCTTTATAGATGAAGACATGCATAACTGTGTATATATATATATGTATACACATACTTGTGCTGATATAATTCCAAAATATTTGATTCAATTTATTCTCTCTCCTTGTCTCATTTTGTACTGCTAATAATATCAAAGTAGTATTCTTAGCAAAGGAGTAACCTCTAGCCACGGTCATCTCTCAGACTTACAGCTGCTCTACCTTTGTGAAGGAGCAGGGCGAGGAGTCAAACAGGGAGAGGAGACAGAATGAGATAATGCTATTAATGGAAATCATCTCCTGGAAGTTGTCCCCACAAAGGCCTGGCTGCTGTCATCGCTCCCATTTTGTAGCAACCAGCCATGAGGAAGATGAGTAAACCATGGCTAACCCCAAGTTTTCAGCTGCATTCATCCTCTTTTACAGAATGCTGAGTGCAACCTTAGTATTAGTTTTGCTAAGAGGTGAGCCATTATTCCTCAATCTCTTGTTTAGTACCTGTTCCAGTGAAGAAGATGTAGAAATGTGTTTGCCCGACAGAATTCAACTGTCTGAAGATACAGCATGTAAAGCACAATCAAGTGAGTGTTGTATTTATTCCTTTGCCTTGCTTAATGTGATACAAAAACAAGTAGTTCATTTGTTCAAGGTTTACAGTGGTGCGCATGATTTTTTTGTTTTCAATTAATCAACATTTCCCCAATGTTTTTCAACAGAATTATTTATTGCATGTGTTTATGTGTTAAACATAGTCTGGCTTGTGAGGCTGGTCAGGTGCCTTTTGTGATCATGAATTTGCCACAATAATCCATACTTGAATCTATTTAGGCCAAATTAGCTTCATAACAAATTGAATATGGTTTTGTTTATCAAAAATTATTAATATTTATAATCCTTCAACCTTTATTCACAATGGAACGTCCTTTAATTGGAGCTGTTGTACAATGTGGTCTTATTTTTTTAATACTTTTTTTAACAGGGAGAGCATATGGACAATTTTCACACTTACATTAGTTGCAACACTCTTTTATCTTGTTCACTTCCATATCCTTGACACCCTTACAATGCACAGCTCCTTAGGATTCACTTTAAGAGATGGAGAAAAATTATTGGAGAAGTTTAAAAGTGCACTGCTTCTGAATTGTACTGGGCTTGTTTTGATCTTCCTTATACTTGCAGCTAAACTACTCAGCAGTGGTTTTGCTTGCCTGTTTCTGGCTCACAACGTTGGTAATTGGTTGTTTTGCTAGTAAAGGCAGAAGCTCAAGAAAACACAAATTCCCCCAAAAGAAAAGCCTTAACACTTATTAATACAGAAACCAGTCTCTTGTGCAGGGAGTGACATGAACAGATAAACTAGAAAGCACGGTTCCTCAGGATTTTTTGGTATGCACCACAGAGTAAAGTGTAAAATTATTAATACTATTTTTCCCAAAGTAGGAGATGTAAATTATTCAATTATATTTGTATGGTGAATATCATGAGCAGCAGTATTGTAGTCTGCTTCTTTCAAAATGAAGCAATAGTGAAGGATAACTGATCAGCTCTTCACTGAAAAAAAAAATAACAGAACTATTGACTTGATGCAGTTACACCAACTCCTCCAACCTTTGTTATAATCAAAGGCAATTAACTGAAACTGCTCTCAACTATTATTTTTTCTTAAACCAAAGCTAAATCTGAAACAGTATTTTGAAGTGTTTGAATATGAACCCAAACCGAATTCAAAAGCCTTCACGTACACTTCAACTGAAACTAGAATTATATTGAAAAATGCATTGCTTCTGCTATATATGTTATTTTGTTTGGGTGTTAAAATATCTTTCTGCAAATGAATCCTTCCACTATAGTGTGTTTTACACTGTTTATGTCAGATTTATCTTCCTTTTGATGCACATGCACCCTATTAACCTTTTCTCTGGGGCTATAGGTCTGCATGTAAGACAAATGTGGCTAATAAGTATAGTCATGTTTGCTCACTGGTTAACAGGCTTGGCCAAAACAAATTTCAACCAACATTTTTATATTTGTAGACTGCAAAGATTATTATTGCTACTTATTCATGTTCCTAATTAAGAAATTTGAAATTAAGGGCAATGTTCTTCTTTAGATATAATTAAAGCGGTATTTCACAGAATAGTGCCTGAATTTCCTTATCTCACTCTGTGCCAATTAACTTGGCCCAATTTGCTTGCTAAAGTGACTGGGCCAATTTAATTAGCCTGACTTCACCCTCTGATTCTGTATCTGAGTATTACAGAGTTTGTGTTTAGCTCCGTGGAGTGACCATAATGAATCAGTATGTATTTGGAGAGTAATTGCTTTAGTAATGAGAAAGGACAAAACAACAGTCCCTATCATTATGTCATTTTTTTAAGCAGACTTTCTTGTGTGAGGTCAATCGAATAAAAGAGCCCACAGTCTTATTGCGTTGTTAGGTCCCACTAGTGTTTATGGCATGTGTGGGAAAGTGACACGGGGAAGCAAAGTGACAGAGTGACAAGTGTCATAGCTCATAAAACTAAATCAAGATTTTAAAAACAATCTGTAAAATATTGATAAAGATGTTTAAAAGTTTGGGTAAATAAAATCAGCAATAATTTTTATTTAGTATGAGAAACTATTCCAAGAGAGGGGGGAAAAAACACCCTAAAATTCCTTGAATTAGAAGCTTAGCTCTTGTTTAGTTTGTTTCACATTCTAAGTGCTTTATAAATATTTAATTCTGCCCAATATTCTTGCTACATGAATTACTGTTATTACTGTTGTTATTATTAATAACTTATTCCTGTGTTTACTTACTTTTTCCAAAAGGCAAAATTGAGGAAGATAGTTGGAAAGTTTGTAAGAGAGATTTGTGCCATAAATTGGCCTGGCACATGTAAGGTCAGTTACCTGGAGATAAGAAAGCTGTCATTTCCAAATCTTCCTTATCACATGAGGTGTGCTAACACTTTCTGGACTCCATCAACATACCACCAGTGGGTGTAAACCAGAGAAAGGCAAGGAAGTGAGAGTATCATACTGCTCAAATCAGAAATCAGGGGATGATTTCTCAACATAAGGGCTAATGTGCTACCCAGCCATGTTATATTCAACTCAAGGTTGATGACATTGGAGAGTGGTATTTCATATCTCTTCCTCTACCATGCAGTCAAGGAAAAGTGGAGCAAAATCTAATTTAAAAGGACATGTAAATATCATAGAAGAATTTTGATACCAAAAGTGAATTTAGAGTTCAGACTTTTCTAGTTCCCAGCTGTCTACTCTACTCAGTCACTTGAAATCACTGACCTTTAATCTCTAGGGAGGAAATTCAAGCTCTTGGATTTGGCCAACCTTTATATAAGATAAGAAGTAGCTAATGCCACAAATGGACCCCACAGTGTTTCTTTGCAGACACATCCTACCCCTTGTGGAGTAGTGCACAACAAGCAGTTGTGCATACTTGTGCAGATACAGCCTTCGTTTGCTGAACATGAGAAAAATGACATTTTCTGAGATACATATAAATTCGAAGATAAAATGGAAAATATTAAGGTAGTGAGGATCCTAGAATGAAATTTGTATTAGTGGGAATGGGAGGGATAGACTGAGATTAGATAGGGGGTCATGTTGCCACAGGCCCATCCTGATCAGATCACAGTGCTGCTTGATGCCAACATAACCCAGGAATGCATCGTTCAATCCAATCTACTTTGCTACTCGTGTAACTGGGAGCAACAGGATAGCAGGCAGCCTCCAAACCGCTATAGGTCTTCTCAATGATTTAGTAGAGTCTGAACGCAAGTAAAGATAGTGGATATTGGCAGTGCAGTAAAAACATGAGCTGTATTTCCTTTAGAGTGAATTCCTTTTAGGCACAAGGCAATGCCATTTATATACACCTCCCTTTGTTTATGGTGTGAATTAAACCTCAGGTGTGGCACTCAATCTTCTGTTCAGCCTTCGGACAGGCAAAGTGACCTTATGTGGTTTTTTTGCCTTTCGGTCAAATTCGTCTTCACAAGACTGTTTTCCTAGTATTTGCATAACGTGACCATACAGGTAGCAGTAAGGAAGCCGCAGAGATGTGAACTCAGCTCCCTTCAAAATGCCGTTCAGGAACAACACCAAAACTCCACAGCTAAATTCAGGCTGCCTGCGGTTGTAAATGGGAAGAGACAGAAAAGATGTAAAATTGATATGGGTTGACATCCAAAATTGCAGTGAACATGGACTTGGAAGTTATGAGATGAAGGTTGTGAAATGGAATTAGAAAAGTATAATCATTCTCTCCTGCATTACTCCATACTTTGTGTTTCTTTTAAGAATGAGTAAACACAGCACCATGACACACACACAGAAATAATGTAACTAGGGTAAAACATGGTTTTCTCACAATTCAAGTAGAAGGACTGCTGTAGAATACCATTCTTCTTCAAAAATGGCCAAAAGTGTGTCTTTCATGACAGAACAGCAGTGTACCTGAATGTATGAACCAGCACGACTCAGTGGCAATCTAGGCATACACAACTGGAGTATACAGGAGTCATGGAACTGCAAACTTTATTCTAACAGTCAATTTATTTGAATTATCCCCAGTTAGGATAATCAAGGAAGGTACCATTTGGTTTTTTTTTTCTTTTTTTTTTTCAAATACAACATGCAATTAATTTTTTTGATCACCAGACATGAAATATTTAGCTGAAATTACAAAAGAATATCAAAATTACTGATCAGCTCATAATGTGCGTGTCTTTCCCCATGTCCAACCTATATATGCAAAATATCTATTGCAGAAGCACAATTCAGAGCTGTGAATGACAAATTCTTGTTCACCTGCAAATAGAGGTCTACTTTTACAAGCAGATATTTAAAACTGGACTGGCATGTCTATGGTTGACTTAATGTTTCCATAAGGAAGGCACAAAACAACAGTTCAGGCAAAGATGAAAAGAAGTTTGAAGAGTGCAAAGAAGCAAAACAGAGCTTGTCTTTATGAGCAAAGCAATCATTGCAGTTCTTTTCAAACTCAAAGATTAACAAAATTATTTTACAAAGAGCACGCATATAACTGAGGCCAACAGCAATCAAAAATAATCTGCTCAGTCACGCAAAACTAAAAAATATTATTTTCCAATGCTAATTTAATTAATATGAAACTACCTGAAGATAATTTTTCATTTCAGACTGGAATAGGAGTAAAGAATTGCCTGTACTCCTCCACGCACAACCGCCTTTAGAGTAAATGAATCCAACGAAATCTTCCATGGTTAGTTCTGCAACATATCCAGAGCTTCTCATGAGGGTCATTGTGTTATCGGTTCTCCAGTTTCAATGAACCTTTTACAGAAAGGCTTTTACAGAGTTCATCTAAAATACAGTTACTTTTTGCCTTTGGCTATTTTGCCATACATCTTACCTTAGGTGCTCTGTAGTGCTTTGGACCATTATGTAGAAAACAGTAGTATTTTCAACAAAGTCTCACATAACTAGACCAGTGGCAAGGATGATGGACCAAAGTTAGAACTAACAGCTGAGTGCAACTGAAAATTCATATTCCACATTGAATGTTAGAGCCACTTAAGAGGAAATATTTCACTAACCTTTCTCAAGTCAGGAATGGTGGCAGAACTACTGTTGTGAGCATACTGAACTGGATTTTGCTTAAAGTACTAACATAGTTCAGGACTATTGTCATGAAGGATACCAAGTTAAACACTGATTTGGAATGACTCAACATCATAATTTGGTATTTAAGACATGTCTTACCTATAAGAGAGAAGTATCTAAGTCATTCAAAGGCAAAGGTTCCATTTACTTCAGCTCTGTGAAATCAAACCTTCTGTTCTTCTCCTAGTAACATTGCTGGAACAAGGTGTTTTGGACTGGGCTGTTCAGTTGTTCATACAGGGCTGAGTCCCAAGGCTCAGCCTCATAATGGTTTTATTACATTTGTAGATGTGTTAGACTCCATGACTGGAGTTCTCTGGTGTTAGAATAATAGTCTGTATTAGTTTTGTGGGTTTCTTTTCTTTGACTTGACTTCCTTGCTCCCAAATTTCAGCTAACACTGAATTTAAATTTAATTTTTATAGAATTTTCAGCTCTAAAAGCATGTACCTCCATATATTCTTCTGCGGAGCTGACTTCAGTCTTGTGTTCTCATTTTTTAAAAAATGCATTTTTACATTAGTGTGGTCATTCTTTAGCTTGGGGAGCTGTTTGGTTTTTTCAAAGTACATAGCGTAAAGAAAAATAGTATCAATAATGAAATTCATGAAAAAAATGGGAAAAAATAAACAATTTTATTGGTTTTGTATTTCAGATTATCAACTCAAATAGTAGGATTTCCTTAGTTCCCATTGCATCCATCTAAAATCACTAAATAAGCACACAGGTGGTGAAACACTTCTGTCCTGAGACTGGTTTGCTGTCACATGTATGCAGAAGGACATCATGTAAAAATTAATATACACCTGCTTCCAAAGTGAGCAAGCTCTTTACATTTACAGCCACAACTGTATGTATCTGTTTTAAGCTGCTTTAGCATCCCAGACGTTGATAGTCTTACAACATATTCTCAGCAGAGCACTGGGAAATTTCAAGCAGCTGAACAGAAGACATAATTTCCAACCAGCATTATCCATTTCTAGTGACTTCTTAGTAACTGGGGATGCAAAAAATGTTGTGATGATTTGGAATGAGCCACGTGAAGTTTGCTTGACATAAATTATCTTCGTGGGTGCAACCCAGAAGTACAACAGTCTCACTTTAGACAGTAGGACCAGTTGACAATTAATTTCTCTATGCTATCCAGGGAGTCAGACCTGACCTTTTGGAAGGACATTCCAATCTTCTGTCCTGTCTGAATCATAGTTCCTTGTAAATCACTGTGTTTGGAGTTGAGAAATTAAGTGTGAATTAATAACTGATGCAAATTAAAAGTTGATTCTTATTTCACCGGGGGAAATATCTTTTTTCAATCCATGAATCTAAATTGTTTTAAGTTATCATGCAAACTTTCAATCTAAGTACATAGGAAAATTTTGTTCTGTGGAGGTGTGCACAGGGATAGGTTCTGCATTATGTGATTCTCATAAATAAGTTCTCACTCTTGATATAGTTCCATGCGTCTCTGTCATTGAGTCTTAATAAAAGTTAATAGCTAACAAGTACTTCAAACCGAATTATTTTTTTCCACTAATATTTCCACGAAAAATATGTGTATAAAAGATACATTAAATCAAGATGGACCTGGAAGGAAACCGTCTTATAAACTGAGTTTTTTCATTAGAGACCTGCTTAATTACTGTTTTTAACATCGTTAACACAGGTCATGGGTTAACACAAAGTCTTCCAGATACGAGGTGTTTGCTGGCATGAACTATTTAACAGAAAGGCTAAATCTATTTACTGTAGCAGTAATCAAGAGAGAAGGCAATAAGAAATCATTGACATATCCATGGTGGGTTTCCTGTAAATTTAGCTTGAATAGCTTCATTACACCTACAAAACATGCACCAGTTAGATAATGATCTCAAGCCTTAATTTTCAGATTTCAGTTAAGACTTGAATTTATCACTTCTATCTTTGGTATACTTGCAGAAGTTATGTAAAAGCATAGTATGTGCAGTTTACACTCTACTGTATTTCAAAGAAAAACTGCCTAAATACTGAAAGGTTGTCTATGATTTTTCAGAACTACTTGCTAATTTCTTGCTGCAAGGTTCATTCCTAGCTATGAAAAAGAATAGAACAAACAAACAAAAACTGTGGTTTAATAATTGGATATTTTCTCACTTTTTTGAAATGTTATTCACTTCTTGTAAACCTCAGCTTGTGTCTATTTCAAAGACAGTCCAGGACTGTTATAACAATATTTAATTAGCATTCCACACCACAAAAGAATTCATGGTGCCATTTCAAAACGCTGCTTAATAACACATTAACTGTCTGATCTTGTCTTCCCTCTCTAAACAAAGCTCCCATTAACATCAAGGGGAAATGAGTGCAAAAGGGCAATGGGACTGGGAATGTGATTAATTATTTGATGCATGCTACAATAATCCATTTAAAAGTAATTTTAGTGTTTAGGGGAGTAATTAATTTAAGAAAGCATAACTTACTGACATATTTGAAATTCTACCATTATGTACATTAAGAACATTCCTTATTCATTCTAATGTTTTGTTTATTGTTGCACCATTAAAAGATACATCAAACATTGCACAGCTTTTCAGGATCTTTGGTAAATCAATATTAATATTGATTTTTGTTCCTCTAGAAATTTGACATGCACCTAGCAAACTGGACCCCTCCAGAGTGTCAGCTTTATGTGAAGGACAGTCATCTCCCTGCAAATGACTAAATGCATTGAATTTACCAGAGAATGTGTTTTGTTAACCAAATTGTTTATTAAATTAGATTCTGCAATCCATGAATATTAAGAAATTAGTAACAAAATTGCCATAGTCTGCTTAATTTTTTTCTACATGCTGCTCCACGTAGTCGATGAATTCTCCTAAAGTGCATTTGGAATTGAACTGAAATATCATCTAAACAGTTTGAAGAAATATTCTCATCCTCCGTCTCTTCAAGAATGTTATTCCTCTTCCATATCTCTGAACCCTTTCTGCAAGCCATAACGGAAATATTGCACCTACATCTACAAAGGCAGCTCAATTGCTACAGCCAGTGCTGTTTAATGGAACAGCTCCTCAGAAGTTTCCATGGAGGATATTATCTTTCAACAGAGTATAATTTCCTTATTGTATTTGTTATTTTTAGAATGTCTCTAAAATTAAGTAAGTACAAAAATTATATTTCTGAAAGTGTTTTTCATCAGGAATGTTCTGTTCAAAGCCTTGGGACATATTCTGACAGTTATTGGGGCTGAAATATGCATATTAAATTTTGCTGAGGATTGAAATTGCACATTTGAGACAGAGAAAACAACTTTTGATGTGCTTTCTGCAGAACCGTATTTTCCATATTTGGTTTGAGCATCGAAAACATGACTTGTCAAGTTACATTCAGTTAACAAATGTTGGGTCACTGAGCTGGAAACAATGTTCTGTGGTGTATATACTTGACTTTTTCTTCATGATTGCATCAATGAGCAATAGTTTTAGTGATGTGGATTTTATAGCATGAAAAGACCTCTAGTCAGGGAGAACATAAACCAAGTGCAAGGCACTGAATGCTGTGAGTAGAACAACTACATTAGGGAAGGGTGAAGCTCCATTTCATCATCCGGTGCTACAGGGATCACCATCCGTCTTTGGCAATTATCCCTTCAAGAGAGTGACCATGTGGTGCTGAACTGTAACCTGACTTCTGTATTTAGAACTGAGTCTATTAAATGCCATGAAAAACTCATATCCAAGAAGAAATGAACTGAAAATAACCTGAAGCAACAAAGAGCTTCTTAACAGCATTCTGCTGAGAAGGTCACAAATTTCAACGTTTAGAGACTTTCTCTGTAATGCTGATCAGGACAGCACAGCTGCTCTGACTACTCTGCCGAACAGGGACCAAAAAATTACTCCTTTGACTTCTCTCCAGCTATCAAAGTCCTAGAAAGCAACAAGATTATTTTTTTTTCCTACTTATTCCAAAATGTCATGAAACTATTTTTGCACTAGAAAAATGCAGTGCTTTATCTTGTAATATATTTTGTTTTATTCCATCTCCCTTTTCCTATCTTATTTAGTATTCAAGAAACACAACATGCTAGGAAATAGCTAAATTTGTAAAATTCTTTACATCTGAAGAATTGTAAATTATGGCACCTAGAAGCTTCATTGCCCTTTTCTGAGGACTGTGTTTCAGGAAAGAATTAAATTCAGACTTGTAAAGGTATAACTGTCATGTTTAGAAGAGCAACAACAAGTGCAAATTTCAACCATATTGTAAGGCAATATTGAAATTGTAATACCTATTTTAATGGCAATATTGTAAAGTGTAATGATTTTGTCTTAAGTTTTCCGATGATGCTTGTCTTAAAAGCTGGTTACTGAAATTATGCGTTCATTGAAAAGCACATGTGTTAGACACTATGCTTATGTAAAAAAAAAGCAAATAAATGGGCCATGCACATCTTTAATAACTCTTTTCTTAACATTTTGGTTGTCTAACAATTTTTAACTATTTGAAGTAGGCATGGCTACAGCTGGCTACCATGCCTAGGAGCATATTTTAGATGGTAGTGGATTGTCCTGAGAGAATTGAACTCATTCTAAAAAAATAAATTTTAGGAAAATCTTGAATTCTTAGAGATTGATCATCATGATATTTCTAGGGAGAGGGGGGAGGATGGGACGACACAACAAAAACATCAAAAAAAAAACCCAAACACAAAAACCCCACAGATCTTTTACGATCAGCCTATTTAGACTGATTCACTTGGTGATTAATTTATGTACTATATATAGTCAGGCCAACACTGAATAATGACATCAACTTTCAGATGAGTCAAAATCAGTGCAGTATTGTTCTTTCAGCACACTATAACTTTATCTCAACACACCATAAACTAAACAGACTGACACTTCCAGGACATGTTCAGGAAGGCGAACACAGAAGCCTAACATTACTTTTTTCTCTACTGCTGCCTTTGTGTTTTCTGCACGTGACTATACAGTCATGGAAAGGAGTGAGACTAGAAAAGAGATGGGATTAGTGAAAGTGCGATCGAATACTATGAAAATTTTAATCATTCAAGAATATTCTTGAAAAGAATATTATACTGATCACTCTGTATATCTCAGTCAGCTTGTCAATGATGTATTTCAAAAGTGTTCCTTACAGTGTATTCCCATAATTTACAGTAATGTAAGTATCAGGGTACAGTTTAGAAGGCTGATAAAGTTCTAGAGAAGCCAAAGCACAGAGGGCGGAAGGGAAGGGAAGGGAAGGGAAGGGAAGGGAAAAGAAAAGGCAAGGCAACACAAGGCAAAACAAGGCAACGCAAGGAAATCTTATCTTGATTTTTTCATATGTTGGGTCATTTTTCTGAAAATCCTATTTCTTCCTTTTCCCCATAATAACCCTTACTATGTCCTAACTCAGAAAGAGACACCATGCTATTACTAGTCAAGACTGGCTGAGCAGCTTTTGACAGAGCTTGTCACAACTGAGTTCTGCCTTTCCTTCTTTCGGCAAAGAGTCTCATTTGTGTCTCCTCTCTTGCTAACAGCAGACAATTGTGCTTGAAGTTTGTAGCAGTGTTATTATCTTTGAGACATCTATATTTCTTTCAAATGTTGTTACTCATTGCACTCAGAGGTTATTGCAGAGATAGACTAGAGGATAGATAGCAAGACTGCACAAGAACACCCAGGACCACATTTAAAACAAAACCAAACCCAACATATAGATGAGCAGGTTAATTAAATACCAAAATCAGTTATGCTGTAAACTACGCTTTTTTCTGATTTCATGTCTACTTTAGCTAGTAAGTTAAAGCACAAATTCTTTCGGTCCAAATTATTTGTCTGAGCAAAAAACTGGAAAGACTGAAAGTTATGAGGCAAGTTACCTCATCCCATACCTAGCTGCCCCTCTGGAGTGCCAAAAGCTAGCCAGATCCCAGACGTCAATAGAAATGGAGAAGCCAAAGGAATTTGTCAAAAAGATCCAGAAAACATATCTGGCAATTCCCGTGACTTAAGTCAATCTGCAGAATAGTCTTATAAAGTTATAAACATGGCTTGTGTTTTTCCTTCAACAGAGCAGTAGCTGTCTCACTTCTGCTCCCAGGTGTAGTGAATTATCGTGGTACCAATGCTTCGGTGGCTGCAGTCTGGTGCCCTCAGGAGTTAAACCAGTTCTTGGTTTCTACACATTGAAAGACCAGTTATGTAGTATGTCTAAACTGCATGATTAATGACTTTTTTTTTTTTTGAAAAAAAGAATTGACTCAACAGTTTGTCATGAATTTTTGTGAACAAGATGCTGTTTTAATTAATTACTTCCTAAAAGAAACTCCCTTTCCCCAACATTGAGAACTTGCAGAAAACATAAATTAATAATAGAATCATAGAATCATAGAACCATAGAATCGTTTGTGTTGCAAGGGACCTTTGAAGGTCATCTAGTCCACTCACCTGCAATGAATAGGGACATCTTCAACTAGATCAAGTTGCTCAGACCCCCATTCAACCTGACCTTGAATGTTTCCAGGGATGGGGCGTCTACCACCTCTCTGGGCAACCTATTTTGGTGTTTCACCACCCCCATAATAAAAAATGTC